>JARHVA010003942.1:677500-795000 GCA_037957365.1 Torreya grandis | reverse complement strand
TGCATCATTAGATGACATCATTTTTGGGGTGGCAACCATAAGCCATAAATGCAACAAATATCAAGTTTAAGGCTTCCTATGCCTCTTTAATTCCCCTTCCTTCTAAATATTTATGAGGATATTTATGGATTAATTATCCAAAACTGAATTAATCCATAGCCACACATCTTGATCTCAAGATGGATGATCATGGTTTATTTTGATCAAATTCAAAAACATATAAATAAGAGGGCCAAGATCACCATTTTAAAGCTATTTTGGTTTGAACTTATTATGCTGAATTCTATCCATAAGTCATCTTTGTGTAGTGCTATTATGCTTAATTTACAATAGGAGAGGTTCACTATAGGCATAATATTTGATCAAATATCATGATCCTAAGTTTCATTGGTGCACTTGAGATGATGGAGGAGCAAGCCATTCATCATTGCTAAAGACTTTAGCACCAAATCAAGGGGAACATCACATTTTGAGCCACATTTGGAGGTGGGATGCTCTTGGGAAGTTTTGATGTTTATGATTTATTTTAATAGATCTAAATTTCCTTTTTCAAAACCCCATTAAAGGATTTGGCTTAGTTAGTTATGTTCTTTATGCATTTCTTGAGTTTTTTTGACTAATGCTTGATATAACTCACTTTGGATTCCATCTCTACATATTGGCATGCCCGGTGGGACTATGCATCCCATACAAGCAAGGAGACCAATTTGGCATTCTTAGATTTGCTAAAAAGTGCTTAAATTTTTTAAAAAATCAAATTTTATCATTTTTTCCCTATATTTTTAATCCTTTTTTGACACACAGTTTACACAGTGACCAATATTAATTTACCCTAATTGACATCAATCCCTATGTAGAGCAGAACATGACAAAAAAATTTGGTTTTTAAGTTTTCTTGAAAGTTGCAAGTTGTTATTTTGGATTTTAAGAGCTTGCATGCTCTCTATCTAAGCATTTTGTTGAAGGATCTAGAGGTTTTATTGATATTTTATACTAACTTGGGCTAACAAATATTTTTTGAAAAATTGTGTTTTGCCTAAGGGTTCATAGTTAAGTGGCATCAGTTTTTATTGACTATTATTAGTTATGTTCTAACTACCATTTGTTTTATTATAAATGACATCGATCATTATGGACCAATGTCAATATCTATATAATAAAAATAGAGAAACATGAGAGCAATTATTCAAATATTAATTTTCTTATTGATAATTGTGCTTCAAAGTAGAAGTAAACCCTCTAAAAATTATAGGTCATATGCTGGGAAAAAGAACATGTTTGAGATTTCTTAAGTCTTTAACTTCTCATTTGGTGCTTAAAAGGAATTTAGAGGTTTTATACTTATTTTTTTTTGTGAAAGTTTTTACTAATTTGCAACTAAGGCCAAGGGTCCAAAATTTTCACAAACATTTCCATTTGGTGCATTAAAGTAAACAATTATTTGTTTTATGCTAGATCATTTTATACTTGGTTATTTTTAATAATATGAAGGATGTGTGTATGCTTTCCCCCCGTCCCCTTTAGGGAACTTGGGTGACCAAAATTACTTATTCTTTACAATTTATGCCTTATCCAAGGCATGGAAAGAATATTTTTAAGGCTCTCCCCAAAACCTATATGGTTTAGATGATCTAAACACGACCTTTAAAGTCTTTTCACTTGGTCATTTGTTTTATGCAACTTGGCTTATGATTAGGAATTTATAGCTTCCTCACGAGCTCTTTAGGATAATTCATCTCCTGACATTATTTTAACCCCATTATATGGTGGGGTATATAAATCAAGACACATATACTATGATTGCTAGGGGCTGAGTATCTAGCCTCTCCAATCATAACGAAGACCCGAATCAGGTCTGGCCAACTAGGGGATTCCACTAATAAGTACATGGATAGAATCACTATACAAAGGAATAGACCCTTGCATAGTAATTTAGATGGTATGAACTCAATTTATGTGAGGCATATCTAGTGTTAACCACACTTGGGACCATTTAGATGATAAAAAAATTAGTTTTAAAATAACTCCACTTACCGTAGACATATTGTTGATGCAGGGTAAGTAGCCTGAAGTTCTATGTCTTTGTCAAATCTCTTGGGAGAAGGGGGGTGTAAAAACCCTACTACTTCATGTGCTTTTATTTTTGGCTTAACACTACAAATCCTCCCAAGAGAACATATATAGATGAAATTTAGTGGTATGAATCAACTTTGTCAGTTTAGGGCTTTAGACATTATACTTAGTTGTATTTTTTCACTTTTCCTTTACTTGATTTTTCTTATTGGAGTATAAAAATTGTTTTTAAACTAAAACATGTCATCCAAACACATTTGTTGTCCATCATTTTGTTTTATAAAGGAGGCATTATGCTAACAAATCAAAATCATCTTTTGCCTTTTTCAAATACTCATTTGAAACATTATGTTTGTCTTATCTAAACAATGTTGTTATTCTATCCATTTTAGTCTAAACAAAATTTCAAGAATATTTAAGTCCTTCATTTTTAATTTAAATTTAGAATCTCACCTTTTATAAGTTCTAGGCCAAGGTGTTAATCGATTTTCTACTTGCACTTGGTTTGAGTTAACTTGGGTATGATTTCCCATTTGGATTGAAGGCCATTATATAGACTCATCTTCATGCATTATTGATCATTGTGAACTTAGGTTATCTTATGTATCACTTACGATCTAACTTCTATAACCAATACTACTTTCTATTACCATGTGGTGGTGATGTACTGCTTATTTGGTTTTATTTTTATACTTAGGAGTTCTTGTGTGTTTTCATGTCTTGCACTTTTTAGTTCAAATTATTACTTTCCTCATCAGAAGGACTCTATTCTAATTTTGTAGTCACAACTCATCAAAGTTTTCCCTAGCTTTTATGTTATTGACCTATCTTTGGCCTAATTTTGGTGTACTAGTTTACACTTTAGGTTTCAAAGTTATCATACCCTCTTTTAATTTGATGATTTTAACCCACCAAAGTTGAGTAATTTCATAACCATTTATTTTAATTGTGTGTCACTATGCCACTTCTCTTTATTATAGTCTCTTTTTACCTTGTCACTTGTTTGGAGAAAATCAAAACACACCTTGTTAATGTTTTCAAACACATTCCAAATCTTAGCAAATGTAGAGAACACTCTTTTAGACATGATGTAAAGGTATACTCATAGTGGGGTATATTATGGCCCTAGCTATGAGGAAGGGCATTTTTATGATGGATAAGATAATTTCATGGTATTTGAGGACATTCCCATGACTATAGGATATGAGGAAGACTACTTTGAACATCAACCCCTAGAGAACAAAGATGAAACATTCCTAAGGTTGATTGAATCAGGCACTATATTGCCATCAAAATTTTCTATGGAATAATATCATACCTTTATTAAAGTAGAAGAACAATTATGAGAATAATCCCTCACTCATATTGAAAAATCAAACATTGATTCTTTTAGCAAAAGAAAGGAAATGATCATAGAATCAAAACCTAATGATCAAGATCTTTCCACCTAGATCAAGAAGATAAGTTAATGATATGTAGGCCATCTTATCATAGACTTGACTGAATATTTAGCTACCACTTCAATACATAATGATGCTTTCAAGGAATAAGGGAATGTGGTATAGCCAGCATATCATACTTTATCTAAGAACACACCTACAATGGATCATGATGTATAAATTAAAATACCTGAGTCTTAAGAGGTCTTACAGCATGCTTCTCTAGACACGGAGCATACATTTTTCAATCATCAAGAACCTCTTGTTCCTTCACAAAATCAAGGAATGAAACACTCAGTGGGTATTAAAGAAATTATTCAAAATAATTTGTCTAGTTATTCTCAACCAATGTGTACTTTGGTGAATAGATCATAGACTCCCCAAAATCAATAAAACACTTACACTTCAAGATGATTAACTTCAGGGAATGTTTATCAATACAAGAATTAGTGGCTCACTTATTCAAATCAAGGAACAAACGAAAATAAAGTTATAGATTGTAGGGTGTATATCCCTAATAAATCAATAGAACAGGGACACATACCATCCCAATAGAATTATATTCCACCTACGAATGCACCAAACATGAAAGAGTGGAATTTAATGAAAGAAGTTGTGTTATGATTGGAGATAGGAAATAAAATCAAGAAATACAAATTTGATGAGATATGTCCATATCCATTCTATTTAAGTATTCTCCAAGTCTCCTTTTGCCTCATTTTGAGACACCCAAATTTGACAAATATAAAGGGAATGGTGACCCTCATGAATATATTCAGGCATTTTTGTATTATGCCAAGAGGTAGCTTACAATAGCATTTATTTGTTTTACTTATTTATAAAAAGTTTAATGAGATAAACTTTAGACTGGATTATTACATTACCCAAAAGATCAATTTTAGATTGGAATGATTTATCTAAAAAATTTGTTAACCACTTATCTTATAATATTGAACATGGATTAATTGTGGTTGACTTGTGCAAAGCCAAACAACAAGATGGAGAAAGCTTCACAACATATCTACAATGGTGGAGAGCATTAGTTGGATTCTTTTAACATAATTTTATAGACAAATAGTTGGCTGAAATCTTTGCACAAAACCTACACCTTGAGGTGGTGCACAATCTATGACTTGCTTGCATGAACACATTCAAATAAATTATAGACAAGGGTGTGCATATTGAGAAGGTGCTTATTAGTAAAGTAATTTTCCAAAATATTTAGTAGGTTTAAACATCAAATTAGACCCAATATCATATTCAAGCTATTATAAAAGAGAAACCTAAGGGGTTCAATAAGAATAAGAACATGGTTAGAAATAGAGTAACTGAATCAAGACACATACAAACAGTGTAGGCTCTAACAACTCCAAATGTGCAATTAGATCCACCTAATCCACCAAAATTTTTGTAAAGAGTCCCTCTATGAAGGGAATTCAATAATAGGTACAAAGTCCTCAACAATTTGGGAGAGCTTGTGGAGGCTGTGTTCTAAAAGCTCATAGCAGCTAGTTGGATTGTATGGCCTATCCAAAGGCCATTTTTTGAATATCAACCCAAACTCGATTAGTGTCAAGTAAATGAATTTCAAAACTTCCATCATGTTATTGTTCATGGTACTTTTATATATATTCAATTGTGACATCTCATTAAAGATTTGACTTAAAGCAACAAAGTTGAAATCAAACTTGCCTCATAGAAAACTAATCAAGATATGGGCATCTACAAAGATCCATTTCCTTGACATAATAAAAAACCAGCTAGGAATAATTAGAACTAAGGTTAGAATCAATAAAAAATCAAAATCAAGGTTAGAATTGTAATTAACATGTTCATAATCAGGATCATAGTGCCCATGATAATAACCTAGATTACAATAATATGCCTTATGACTATAACAATTCAATGGGACACATTTTTGCAAATTGCATTGTCACTATTACTATCAAATCTTGTGAACTATCCCATACTCCTTGAAGTACTAGACCTATTATTATAGGGTCAAAACTCTCTCTCTCTCTCTCAAGTAATACCATATTGAGTATAATTAATTTAGTTATACCTCAATTTGTGTGGGTTACTATTTCTAGGCCCCACCCTTCTTCTAATTATAATGGCTCATCATCAACTTAAAATTACTCCAATGCAACTAGATGCCTGTAAGTCAGCCTCCAAGGCCCTTTACCTTTGTATTCTAATTATAATGGCTCCTTGCCACCTTTAGATTGTGCATTTACAACTAGATGCTCATGAGTTACTCTTTAGGTCCCTTTGCCCTCCTCTACCACTGGACCCATTGTGAACATTATGCCTTTTAATCCAAAGTTGAACACTATGCCAACTAAGGCTAAACTGTGTTGTCCTACTATTAAAAAGCTTTATAGTCTATCAGACAAACCAAGTAAAACCCCTATGTAGATTAATATTTTAGATCTTTTACGTATGTTTGAAGTCTATATAACTATTTTGAATGATCTTATTCATCAATACACTATTCCCAAAGATATTAATCCTAAATAGTTATAAATACTTATAGGGTATTTGTCTTCATTTTGAAAAGTTACCTTTGACCAAAAAGACACATCCACTCTTGGTCTTAGCCATAATAATCCCTTGTATATTGAGGTCATCATTGAAAACCATAAAATCAAGTGGGTTCTTATAGCCAATGATTTAGGGTTGAACATAGTGTTCAAACTAGTACAGAGATTAGGTTACATTGCGAAGGACATTCAACTAGAGATAATCATCGTAAAGGCATGTAACTATGCTAAAAGGAAATCTTCTAGTAATATTTGTTTTCCAATCATTATTGGGTCTATATCCCATCACACTTTATTACATATTATGGATATTGAGTTGCCTTATAACATACTTCTTGGTTGTCCTTAGATCCATGAATTAGATGTTATTCCATCCACTTTGCATTAGTGCCTTAAGTTTCCCCACAATGGGATCGAGGGTACCATTCTTGCTAATATATAGCCTTATCAATACTGTAAACATTTAGAGGCTAAATTTTATAATTATAACTATTGTCTAGGTTCATAATTCATTGTAAAGAAGAATAAGGAAATAGTTTTGCATCCACTGAAATTCAATTATATCAACCTTAGTGACCTTGCTTCCACTTTGGCTGATCTATTTCACACAACTCTTGAAAAATAGGTTATTATAGAATATGTAGGAATTTATACATACCGTATTAAAGATGCCTTCTATATTGCTAAGTTGATGAAGTCTCCCAAATCATTTGGCAAACCCAAACCTTTCAAAATCCCTTACAGACCCAACATGATTTGGAAAAAGTAGAAAGAAACATAGAAACCACCAATGGTATTTACAACTGATACTTCACCAAATTAGGATTGTAAGGCTTTCATTGAAGGAGACTGGTTATATTTTGATGGAATTACTCATTGTTTTTAGAATCTAAAATATCCTATCCCTAATCAGATCATGGATAATTTTGATTATGTAAGGAAGGTCCTTGGCCCATGAGAATAAGGCATCCTAGAATTTTGATAGTGATTCTTTTGAATCAACTAGAGATGAGACTCCTAACATTGTTGTAGCATCCCATTATAGTCTTTTCGATAAACTTGCTGACACAAAATTTTTTGTTTCAAATTTCATTTGGACCATAACACCTCATTATTCCCTTTTCCTTTACCATCTTGAACTCATTGATTGGGACTATCAAAATTCAGTCATACACCTTGATTAATTCCACAATGAAGAATCTATCGTAGAATACATGGACCTTAGAAATTGATTTCCCATTGGTGATCATAAGCAAGGCTTTGATTTTTCTTTAGATCCTTCTACTTAATATAGAGAGAAGACAAACTTTGTGGGTCATGAAAAAGATAAAACATTGAGATCCTCAGGTGAAAACCTCTTTGAAGCACTCGTTGTTCAAGGAAATAGTAAATAAAAAGTTAAGCTTTTGAGTGAAAACCTATTTTAGGTGCTCTTAGATGGGAAAGTTTTCTCATCCCCAAAGGATGCACAAGGTCCATCATATCTTAGCTCCATAGCTAATACTAGCATCACATCAAAATAACAAGTCTTTGAGCATCTTGCTCTTGAATTTCCTAAGATATTTGCCAATTGGCCATAACTTGAACCAGTGGATTCTGATTTGTCACATTATCTAGAGATTTGGGAGGAATAAAAATAAACTATAGAAGAAACAAAAGATCATGATCACACATTACCTACTATTCTAGAAGATGGTTCTACACTCCTTGTAGAAAACACTATTAAAGTGAAACTGGGAAGATATGATAATCCCAAAATTGTTTACCTTGGATCTTTTCTCATTGATGAGGAGCAAGATCACATTATATCCATTTTGAAGGATTTTATTGATATTTTTGCATGGGCATATTCTGACATGCCAGGCTTAGACCCTGAGTTGGTTGTGCATAACCTTGTTATCCATCCATATGTCAAACTAGTCAAATACAAATTGAGGAATATGCATCCACACATCACTCTTTTGGTAAAAGTAGAATTGGATAATTTATTAGGATCAAGATTTGTTAGATCACTAGACTATTTTGAATGGATATCAAAAATAGTTACAATAAAAAAAAGCCATAGGGTATATGTCTTTGTACTGATTTTAGAGATATCAACAAAACATGCCCAAAAGATGATTTACCTCTACCCAACATTGACATGATTATTGATTATACTACTAGTTATGAGATGATGTCCCTCATGGATAGATTTTTTAGATATAGTCAAATCAAGATAGCTCAAGAAGACCAACACAAGATTGTGTTCATCATGCCATGGGGAACATTCTACTATCAAGTCATGTCATTTGGCTTAAATAATTATAGATCCACTTATCAATGTGCTATGACTATCATCTTTCATGACATGATGTATGATATTGTTGAAGATTATGTTGATGATATCCTAACTAAATCAAGAACACATGCTAGATATCCTAATGTTTTATAGAGAATTTTTGAGAGACTTCATGAATATAAGATTTGTTTGAATATTAATAAGTGTGTCTTTGGCATCACTTTAGGAAAATTACTAGGGTTTATTATATTAAAAAGAGGGATCAAAGTCAACCCTGCTAAGGTCAAGGCTAGTATTGAAATGCCTACACCTTCCAATCTTAAACAACTCTGACGCTTATAAGGAAAGATCCAGTCTATCCATAGGTTTATTTCATAATTGGTAGATAAGTGTCACCCATTTACACACTTTTTGAAGAAAGGGATCAAATTTCAATGGGATCAGGAGTGTCAATTTAACATTTTCAAATCTCATAACATATTTGGCCAACCCACCAGTTTTGAGATCATCAACACTTGAACAACCATTACTTCTTTACATTTCAACAACCAAGCATGTACTGAGGGTACTTTTAGCCCAACATGATGATCAGGGAAAGGAACATGCAATTTATTATTCAAGCCACACTCTGGTGGCTTATGAACACAATTATACACCTATTGACGTGTGTTTAGCTATGGTGTTCACCTCCCAAAAATTATGACATTATATGTTGAACTATAAAACTATTGTTATTGCTAAGGTGGACCCTCTCAAGTTTTTGTTATCCAAATAAACTCTCATAGGAGGCATGGCCAAGTGGATCATGATATTAAGTGATTTTGATGTTGAGTATCATAATTAGAAAGCTATCAAGGGGTAGGTTATTATTGATCAACTTGTAGAAGCCCCTATTAAAGATACTCAAACACTCAGATTTGACTTTCTAGATGATTCTATTATGACAATATAAGAAGTGATGCATGAATTTGAATAATGAAATCTATACTTTGATGGTTCCTTCACTTTTTGTGGATCTAGAGTTGGCATTTTATTGATTACACTACAAGGGGATCTAATTACCAAAGCATTTTATATTAATTTTCATTGTACCAATAATTTGGTCAAATATGATGCACTTATTATAGGACTTCATCTTACAGTGTAGTGGGATATCCATCACTTAATGGTCTATGGTGATTCCAAATTTATTATCAATCAAATCACAGATCAATATTAGACTAGAGATGACAAGCTTGCACCCTACAAGTATATTGTGGATAATCTCAATCCTCATTTTATATCCATGCAATTTGAACAAGTACCATGGGCCAATAACATATTTTTCAATGTAATGGCAATAATTGGGTCTATGATATAGATTTATGGCAATGCTAGAGAGTATCAGTTCCTCATTAAAAATCTTTTAAAACATGTTCATTCCCTGCCATATTCAAAAAGGCTATGTACCATTACTGTTCCCGATCCCCCACCTGAACTGCCTTGGTTTTAAGACATCTATAATTATTTTTATGATCACATTTTCCCCCTAACCTTTCTAATAATCATCAAAAAGTTTTCCTTCACCACATAGCTTGTTATACCCTCATTGGAAACATGTTTTATCATAAAGGCTATGATGGAACACTATTTCATTATTTATCTTTGGGAGAATCCAAGTTATTGCTTAAGGAGTTTCATGAAGGAATGTATGGGCCCCACACCAATGATGTAGTCTTAGCTAAAAAGATCCTTAAAATAGGTTACTATTGGCCCAAAATGGAGATAGATGCTTATAATTATGTAAATAAGTGTGTTCCTTTTTAACAACATGGAAATTTGATACACCTATCTTCCTTGCCACTACAACTGATCACTACACCATGGCCATTTTCAATATGGGGCCTTGATCTCATTAGGAAAATAAAGCCCACATATTATAATGGACATAAACATATTATCACTGTTATCAAGTATTTTACTAAGTGGATTGAGGCCTTTCCTTTCACTTACATTACTGGGAAGCATATTGCCAAGTTTATACATTACCATATCATTTATAGATATGGTATCCCAACACACATTATATCCAATAATGGTAGATCATCTATAAATAGATATGTCAAATAAATTTTTACAAAATTTAAAATCAAGCACAAGAAATCCACACCATATAACCCGTAAGGCAACAGATAAGTTGAGGCATCAAATAAAACCATTATTGCCATATTGAAAAAGATTATCCATGATGCTAGCCATAATAGGCACTTGCAAATTTTTCTTGCCCTTTGGGATTATTGTAATAGTAATCAAACCCCCATAGGAGCCACTCTATACTCCCTTGTTTATAACACATAAGCTATTATCTTGATTAAGATTGAACTACCTTCGTTACAAGTATCTTTGGATAATATTGAAGATGATGAAGATTATATAGTCTCTAGATGATGAAGATTATATATTATCTAGGTTGAAATAACTATAACTCCTTGATGGAAAGCATTTAGCTACCCTAGACAACTTGCAAGCCTATCAGAATAGATTAAGTAGAAGCTATGACAAGCGCATTATCCCTTGGGAGTTTGAAATTGGTGATTTGTTCTTGACAAAAAATAAGAACACAAATGCTGAATGTAAGAAAAAGGATAAATTGCAACCCAAATGGCTTGGAACATATGTTATCATAACTAATTATGGATTGAGGGCATATCATCTGGATACCCCAGGTGGTGAAGAACTTCCAGAGCCTATGAACATTGTGCATGTCAAATAGTTTTATGCTTGACAACTTTTGAACCATTGTCTACAAGACCCCTTACTTGGGGAAAACTTGTGTCGAAGTTATTTTATCCCTCCATTGTATCTTGGATCATCCTTTCTTGAACCATATTCATTTTGACCTACCCTAGATCATTCTTACAAGAACCATATTATTTTATGACTTAGACAGTGGAAATTTTGGATCATTGTCACTCTAGATCATTTATATTCCAGATTGACTCATTTTATACCACCTTGAATCATCCTCATTTAGACCATATTCATTCTAGACCATTTTTCTTAAAACCACATTCTTTTCATATCATGGGTCGTTGTAACTTAGACAGTTCTATCACTTTCCCAATTATGATCCTAATTATGACTCATAGGTATTTTGGACACATTCAATGCTAGTTATATAAAGTAGTTTAATGTGGACAGTATTTTATAGCTTCCTTTTATAAACAAGTGAAAATGAATACATAAACACATGGTTGTTGCCTACTGAATGGTTCTTTAGTTTTTATCTTGCACTGCATACTATTCTATTGTTATTTTACTGCTATTTGGTAGACATTGTTATCTTAGGAGGATCTCACTCCTAATAATTTGTGAGCATGGGCCATTGTAGTAAACTTTATCTATTATTAAATTTTTTTTCTCTTGGATGAGCATCTCTTTGATTAGTTAGTTCCCTGTGCCATTGTTTATATCTATGATCGCCATTGCAACTAGTTTGGTTGTTGTTTGAACTCTTACTTGTGGACATGCATCTCCTTAGCTAAGTAGTTACCTAGGATTTTTATGAATATTTCATTCCTATTGATTATCCTAAAAATGTAAAAAATATTAGAAAATGATCAACAAAACAAATAACAACATTGTTTTGTACTTTTATTTATTCTGATCCCATGCTCTTGCCATTTTGCAAGCACTGATGTGAAATCTCTTACCATTTTTCAAGCACTGATGTGAATGTTATCATAATTTTTTAAGCCCATTTCCTTAATTCCTCTACTACATTAATCATGTTTTCTTATCATCACTTTCATTTTATCCCATTTCCTTGGAGAACTACGTTTAGTCTGAAGTTCATGTTGGATCTCGCATCCATGGAACTATGTAGGCAACATCTACTTTTCTTATACATCTAGAGTCAACTTAGCTACCCATTTTTGTATCTTCTTTACCCCCCACTCTGATATCTTGTTGTCTCCCTATCACTTAGGGGAAAATTTGTGTTTCTTATTCTTGTTATGCTGTTGTAGAAAGTAACATCTCTACTACATGTACACGAACAATTATTTTCTTTTTCATTCTAACATTGTGACTAACTATTATTTATGTGTGTTTATTTGAATTTTATTGTTATTTTTTTGTGTCTTATTTTCTCTCCATTTATTCTTATTTATCCTTGGTCTTGTTCATTTTTATTCTGTTGTTGTTTCTTCCCATTTCTTCTTGGTAATTTGAGTTACTATTTTGTCTTGTTCTTTTGTTTTGTTTTCCTAGTACATCTTGATAGTACACATGGAGCTTGATTATTCATATCTTACTTTCATGTGATTTATTATGTTGTTCTTACTTTGTTTTTATACATTCTTGTTCTTACTTAAGTCTTGATTGTTCATATCTAGATTTTAAGTTAGGTTATTTTTGTGTATTGTTTTTCTCTTTATTTTTGCTTGTTTTTGTTTAAATGTAAATCATTTCAACTCTAGTATTGGTAGTTACTATCATTATCCTTATTTATAAATATTCACATTTGAATCAACTCATCATAATTGAAATACTCTATCATTATAGGTCATTAATATTTATGATGCATAATTTCATTTTGCTATAATAAGCACTATGTGCTTTGTATCCAAGTCTCAAAATCAATGTAACTCTAAAGATTATCTCTCAAGTGCACTGATGAAACTAAACACCAATGGATTACACACCTGACTCTATGTAATATTTGTATCTATTAGCATAAATTACGAGTCTAATCGAATCGTGGTCCATTTTTCTTCTATTCTTCATTCCTCATTCCATTTTCTCCCACTTCTCAGTGAATTACATTGGTTTGAGGTCTATTTGGACTATGTAGGCAGCATTTGGATACATGACATATATTAGGTTAGTTTAACCACCCTTATTCTTCTATTCATCTCTTTCATCACTTTGTGCATGATTTTATTCTTGGTTAACTATGGCTCCTTCAATATTTAGACCATCACATCTATGTTTATGCCTACTCATATTTAATCTATGCATTACGTTATATCCTTAATCTATGCTTAACAATTTGCCTTGCTAAGGCATAACATTTAGAACCAATTGATGAGTGAAATTAGCCCTACTAGGGCACAATTAATTATCAATGATCAAAATTCACCCTACTAGGATAAAAATGCTTTATTAACCAATCAAATCCAATCTACTAGGGCACATTATTATTTCCTTTCTCTAGAGCAACGTTCTCCTTTTTCTTCTAATTCCAATATTTATAGACTTTTCCCCTCATTTTATCAATTTCAAAGCGTACAAGTTGTCTTTGGATCTGTCATTCCTTAAGCACACAACTTACACCTTCTTTTAGGTGTGTTTAAAGTATGTCACTTATATTTTTGGATTATATCCTTCCCACTTTCCCCTACCTTGGGGCCCATTATATTATATTATATTTTGATCATTGAGAAGCAACATGTGTAAGAATTAGCTCATCCATGGGTTAATTTCATTTTCTTTCTCTTTTTGAGAATCCATCCCTATCTCTCATCCTCATATGTCCACTTGAGGGGGCATCATGGGTCATTTACTTCTGACTTATTTTTGTTTTGACCAAAATGTCTTACTATGCCTTCTCAAATAGGGGAAAAATGTAGACATCCAATTCCTAATACCATTATGTTAAAATTGTGAATCTTACTCAAAATTCACTTAAACACACAATTTAGGCCAAAATCACTTAAACAAGCTAAATGGTTCAAGTTTCTCATATATAAGTGCTGATTTAGGCTAATGTATCCCTAAATGGGGCAATGAATTTTATGTGATTAACTTTTATCAAATAATTTTGAGTCAAAATGACTAAAATATAATTTGATGCTCTAAACCACTTAATTCTTCTAAATGGGAAGCACACGACATGTGAATATTGTTGTTCCCAAAATCTGTCATTCATTTTTGGGACAATATATGAACTATTTTGGTCTTACAGGCCAAAATTATCTCTTCTCTTCTAAAAAAATTGTTAAGAGCATTCAAATTCTTCATTATTCAAGCTTTTTTAGTTAAAGGAATAACAGGTTCAATAGGTTCAATGGCTTCAATGGGTGAATTCTCACAAAGGAACAAGTTCCCAACAGTTAGGCAATTTCAAAATTAGTTCAACACCTCGGTTCGACCAAAAATGTTCATTAGCAAGCTTCAAACAAAGGATTGAACCATTAAACCATTGAACCATTAAACCCTACTTCTCAAAGGTGCAAGGGTTTAACAGGTTCAAAGGTTCAACGACATCGACAAGCTTAAAGAGTTAAGCACTTCGGCAAAAGTTCAAATTTCAATGGCTTTGAAAGACTTAGAAGGAAAGAAGAAAGATTAAACCCATTGAACCGTTGAACCTTAAACCAAAATGGTTCAAAGGTTCAAGGTTTAACGAGTTCAATCAAAGTTCAAAGTTCATTGGTTCAAATTTATTGGTTCAAACAGTGAATTTAATGAGTGAAACACAGTATTGAACGGTTGAACCATTGATTGGTTTAATCGGTTGGTTCAATCAAGTCCCCCAAAGCTAAAAGGGCAAGTACCATTGCAGAGGGCAGTGAATAAAAGGTAGGTGCCCTTGTGGAGGGTAGGGAACATTTGCTCAAAGATCAAAGAGAAGGCTGAAAGGGTAAGGTTTCCTTTAGAATTTTTGTTTGAAGAAATTACCAAGTAAATGAACCAAAAGAATTCCTTCAAAAAGATTTTTTACGAAAGAATTTTACAAAGGCAAATCCTTTGGACAAATTATCTGAAGGAATTCCTTTAGACATTTTTCCTGAAGGAACAATCAAAAGCCTGACAGAAAAGTGGCTAAGGCAAGAGAAGATTTCCTTTGGAAAAAATGTCTGAAAGAATTCCTTTGAACATTTTGTCTGAAGGAATTGAAGAAAAATGACCCTGAAGGACCCCAAAGGGCAGGTACCCTTACAGGGGGCTCTCGGTACCCAGAAAATGGACCTTTCTCAAAGACTCGAAGGGACACCTTCCCTTCAGGGAATTCTAAAGACATAAAGCCGAAGGAATTTCAAGGATTCAAAAGACTTAGCCAAAACAAAGGATTCTGAGAAAGACATTGAACCGTTGAACCTTGAACCAAAAAGGTTCAAAGGTTCAAAGAAAGCTCTAAGCAAAGGAAGGAAGTAGAAGATTCCAGAGACTAGTTCAAAGAGATGGTTCAACCAAAGAGCAAGGAAGCGATTGAACCAGGGGAGTGATAGAACCAAGGAACCGATAAAGACCACCTAAACTATTGAACTATTGAACCAATGAACTTTCAAAGGTTCAAAGGTTCATGGTTTAATATGGTTCAAATAACTAGCAACCATTGACATCCCTATGGATGTGAAATGTAAAGTAATGGAATATCCATTAATTTTCAAATATAGTGTGGAACTTGAAGGATGAACCAAGCAACCAGCTGAAGAAGATAGCCTGAGAGCTCCAATTACAACAAGATCAAAGAGAAGGCTACAGAAGATATTGAAATATTTATGAGGGAGTTATTTTTAGTAGGTTAAACAGTCTACCAAGTAGTCATCTGAGCAAACCAAATCAAGGATGTGGCCTATTTTTCTTCCATGAAGTAAAGGCAAAGTGGACAACTATGCAAATAAGAAGGAAAGGACTAGGCAGCCTATCCTTTGGAGGAGACATATGGGATGAATTGGCATGCCACAGTTAAGGCTGATGCACTATTCCAAGCATGGCCCCTTAACAGAACTAAAAATGCATTCAAGGCATTGAATGCAACATGGGACATTCCATGGAAAAAAGTGCCAAGCCTTTCTTGGCTACTACATATTGTAATCTCTTGTTTTGTGAAAAAGAGATCTCTCCATTATAGAAGCAAAACTTTGCCCAAATTCAAAGGTGATTATTGAGACTTTGAGCTTAGATTATTGATCATATTTCTTTATCTGAATGGGAAAGCAAGTTACTTTCAAACTTTGTGCTGTTATAGCTTGTGTTATTTTAGGAAATTATTCTTATATCCGTTTCCTAGGAGCATTCTTGTTTATTTAATTTAACAAGCAGAACTAGTAGAAGTAATCAGGAAGGTGTCCTGAAGTCAATTGTGGAAAGACTTTATGCTATCACAATTGTCTTCAGTGTGTTTTTAGTTTCTTTTTATGTAAAGGATCTTAGGATAACTTTGTGCCCCTATTATCCTTCGTATTTCACTCTTTGAGAATTTGAGGTGGAGACTTTGTGTTACACCTCATTCTACTGATTATTGTGCCCTTGTTACCTATTAGTTACCCAATAGAAAGAACTCTTATGCCTTGCTACAAGACCACTTATGAAAGAAAAGAAGTGTCTTTAGTATTATCACCAAGATTTTCTCCTTTGTCTGTGAACATCATCTCTAAAAAAAGAGAGATGGATAGTGTAGTCCTATCCCTGAGTGTTATTTTTTGCTTATATATGTAGTATATAGCTCCTCATATTTATAGGGAACCTCCCCTTGATGAGAGGAGAGATTTTTCCACCTCTGATGTGGTAAACTTGCACATTTAGCTGACCAATCTCCCTATGCTATAGTTGAAGAGACCTATTTTGCTCATCAGTTAGCTGGTGACAAAATATTCACCCAATAGTTTTTGGTGACTCTACTGGGGAAGAGCACATAGTTTAAAGCTTCAAGCTACAAGCTAAAGTAGGGCTAATTATTTTCCATTTTTATTCTACAATCTAGAAACTCCATGCTATACTAGAAGCCAGAGTGCCCAAGGTGTTGTTGACCCTATTTTTGAGTTGGTGCAATAGGGCAATTTTGATTTGTTCCCTCCCCAACTTTAAGTTCAATGATCTAGGAGTGTTCTTCCTACCCATACCAGGTCACCAACACAAGGTAGAGCTTATTTTTATACTATTAGTAGAGCTTTACCTATACATACTCCACCCAAATTTGTTATCCCCTTTTCCATAATCAGATCATGGCAGTTCAAGGCCCCTGGGGTAACTCTTTTGGCCCACTCAATTTAACCCCACCTCTACATGAGCTTCCATGTAGTTTAAGGAAGAATTTCCCCAAATTATTTGATGATAAGAGAGTTCATCTTGATGAACATATTGCTTGCTTCAGCATAGCCTATGGTGTGATAGGCATGGAGTATGAGGACATAACAGTCAGGCTGTTTGTGGAAACATTGCAAGGTGCTATTACAGACTAATTCTACCATCTACAAGCCCAGACTATGACTGACTGGGACACTCTTAAAGCTAAATTTGAAGCCAGGTTCAAGCCTATAGAAGATGTGCATGCCTTGTTATCCCAACTCACATAGATGAAGAAGGAACCCATAAACCTATGAGGGACTTCATTTCCAATTTTGACAAGCTGAGGAACTAGATTCTTACAATTGCTCAGCCAACATCTAAAAACCTTAAATGCTTCTTCATCAACTCACAGCTACTTGAAGTGATATTTTTGTTGAGATGGGATAGCCACATAGACCTTGCTACTGCTCAAGATTTGGCTACTGAGGTAGAAGATGACCTTATCTTGGAAGGAAAGATAAGGAGAGATCCTAACAGAGGTAAATCTTCTTCATATTTTGAATACTCCCTTACAGTCACCACTGATCCAATGGTGTAGAAGCTAGAAAATGAGTTGCTAGATCTTAGAAAGAAAATGGTGCAAGGGATGTCATCTGCTCCTTCATATAGAGATATACCAAGGAGGACATTCCCCAATCAGTCATACCAAGGGCATGCTACCAAGAATCAAGGGTAGCCAAATCATCTTCCTCCCCCTTAGGGGAAATTGGCCATTAAAGCACCTCTAACTAATTCAATAGTTAGATATCTTGAAGCAAAATCAGATTTCTCCTTCCAGCTTGAATTGAACCTAGAAAATGACACTAATATCTTCGCAGAGGGAGAAGAAGAATTTGCTGGTGACTCCAACATTAGTTTCCTAAATTATTGGGATGAACCCAAAAGTGAAGGTAAAATATTTGGTGGAACATATGCTATATTCACCTGGTCCAAGAACCAGTCAGCCCAACAAGCTGATAAAGAAAAAATAGAGGAGCAACCTCAATCAGTAATTTTAATTACTAAGCGGGGAACCACTCTGCCTTTCTAGCCAAAGGACCTGGTGATTGAAAGAAAGGTAAGTACATTAAACATCCCTACACCTTCTATTTCAAATTCATAGACAAGTCCTCCCCCTCCCAAAAACTAAAAGAATAAACTCCCATTCTCTGTTCCTAGTTCATTTTAGACATTTGACATAATTGACCATATAAAAAAAACTAAAATTCAAATGTCTAAATTAGAATTCCTGCAATCCAACTCTAAGCAGTTAGATAAATTAGTTCAATGTGTAAAGAACCAAGCCATCCCTATAAGACAAGCAATTTTGAAGGTAACTCATGATCCCCCCAAGAACACATCTACCAAGAATAACCTTGTCATTACTCCTCCTATCGCTCTTGAGAGGACTGAACCATTTTATGTCTCCATGTTGATAAATGGACACCAACTAAACAATTACATCATAGATATTGGTGCATCTGACAATGTCATGCCTACCAAAGTGGTAAAATCCCTTGGTCTCACACTAACCAAGACATTTGGGAGATGTTTCTCCATGGAGAACAAACAAGTACCACTGCTAGGATAAATCAAGGACAACCAATTTGCATTTGCATCATTCCCATATAAGAGAATCAAGATGACTATCTTGGTGGCCGACGTCCCAACATCATACAACATCCTTTTTGGGAGAAATTTCTACAAGGATGTTAGTGGTGAATTAAGTATGGACCCATCTGAGGTGAAGATCCTAGTTAAAGATGTTATGTAGAGATTGCTCCCTAAGAAGGAAGCAAAATACGTGGTCACTCAAACATCAGCGCCTGAAGCTCGAATTCTATTTGAGTCTTCACGCATGGGTAATTACTTTTTATCCACAGAGGAAGTTTATGAGGCATCTGATGAAATTCATAAATGTGTTAACCTAAAAATTGGTTTAGATGGAACAACAACAGGATTGGTGGAGCACAGTGCAAGTGTAGAAGAATTTCCCCATCCAAATGAAGAAGAATCTAAGGAAAAATTAGTGTCTGATGAGGTATGGATTCTGGAATTTGATGACAGCTACTCCTCTACCAGTTCAGGAGCTGGGATTATGTTGATATCTCCTCAAGGAGATATTTTTACCTCTTCATACAAGTTGTAGTTCAGCATCACCAACAACACAGCTGAGTACGAATCTCTATTACTTAGATTGAAGGCTGCTTAAGACAATGACATCAAACTCCATGCCAAAGGAGATGTTGAACTAGTGGTTTGTTAGGTAAGAAACCTATATCAAACCAAAAATGAGAGATTGCACCACTACCGTAATCTAGTTTGGGATTAAATTGAAAGCTTTGATGCTTTCAACATCTCTGCCATACCTAGGGAATTCAATGATCGAGCTGATGCACTGGCTATCTCAACAACTCTGTTGGTTCCTCACCTTGATTTTAAGGGAGATAGGTACACTATTAAACTAGTATTTTGACCAAGTGTGCCTAAAAATGCCAATCATTGGCAAGTGTTCAATGGCTACCACCAAATCATTACCTTCTTGGAGCAAAAAGATAGCTTTAAACAACTTCATTTCAAAGGCAGTGAACCTCAAAATCTTAAACTAGCCCCTGAATCAAGTGCAGATGTAGGTGAAAAATTCCTACAACTTAAAGAAAATAAAATCCCAAAAGGCCTGGTTTCCCTTGAGAAGCTATTTAACAAACATGATAGGTTCATCAAACAACAACAAAATGATGATCTAAAGTCACTCAGGCCTAATGAAATTCACCATGAGATTCTTCTCAAGAGTGATTTAGTACCTTACAAGAAAAACTCTAGGTAGTATAATCCAAAGATATCAGATACTATTTATCTGAAATACAAAAAATGCTGAATGCTAGGATAATTTTCCTAATCCGTCATTCCACATAGATTGCCAACATAGTACCTGTGAAGAAGAAGAATGGTGAAATTCACCTCTATGTGGAATTCAAAAATTTAAATCAGTCATCCTTAAAGGATAACTATCCTCTACCCATCATGGATCAAGTCCTTCAGATAGTGACTAGTTCAAAAATGTTATCAATGCTGGATGACTTCTCAGGGTACAATCAAGTTGAAGTTGATAAAGCAGACCAACATAAGACTGCCTTCACCACACCTTAGGGCACCTTTGCCTATCAAAGAATGCCATTTGGCTTGATAAATGCTGGCACCACTTTTGAGAGAGAAATAGACCTTGCTTTCAAATATGAAATGGGTAAGTTCATTGTAGTGTACCTGGATAATTTAATAATTTTTTCTAAGCATCATCTTGATCATTTACACCATTTGCAACAAGTGTTGGAATGATGCCACCAGAATGACATTTCTCTAAATCTCAAGAAGTCTATTTTTAGAGTAATAGAAGGGAAACTTATTAGACACATTAAATCCCTAGAAGGTATAAATATTGACTTAGACATAGTCAAGTCCATCCAAGAACTTACTCTACCTACAAGTAAGACTATAGTTCACTCGTTCTTTGGAAAGATAATTTTTTTGTGAAGGTTCATCCCTGAGTTCACTGAGAAGACTCACCACATTGTAGACATGATGAAGAGCAAAGCCACTTTTTGATGGATTTCAGAAGGTAAGTCAACATTTGAAGACATCAAAATAGCTATTTCCCACACCCCAATTCTGGTTTATCTAGATTATAACAAGGATTTCACAATGTATAGTTATGCTTTTGAGCACACACTTTCAACAATTCTAGTTTAATAGAACCAAGAAGGTGTGGAATCTCCCATTTTTTTCATGAGATGTCCTCTCAAAGCTCATGAGCTGAAGTACTCAAACATAGAGAAGCATGCTTATGCAGTGGTAAAGGTAGTGAAGCATTTCTACTTTTACATCCTGAATTCACACACTACTACCCTGGTTCCTGACACCACAATCAAATCCATATTAACTCAACAAGAGTTTGGAATGAAAAGAGGAAATTTGATTGCTAAAATCTAGGAGTTTGATCTATTCATCAAATAATGAAGCTAGTGTAGGGAAGGGGCTTATGCTAATTGATTGCTGACAACAAACTAGAAAAAACAGAGCATGGAGAAGAAGAAATTGAAGACACGCCAACAATCCTCTTTATCTCCACCATGAATGAGTGGTATTCAAGTATTGCTCATTTTCTTACTTACAGTGAGTGTCCTACTCACTTGTCTCATGCAAAAAGGAGGACTGTCAAGTTAAAAGCTGCCAATTTTATTCTATTGGACAACGACCTGTATAAGAAGTACTTTGATGGAGCGTTTCTTTGCTGCATGGATAAAGAGCAATAAAACCAAAATTTGAAGTCCTTCCATAATTTGGCTTGTGGAAGACATTTTTTTACACCAATGATAGCACATAAAATTTTATGAGCAAGGTATTACTGGCCTACTCTATTTCAAGATGCATACAAGTGGGTATGAAGATGTGAACTATGCCAATAGTTCATTTTAAGACCTAAATTAACTGCTCTACCTCTTAAGCCAATGGTGATAGAAGAGCTATTTCAGTAATAGGGAATCAATTTTATTGGTGCTGTAAACCCATCTTCAAGTGCTGGACATGATTATGTCCTCATAGCTAGAGATTACTTCACCAAGTGGGTGGAAGTTATTCCAACCAAGCATGCTACTTCAGAAGTAGTGTGCAATTTCCTCAAGGAAAACATCATTTCCAAGTTTGGGGTCCCAACCAAGATTGTCACCGACAACGTAGCTTGTTTCTCTTCCTAGGAGATTACTCAGTTCTATTTTTGCTATGGGATTACCCTCTCCCACTCTTCTGATTATTTTCCACAAGGGAATGGCCAAGCTGAATCAAAAAACAAGAACTTGGTGACTATCATCAAGAAGCTGGTAGATGACAACCAAGGAACATGGCATAAAGAATTAGTTAATGCTTTATGAGAAGACATAATTACACCCAAGAGGGCAATTGGTATGTCACCTTTCCAACTTTTTTATGGTCTCAATGCTGAGATACCAATCGCCCTGAAATTTCCAACATTGAAATTAGCTAAGGTAGTCAAAGATCAGACATATGAAAGCTCCATTGATAAGAGGATCATGTGCTTGACTAAGCTAAATGAGCAATGAACTATGGTGGTGACTGAATTGCTGCACATTAAAGTCTAATGAAGAAGCTTTTTGACCAAAAAGCAAAAAACTATGATTTCTAGATTGGAGATCAAGTCTTGTTGTGGGACAAGAGAAGAGAAATAGAGGGAATGCATGGGAAATTTGATTCCCTTTGGAGAGGCCTGTTTACTATCCATCAGCTCAATGGTGAAAATAGTTTCCTATTGAAGTATCAAGATGGCATGCCCTTTTCTCTACCTCATAATGGGTAGAATCTAAAGCACTTCAATTCTTGAAGTATTAGATAAGATCATCTATACATATGTATATTCTTTAGTTCTATTTTATGCTTTTCATTTTCATTTTTGGTGCCTTTCTTTTTTTGGGCAGCATGAATCCATAGCCCAATGGCATACTTAAAGGCATTGGAGATTCCTGGTTTCTACTCCCCTTAGATGTTCCAAGTTTTCAACTAAAGGAAGTTCTCCAATTGGAGCCAGCTGTTGTTCCCAAAATTTGTCATTCATTTTTGGGACAACATATGAACTATTTTGGTCCTACAGGCCAAAATTATCTCTTCCCTTCTCAAAAAATTATTCTGAGCATTCAAATTATTCATTATTCAAGCTTTTTCAATTAAGGGACTAACAAGTTCAACAGCTTCAATGGGTGAATTCTCACAAAGGAACAAGTTTCCAAAACTTATGCAATTTCAAGATTGGTTCAATGCCTCAGTTCAACCAAAAATGTTCATCGGCAAGCTTCAAACAAAGGATTGAACCATTGAACCATTGAACCCCACTTCTGAAAGTTTCAAAGGTTTAACGGGTTCAAAGGTTTAATGACGTCGGCAAGCTTAAAGAGTTAAGCGCTTTGGAAAAAGTTCAAAGTTCAACCGCTTCGGCAAGTTCAATGGTTTTGAAAGACTTAAAAGAAAAGAAGAAAGATTGAATCCATTGAACCATTGAACCTTGAACCAAAATGGTTCAAAATTTCAAGGTTCAACAATTTCAATCAAAGTTCAAAGTTCATTGGTTCAAATGGTCAATTGAATGAGCGAAACATAGTATTGAACTATCGAACCATTGAACCATTGATTGGTTCAATCAGTCAGTTCAAATGGGTCCCCCAAAGCTGAAAGGGAAAGTGCCCTTGTGGAGGGGAGTGAACAAAAGGTAGGTGCCCTTGCGGAGGGTAGGGAACATTTTCTCAAAGATCAAAGAGAAGGCCGAAAGGGTAAGGTTTCCTTCAGACTTTTTGTCCAAAGAAATTACCAAGTAAAGGAACCAAAAGAATTCCTTTAGAAATATTTTTTATGGAAGAATTTCACAAAGGTAAATCCTTCAGACAAATTGTTTGAAGGATTTCCTTCAGACATTTTTCCCGAAGGAACAATCAAAAGCCCAGCGAAAAAGCGGCTAAGGCAAGGGAAGATTTCCTTCAGACAAAATGTTTGAAGGAATTCCTTCAGACATTTTGTCTAAAGGAATTGAATAAAAAGGACCTCGAAGGGCAGGTACCCTTACGGGGGGCTTTGGGCACCCAAAAAATGGACCTTTCTCAAATACCCAAAGGGACACCTTCCCTTCAGGGTGTTTTAAACACATAAAGCCGAAGGAATTTCAAGGCTTCAAAAGACTTAGCCAAAATAAAGGATTCTGAGAAAGACATTGAACCGTTGAACCTTGAGCCAAAAAGGTTCAAAGGTTTAAAGAAATATCCAAGTAAAGGAAGGAAGCAGCAGATTCTAGAGACCAGTTCAAAGAGATGGTTCAACTAAAGAGCAAGGAAGCGATTGAACTAAGGAAGCAATGGAACTAAGGAATTGATAAAGACCACCTAAACCATTGAACTATTGAGCCAATGAACTTTCAAAGGTTCAAAGGTTCATGGTTCAATATGGTTCAAACAATCAGCAACCATTGACATCCCTACATACGTCAAATTCAAGGTAATGGAATATCTATTAATTTTCAAATATAACACAAAACTTGAAGGATGAACCAAGTGACTAGCTAAAGAAGATAACTCTAGAGCTCTAATTGCAATAGGATCAAAGAGAAGGATACAAAAGATATTGAAATATCTATGAGAGAGTTATTTTTAGTAGGTGAAATAGTCCACCAAATAGTCATCTGATCACACCAAATCAAGGATGTGGCTTATTTTTCTTCCATGAAGTAAAGGCAAAGTGGACAACTACACAAATAAGAAGGAAAGGACTAAGTGGCCTATACTTTGGAGGAGACATATGAGATGAATTGGCACACCACAGTTAAGGCCAATGCACTGTTCCAAGCATGGCCCCTTGATAGAACTAAGAATGCATACAAGGCATTGAATGCAACATGGGACGTTCCATGGAAAAAAGTGCCAAGCCTTTCTTGGCTGCTACATATTGTAATCTCCTATTTTGGGAAAAAGAGATCTCTCCATTATAGAAGCAAAACTTTGCCCAAATTGAAAGGTGATTACTGAGAGTTTGAGCTTAGATTGTTGATCATATTTCTTTATCTAAATGAGAAAGCAAGTTACTTT
This sequence comes from Torreya grandis, assembly GCA_037957365.1. NCBI lineage: Eukaryota > Viridiplantae > Streptophyta > Pinopsida > Cupressales > Taxaceae > Torreya > Torreya grandis. Next base: position 769,994 of record JARHVA010003942.1, on the reverse strand, counting down.
CATACTTTGTACTATTATAGCTTGTGTTATTTTATAAACTTATTCTTACGTCCGTTTCCTAGGAGAATTCTTGTTTATTTAATTTAACAAGCAGAACTAGTGGAAGTAATCAGGAAGGTGTCTTGAAGTCAATTGTGGAAAGACTTTGTGCTGTCACAATTGTCTTTAGTGTGTTTTTAGTTTCTTTCTATGTAAAGGATCTTGGAATGACTTTGTGCCCCCATTATCCTTCATATTTCACTCTTTGGGCATTTGAGGTGGAGACTTTGTGTTACACCTCATTCTGCTGGTTATTGCACCCTTGTTACCTATTGGTTACCCAATAGAAAGAACTCCTGTGCCCTACTACAAGATCAATTTTGAAAGAAGATAAGTGCCTTTAGTATTATCACCAGGATTTTTTCCTTTGTTTGTGAACATCATCTCTAAAAAGAGTGAGATGGATGGTGTAGTCCTACCCGTGAGTGTTATTTTCTTCTTATATATGTAGTATATAGCTCCTCATATTTATAGGGAACCTCCCCTTGATGAGAGGAGAGATTTTTCCACCTCTGATGTGGTAAACCTGCACATTTAGCTGATGAATCTCCCTATGCTATGGTTGAAGAGACCTATTTTGCTCATCAGTTAGCTGGTGACAAAATATTCACCCAACACATGTGTTATTTCATGTCGACAATGTCCTAAATGGGGTATTAGTCTGCACACAACTAACACCTTATTATAATTATATTCTAATTAAATTATGACCCAACAATATGATGTTTTAACTAGTTTGATTAAGTATGCAACCAAATTTCCAAAGAATTGCATAAAATTTAATTAACCTCACTTAGGTAAATTAATCCAAATCAAGGGATTAAGTGGAAAATCAATGGAAGTTATTGAATCTTGCTTAATTAGAAATTGATTTCTAATATTTTCATCATCAAGGGACATCATTTTTGGGATGGTATAGATAAGCCATAAATGCATTAAATATCAGGTTTAAGTCCTACCATGCCTCTTTAATGCCCTTTCCTTACAAATATTTATGATGATATATATGGATTAATTCTCCAAAATTGAATTAATCCATGACCATATGTCTTGATCTCAAAATGGATGGCTATGGTTGATTTTGATCAAATTAAAAAATATATAAATATGTTTAATTTGTAATAGGATAGCTTCACTTATTATGAAGAATTCTCTCCACAAGTCATCTTTGTGTAGTGTTATTATGATTAAATTGCAATAGGATAGGTTCACTATAGGCATAACAATTAATCAAATATCACGAGCTTAAGTTTCATTGGTGCACTTGAGATGATGGAGGAGTAATCCACTCATCATTGCTAAAGACTTGAGCCCCAAATCAAGGGAAAAATCATGTTTTGAGCTGTATTTGGAGGTGGGATGATATTAGGAAGTTTTGATGTGTATGCTTTCTTTCAATATCTCTTAATTTCCTTTTGAAAAACCCCATTGATGGAGTTGGCTTAGTTAGTTATGTTTTTAATTCATTTCTTGAGTTTTCTTGACTAATGCTTGATCTAACTCACTTTGGATTCCATCTCTACACCCACTAAACATGAGTATTCTACATATATCCTTTTCAACACATTTTAAAATTCAAAAATTTGATAAATATAAGGGAAAAGGAGATCCACATGACCATTTCCAAGAATTTTATGTAGCATGCCATGAGGTTGCCTATAATGATGTTTACTTATTCTAACTCTTTCCTAAAAGCCTCACAGGACCTACTTTGGAATGGTTTATGCACTTACCTAAAGGGTCCATTACTACATTTGAAGAACTAATAGAAAAATTTATGAGACACTTTTCCTTCAACATTGAGCATGACATCTTTATAATTTATCTATATAATATCAAACAAAGGATTGGAGAGAGTCTCACATCATTCTTACAATGATGGAGAAGCCCAACTAGCTGCTCCCAATGTACTATCCCTAAAAAAGAGTTGGCTAAAATCTTCATCGATAATCTTAATGCATAATTGAAATATCAATTAAAATTACAATGTGCCAAATTATTCAATGAAATTACAGAAGAGGGTATCCAAATAGAAAAATCACTTATCAAAAGGGAAACTATCAAGTTGTATACTCAAAATAAATAAAATCAAAACCAGGATAATGTTTTTTAGGGTAATCCAGAGATATATAATAAAAAAAATGTGGTTGGGGATGGCATTACTAATTTGAAACATGTACAAATGGTATGAAAAATCTTCACCTACTACCAAAATTCAAAATATATCCAACATTAATGTGTCAAAAGGAAAGCCAAGGCCTAGAATGATGAAACATCATATTAATAGTCTTGGTGTGCTAATTGAAATGGTCCTAAAGATATTAATCACTACTAATATGATAACTCTCCCACATATCAGACCCTTAGATGATAATAATCCACATCATGATTCGTACTATGAAGATGAGTTTTGTCATTACCATCATGTGAAAGGGCATGATACTAAAAAGTGCATGTAATTATGAAAGATGTCGTAAAGTCGACTGTGGGAGACTTTGTGCTACCATAATTATCTTTAGTTTGTGTGTGTTTTATGTTTAAGGATATTGGAGAGACTTTGAGCTCGCCTTATCCTTCATAATATTTTACTCTATTTGGTGGGTGACTTAATTTTTAGTATGCCACCAATAAGAGACTTTGTGATGCACTTCATTCTACTGTGTTACTTTGTCCTAAATCAATAGGAGAAACAATGAAAGACTTTGTGATTTCATGGGTTTCTTGTGGATCCAGTTACCACACAAGAAGGATTCTTGCTATTTGCTGAACATCATTTCTAAAAGAAGAGAAATGCCTTTAGTAATTACACAAGAATTCTCCTTTATTTTGTGAACATCATCTCTAAAAACAGAAGAGAGATGGATAGTATGATTTCACCCCTGAGTCTATTTTTTTCTTTGTTTGAGTTTATATTAGTATCATAAAGAGGAGTATAGGTTATAAGGAACCTCCCTATTCCTGGCCCCTTCAGAGGAGAGATTTATCTCATTATGCTGTAGTAACCACACCCATTTTACTGTATATTAATCATTTCATTGAGAAAGTAAGTGACCTGTGGTTGATATACCTATTTTTTCATTAGTCAATTAATGACAAAATATTCACCCAACACGATGATAATGAACGATCTTCAACAGGAACAATATATCTTCTCATAGCAATGGGGCATGTAGTCCACCAAACATTAATCATTTTGTTGTGGTTGATATACCTATGTCAATTGATGACAAAATATTCACCCAACACGATGATAATGAACGATCATCAACAGGAACAATATATCTTCTCATAGCAATGGGGCATGTTGTCCACCAAACATTAATCTGGGTAGTGGATGTTGATATTACTTATCATGCTTTTGGGATGCCCTTGGATTTATAAGATGAGAGTGGCACCCTTCACCCTTCATGAATGCCTCAAATTCCCATATTTAGGCATAAAGGTCACCATTGTGGGTGAAATTGAATGATTTCGTAGATATCAAATGGAAGGATAAATTTATGATATTTATTGTCTAATTACCTAAATATTATCTTATAACCCAAAATCTATGAAATATATACACCATGATAGTCTATCACCCACCTCATCTAAGTCATCATAAACCACTGACTTGAAAATCATATCCAAAGGGTGTGGGTAATATGAGTATAAAACCCTTTGTGTAGGAGATATTACATTGTCCCTACATATCTATGGGTTTATGACTATGCAAAAAGGTAAGCCTATCATTTATTAGTTTGGGCTGACTGCATTCACTAGCAGAGGAATGTTATCAAAAGAATATTTTGAGGAGCTTGATGATTCCTAGATAATTCATGAAGATATAGCCCTATGTTTTGAAAATAAATTTTATTTGAAAGTACATAAAATCCTTAAAAATATGAAATATAAGGGTTAATGACTAGGTTGGGAGGAATAAGGAATTTTAGAACCTATCAGTATTCATGAGAATCTGAGATGACTTGGCCTAGGGTACAAACCACTAGGCATTGAGCTCAACTCTATCACCATAGACTCTTCTTCAATTCTTGAAGAGTCAACCTATGACAAAGAATTTTAGATAGGTTCCATATATAGCCTCTATGAAGACTTGGTTTCCATGAACCTATTACTTGATACTACCATTTCCACCTTCAATATCTCCCTCTGCTACCCTGAATTAATAGATTAGGATATAAGAAAGAATGTCCTTTGATATATTTCAAAGTGATGAATCCATTACTGAGTACATGAGAGCCTAAATTTTTATGCTATTAGGGGATCATAAATGGGGATTAACTATAAGTCTAAGTGATTCTAACAATTTTGGAGTGCAAAATAAATCATTAAATCAAGTATAAAAAGATGAATATGATGAAATGACTTCTCTCTAATCATATAAGAAGTTCAATTAAACCTTAATGAGCAAAATTTGTATCAAAAACTAGGTGCATAAATCCCAACCGAATTTACTTTAGGAGAAGAGCTATCACCAAGCCTAGCATATATTCAAGACTAATCACCTTCCTTAATTGAGTAACTCATATAAGTCAATATTATAACTGAATAAAATTCTAAAATAATCAAACTAGGGGCAATTCTTACTTCTAAAGAATGATAAATTCTTATTGAGCTTCTCAAAGAGTTTATAGATATATTCGCATGAAACTAGTGTGACATGCTTAGATTAAACCCAACTTTAATGTTACATCACATTGTAGTGCATCTAAATGTAAAACCAATCAAATATTTGAAAGATTCACCCAAAAGTGGTGTTATTAGTCAAAGAAGAATTGTAAAAATTCTTGGAAGTAGGATTCATTCAGCCAATAAATTACTCTAAATGGATTTCTAATATTGTCCTTGTAAAAACATAAGGAGGGATACATATTTGTACTGACTTCTAAGAAATCAATAAGGCATGCCCAAAATATGACTTTCCATTACCCAATATCAACATGACCATGGATTTCACAATAGGATATGAAATGCTCTCCCTCATGAATGGTTTTTCAAGGTATAATCAAATCAAAATTATGTCAGAAGATAAACATAAAATTGCCCTCATTACTCCATGGGGGAATTTTTGTTATCAAGTAATGCCCTTTAGACTAAAAAATGTAGGAGCAACCTACCAAAGGGCCATGACAGTTATATTCTATGACATTATGCATGATATTGTATAATACTATGTGGATGATATCTTAGGAAAGTCCAACATAAGAGGAGAACATCCAACGGTCCTAAAGTGAATATTTGAAAGGATCAGAGAATATAAGGTCTGATTAAACCCCAATAAATGTGTGTTTAGGTTTAATTTAGGAAAATTTTTGGGTTTTATAGTATCTCAATGAGGCATTGGAGTAGATCCCACTAAATTTAAAGCCATTATTGAAATGCCTCTGCCTCCTCAAATAACTACAAATCCTTCAAGGAAAGTTATAAACCATTCATCATTTTATTTCTCAGCTAGTAGATAAATTCCATCCCTTCACTCATATATTAAAGAAAGGAGATCACTTTGAATGGAATCTAGAATGTAAAAAGGCATTTGACAACTTAAAATAATATCTATTAAAGCCTCTAGTTTTTTCACCACCAACATCAGGAAGTCCATTACTTTTGTATATATCTGCTACACCATGTGCTATAAGGCATCTCTTAGCTGAACCTAATGATGAAATAAATGAATGAGATATATATTATTTAAGTATAATGTTTATCTCATATGAGCTCAATTATACCCCTATTTAGAAAGCATTCATGGCTATGATCTTTTCTTCCCAAAAGCTCAGACATTATATGTTAAACAACCAAGTCAAGTTGATCACCAGAGTTGATCCACTTAAATATATGTTATCTAAGTCTAATTTAATGGGGAGGATGGATAAATGGATTATGCTATTAAGTGAATTTGACATTAAATATGTAAATTAAAAATCCATCAAGGGGAAGATTATTATCAATAAACTAGTAGTAGCACCTATAGTAGACATGAAACTATTGACAACAACCTTCCCTGATCAATCTGTTTGATCAACTAGAGAATCACTAGGATGGAAGATTTATTTTGATGGATCATTTAGAATTCATGAGTTGGGAGCTATAATCCTTTTGGTAACACCATAAGGAAACTTAATCCCTAAGTATTTTCAAATATATTTACCAAGCATTAATAATATCATTGAATATGAGGCATTAATTATTGGACTACAAATTACCATCCAATGGAATATTCAACATCTTCAGGTTCTAGGAGATTCTCAATTGATTATCAAATAGGTCAATGAGGAGTTCCAAAAATAATATGATAAGTTACTTCCATACAAATACATGATCGATCAATTAAAGAACTTTTAGTCTATAACCTTTAAATAAATAATAAGGGGAAGTAACAAATCAACATACATAATGGACACTATCGGGTCTCTAATATATCTCCTAAAAGATGTCATCGAAGGCAATTTTCTAGTTGAATAATTATTATTACCTGCACATCAAGTTTTGTCTCATTATTAGATACATTTGATCCATAATCCTAGTTGGTGATGGTACAATGATATTTATGCTTACCTTTATGAAAACACCCTTCCACCAGACCTTAACTACCATCAACATAAATCCTTCATTCAATGTGAATCCTATTACACTATCCTTGATAGGTCATTTTATTGGTGGGGCTATGATGGGACCCTATGAAGATGCCTCAAATCAGAGGAGGCCCTTCTTGTAATCAAGGAAGTTCATGATGATATTTATGGAGGGCATGTTAGTGGAATGACCCTAGCCAAGAAGTTACTCTGGGTTGGATACTATTGGCCTACCATAGATCACGATGCTTATCAATATATGCATAAATGTGTAGCCTTTTAGAAACATGGAAATATTATACATGCCCTAGCTTAAGAATTGTAGCCTATCATGATCCCCTAGCCTTTTTCAATATGGGGATTAGATATCATTGGAAAAATTAATCCCACTTCATTAGATGGACACAAATTTATTATTATAGCTACACATTATTTTACAAAATGGGTATAAGCCATGCCACTCATATACACCACATGCCTTCAAATATCTAAATTAATTTTGAATGAGATCATTTCCCATTTCAAAATTCCTTCTAAAATAATATCAAATAATGAAAAATCTTTCAAAAAGTAGGAAGTGGAAGACCTATGTAATAAATATCATATTGAGTAGCATTTCTCAACACCCTATTACCCCTGGGGCAATGGACAAGTAGAAGCAATGAATAAAATGCTTATAAAATTCCTCAAAATGATTATTAATGATGTTAAAAAGAATTGCCATTTACAATTGTATCTTACAATTTAGTCATATAGAACCAATGTATAAATGCCTACTAGGGCCACTCCATACTCTTTAGTAAATAGAGCATAAGCCATCCTGCTAGTTGAGGTTGAAATCTCCTCGTTATGTATATCTTTATGGGGTATGATTGTAGATAATGAATATAGCCATAAAAAACTATAAGAACTAGAATTATTAGATGAAAAGCATCAGAATGCTTTTGAACACCTCAGAGCTTATAAAAATAAGTTAAATGGCCAATATCATAAGAAAATCCAATCCCAAAAATTTGAAATTAGTGACCTAGTCCTCAAGGAAAGTCAGAAGAACACTAATGTTAAGTCGGAAAAGAAAGGAAAATTTGAGGTGAATTAGCTTGGGCCTTACATTATTATTGCAAAATTTGGATCTAGGGTATATAGGTTGGCCACTTTAGATGGGGAATAACTTGAAGAGATGATGAATACTATGCATCTTAAACCATTTTATACTTAGAAGGCCTTTAATATTTTATCTTCCATTTGTAAGAGCCATATTTTCAATACACACCTATACTTGGGGGAACTCCCATCCATTATTATTCATCTCCCATCATTCTTATTTATCTCCAGTCATTCTGCACATCCCATCTTGTCTTCTCATCTCCCATATGACCTTGATCCCAATGGTGGATGGAAATTATATGCTTTAAAAGTAAGGAGGTACGAGTCTCAAAAATGGGGAAGAATGATGCTACAAGTGTGAGGGGGAAACTATTGAAGATTTATCTAAAACATTTGATCCACTCTAAAATCAATATTTACTCCCAATATCCCAAATCCAAATAAAGATCGATTTTCCTAGATGACTCTTCTTCCTATCAACCTTAATAGCAATTGGTTTCCTTTGTCCCCATTCATTACCCAAACATATGTCCACCCATTTCTTATAGTTTTATCATTAGATAAGGGTCATTAACCATCCCTTCTCTAGGATGTTTAATATATTTTGTAAAAAATTAAATAGAATCTCAAATTTTTTTACTTAGTTCTTGGAATTATAATATACCTAGTTTGATGCATAATCAATCATCGTAAATCATTATGACCAACTTATTTGTAAATATTTTAGGTAGATTTGTAAATATTTATCCCATCCTTTTTACATATCCTCTTATCTACATATTAAGTTTACTTGAATATAAATTATTATCTTTTTTGTACACACTTATTTTATCATCATTTTATAAATAATTCATTTTGTAAAAATCCCTTTTATCTATGTATTAAGTCATTAGGTAATTTTGTAAATATTCATCATAATTATAAAAATCCTTTTTATTCATACAATGATTCATTTTGTAAATATTTATTCCATGTTCCACATATTAAGTCATATTGTAAATATCTATTTCTTATAGTTCTTATATTGTTTTGGTTAACAATCCATCTATTATCATTTTTTTTTGAACATTCATTTTCTTAATCATAATTGTTACACACATATTAGGTCATTTTGTATATAGTTATCCTTTTCATTCATAATGTATATAATTATCCTTTTTTATACATATTAAGTCATTATGTATATTATTATTATTCTACTTATAAAGATATTTTTTAAAGTCCTTTTGTTAATAAGTCATTTAAAAAAAATTCTTTTATCCACATATAGGTCCTTTTATTTACCAATTAGTTTGATATTTATTCCATAAAAATCCATTTTAGGTATTTTGTAAAAATCCTTTTGAAAATTTATCTTTTTTTAATCCTAATTAAGTCATTTTGTAAATATTCATGAAAATATTTTTTTTTTTTATTCACATAATTATTTGTTTTTCTTAAATTCTTTTTATTCATATTAAGTCATTTTGTGAATTTGTTTTCCATTTAAATACCTATCTTTTTTTTAGCCTTTTATTTACACATTAAAAATACTTTTTTGTCAGTGTGTAAATATTTATTATAATAATTTTGTCTCTTTATTAAGTGGGTGTATAAATACTTATTGTGTCAAATTATTTTTTTAAGTATAATTTTTTGTAAATATTTGGTTTTTGTTTTCTTTGTAAATATTCATGATTTCATATATATGGAATGAGGATGGTAAAAATGATCACCCATTATGATTTGGGAATGCCACTAATAGAGTTTCCTCTTAAGTCCCTATGCACTATAAATCAATGTCACCTCAACTACTTAAATGTTACAGTACATTTTTAAGTGCAATTGTAAAACGGGTTATTAACATTTTCCATGGCTTTAGGACATCCCCAACATCCTAAAGACCCATACCCCCTAATCATTAAACTATCCCACTTGACCTGATTAACCTACTAATTTATCCATCTACCTCCCTTAGTGTAGGATGATTATCCATTATGAATCCATGAGACATATAATTACATTTTCAAAGACAACCCATTAAAATCTTGGCATGTGTTAAAAAATTATAAAAAATATATTTTTCATCCCAATACCATATTATCTAATTCATTTCATCATTGTGACATCACACCACATACCATGATATTAACATAAAATAAAAAAATCCATATTATTAAATCCATAATTTTGTCATCCCATTATTATAGACATCAAATTAAAATACATCTATAAGATATGCAATCATAAGCCATTTGAAACCCTTGATTCATTCCATCAAGATAAAATCCAAATATGGGGTCTAAAACGAAAGAATATATTTTGAAAGGGAGTTAGAAAAATGCAAAACTTGTGACATTTTGAATCACTCGTACAAAAATTACCCTCTGAGTAAGAAGCCACCCTTTTCCCCTTTTCCTACCTGGGTTACTAAATATTATTCCTAAAACCCTCCCCTCATACCCCCTCTATCTGTAACTCTCCCTCCCCTCTCAAAACCCCCTCTTTTGCCCCTCTTAAACCCACTTTGGCTCCTCTCAACTTGGGGAAAAATTTCTTAGACACAACTCCTCCTAGACCTTCCATTTCTCTGAAGGTCCCTAGCCCTCCTTGAGCTATTTTAGACTTGGTGACTATTGTAGTTCCTCTGAAGGCTCCCATGGTAATTGAAACTATTCCCCATTGGGGGGAATTTTAATGAAGCCACATTTGCATCCCTTATTACTCCTCCTTCATATCTCAAGGATTCACAAGGAGATAATCATTCAAACTTGCCATGTACCATGTCTTTTGAATCTTTACTACTTGACAAGGATTTGGTTATCCAAGAAATAACACATTCCTAGATTCTCCTAATACCAATTAAATGCCCTGGGGGCCTAAGCCTTTATCCCCTTGTGAAGGTTAATGTTCCTCTGCAAATAAAGGAGAAAGTTCTAAGATAATCAAGGAAATGGCTGAGGAACAATGGATGAAACTCCAACAAATAAAATGTAGGAAAAAAGTAGAATTCAATGAAGAAATAAAATCTTTAACTAGATCAACTAATCAAAATTACAAAAAAGTAAAAACAAATAAGCAAGTAGCAAAGGGTATGCAGATGACCCTTAGACATTTGCCAAGTAATAAGAAATGAAGATAATTTCTTAGAATACAAGGGGACTGAATAACCCAGGGAAATAGAGGTTGGCAACAAATTTGGTCATCAATCATAAACCTAATATTTTTATTGTCTAAGAAACTAAAATGTCTATGGAAAAAATTTTGAATATTAAAACTAATATTTGGGATAAAGATTGGTGTAGTAGTAATAGTTCTAGAGGTGCCTCTAGAGGGTTGGTGGTGTTTTGGGATCTCTCTATTTTGAAAGGTAATTCCCTCTTAGAAACTGACTCACACATCATGGTTATTTTCCAAGATATTCACAACAAAAGAAATTGGGTCCTTACTAATGTGTATTCTCCAAACTCCAAGAATGATAGGAAAAAATTATAGTAGGATTTGATTGATATTAAGAATATTTTTAAAGATCTAAACTGGATGGTGGTAGGAGATTTCAATTCACCTCTGACTCTAGGGGAAAAGAAAGGAGGAACCTGTTCCCTTAATGACAACATGTTGGATTTCAATGATTTTATTATAGAAGTAGGGTTAACCAATGTTGACTTAAAAGGAAACCCATTCACCTAGTCAAACATGAGATTGGGTGATAATCTTATTCAAGTAAGACGTGATAGGTTTTTGATCTCTTTGCAATGGAACTTACATTCTACTAGTTCACTCTCTTCTCTTCCCAGGATCGATTTCGATCACAATATGCTAGTGTTCTATAGTGAAAAGATGTCCAAAGTAAAAATTATCCCTTTTAGATTTGAAAAAATGTGGATTTCCAATTAGACCCTGGAAGATTCTCTTAATGAATGGTGGAAGTTTTTGATTCAAGGATTTGCTATGTATATCCTTGCCATGAAGCTTAAACATGTTAAAAATAAACTAAAGATCTGAAACAAAGAAGTTTTTGGGAACATATTCCTTCAAAAATGATATATTAAGGAGGAAATTAGTAGAATTGAGTTGGAAATAAATGCTTCTAGGTTCTTCCCCTCCCTACACTCAAAAGAAAAGGAGCTCCTAAGTCTTTACCATAACTTGGAAGCTAAGGAAAAAACTTACTAGAGATAAAAATCAAAGAAGACTTAGATCAAGGAGGGAGATAGAAACATGAATTAATTCCATACTTTAACATCTAGGAATCACCAACATACTTTCATTATAAAATTCAAGGGAGAAGAGGGTAACTGGTATAAGGAGGAAACAGACATTAAGATTAAAATCATTAAATTCTATTAAAATTTTCTAGCCTTTATCCTATCTCAAGATGCTCAGTTAGAAGATTAGGTGGTAAATATCATACAAGGAGTTATTTACCAAGAATATAATGCCACCATTCTCTCTCCTCCCTTAGATGAAGAAATCATATCCATTGTTTTTTCCTTATAAGGGGATAAAGCCCCCATCCTTGGCAATTTTTCCCTGTTCTATTTTTAGGTTTTGTTGGATATCATCCAAAATGAAGTCTAATTAGATGTTTCTAAATTATTTAAAGCTATAAATATGTTACAAGACTTTAATAACACCTGTCTAGTTCTCATCCCTAGGAAGCAATGGGCTAATCAATTGATGGACTTCAGGCCCATTAGCCTTTGTTCCACTTCTTACAAAATTTGCATGAAATGACTATCTTTAAAAATTCAAATATCACTTGATAAATTGATTGTAGAATAATAAGAATCTTTTATGTTCTAGAAACAAATCTTGGATGGCATAATTATTACCCACAAAACTATTCAATCGATGGCTAATTCCTCTCGGCAAGGAATGTTTCATAAATTGGACATGAATATAGTTTTTGATTAAGTCTCCTAACAGTTTCTTAATATAATCCTCCTCAAGTTTGATTTTAGTCAAAATTTTAGAAATATGATTGATTTCAACATATCTACCCCAATTTTCTTAGTAATTATCAATGGAGTTCCTAGAGGTTTCTTCTTGGTAGGCAGATGTCTCAGACAAGGAGACCCCCTTTTCCTTATTTATTTAACATTATGGATGAAACTTTGAGTATAATTATTAACACAGTTATAATGTCAAAAGTTATCGAATAAATCATAGTGGATTTAAATATTGGACCTGTCACCCACCAATAATTTTCAAATGAAACTCTAATGATGGGAAAAGCTTCAGTTTTTGAAGCTAAGTGCTTCAAGAAAATCCTTGAAATCTATCAGATTGTTTCTAGCCAGTGTTAACTTCCTCAAAAGTTTATTTTTATTCATCAATACCCCACTTTGTCTATAAGAGAATATCTATAGGGTTATTGGTTGTGTCATTAAGAATATCCCCTCCTCCTACCTTGACATTCCCCTTTTTGATGGCCCTATGAAAATAGAATTTTAGAATCCCCTCATTGATAGGATTTAGAGGAAGTTATCTGGATGGAAAGGGAATTTGCTATCTCAAGCTAGAAAATTACAACTTCTTAAGAGTTCAATGCAAAGCATACCTATTTATTTTATGTCTTTATTTGTTATTCTAGAAAAAGTGGTAGATTAGATTAAATATATTTAGAAGAAATTTTTTTGGAGGGGAACTGAGGACAGATTCAAATTCCCTCTTATTTCCTAGAGAAAATCTTGTTTTCCTACCTCTAAAGGTGGATTGGGGCTTAGAAGGGTGAGATTAATGAATCAATCTCTCCTATAAAATCAAGTTTGGATGATAATCAATGAAGACAACCATTAGACTAGGATTATCAAGGCTAAATACTTAAATTCTATAGAGGGTTCCTACTTCTGAGCAGAAGATGGTCCTAGCAATGGTTCAACATTTTGAAAAGCATTGAGAGCTAGAAAATACATTCATAAAAATGATTGAAATGGACTATTGGTAGAGGTAATAAAGTGGATTTTTGGTAGGACCCCTAGATTCAAGCCCCACTAGTCTCTTCACATCAAGCAGTGGAGGTATTTACTCACTTCAAAGTGACAATCGGTCATAAGGTGTGAAATTATTAGGAGGACATCAAAGGCAGGAAAAGGTGGAATCTTCTTCATAAATAAGATTTGAGTCAACACCAAGATCTCTTATTAAAAGAATTAAATATCACACTCTAAAACATTCACATTAGTATCTTCCTAAAATAAGATGCTCTTGTATGGAAAGAGGACCCTAGGGGTTTGTATTAAGTCAAATTTGGCTATCTTTCCCTATGGGAATAGGTAGAATTTAAAGAAAACTAGAATGTTATTTGGATAAAAAACCTAATCCCAAATATTAATGTTTTATTTTGGTTGGTAGCATAAAACAAGATTCTCATGGTGGATAATCTCATAAGGAGGGGAATTCTAATCCTTAATAGATGCGTGTTATGTAAATAAGAGGCTGAATGTATAGAGCACATTTTCCTTTCATGTTCCTTTGCCTCCTCTATCTTTTTGTAATGAATCGCTACACCAAAAGCCCAGACTGTTAGTGAATCTGCCCACTAGGATCATAACATCCCACCACACTTCCAAAGCCTAGACTCTGGGCTGGCTTTGCGCACATACACAAGATACACTACGTGTACGAGCCCTGGACAAACACTGCAATGCTGATGTAACCCACCTACTCTGTGTCTCAAACATGGGTGGTTGCTTTGATACCAAATGTAACGAACCGCTACACCAAAAGCCTAGACTGTTAGTGAATTTGCCCACCAGGATCATAACACTTTCAATATTTTTTTAGCCTTTCCAACTAATCTTGGGTAACTCTCAAAACTATTAAGGACCTGATCTTTTAATGGAATCCCACTTGGGATTACCCAGCACTGAAATTCTAGTTGGAACTTGGTTCTACCATTTGGATCTCTAAAAATTTAATCATATTTGATAATATCAAGCCTAACCATTTTTCCACCTTTAAGAAAATCATGATTTTGTAAAAGAAAATTAGATTTCTTATGCTTCATCCTTTAATAGGCCTTGTTCCCCTTATTTTTCCTAGATTCTTAGTCAACTTAATCTTGAAATCCCTATCAAATCCCATAAGCAGTGCATTGACAGATTTAAGGTCAAGTGGATTCATCCTCCTCCCCACTGGTTCAAATTAAATTTTAATGAGGCTATTAAAGGAAATTTGGGTCTGATGAGAGTGGGATGAGTCATCAGGTATTTCCATAGGAATTTTAGGTAGCTTATGTGAGACCACACATGATTCAAATGAACCATATTTTAGAAGCCAAAGCTACTTTTTGGGGTATTGATCTTGTAGTTAAACTCAACACGGAGTATCTATATATTGAGGGATATTCCATGAATATCATCAACTATTTAAAAGGATTGACTCAATCTTCTTAGAACATAATCTAAATCATCAATGATGCAAAAAATCTACTATCTTACTTCAAAGGGGTATCTATCGCTCATGTGTATAGAGAGGGGAATAGAAGTGCCATCAAAATGGATAACATAAGGGTGTATAACACCTCACTTACATGCTATAAAGGTGATGAGTTACCTAATGATGTCACTTATTTTATTGATCTCAATAAAGGACATCCCATATAATGAAATGATGTGCCTATTTATGAATAATCACACTCAGCATAAGAGAAGAGATGTTTTCACATGCAAAGACATTATAATCTAGTCACTCCTTAAGGTTTTGCATTCATAGATTAATTTGGTAATTCACATTAATAATTTATATGGCTTCATTTTCAACATCCCCTTTATTATCATTTCTAAGGGCCTGAACCAAGATGATTGTAGCAGAAGCTCAAAGCCAAAAATGGGAGGCAACTGTGACTGCATTAAACCTATCTATTGCATGGAATTTATAGAGGATGAGTATATATGGCATAAGGTGGTAAAAGGAGGGTTGGTGACATACATGGAGAGTTTGGTCAGGCATGATACTATTCTATTCAAAGATTTTACTCAAGGGTGGATGGATAGAGAAGTTTGCATGCTAGGGATAATGATTTTGATCATTGAATAAATTATAGGGGACATCATGGGGATGGATTGCTCAGGGGTTAAAGATTTCAAGGACACAAAAATGAAAGAATAGATTTTCAAAATCTTCTATAACAAGGAGAAGAAGCTGAAGGTTGCATCATAGAAAGGGTTCATGAGGGTCGACTTACCAAGAAAATGGCTAAATGTATGGTTGCAGATTATGCACTACATCAATCTAGAAGGGAAGCATATGGTAATATTTTCACACAAATTTATTTTAATTAACCATTTTAGGGGTCATACTATCAGTCTTCCTTTCTTCCTCATAAGATATTTGGAAGCCTTAGTCTTGAATTTTAAGAACAATCCCTCAGTGGATCTTATCCACCAAGATTGACTATAGTACTGGTTAAAAAAGGTGAACCCTTGTGATCAAAAGTAGTTATAGAAGCAATCAATATTACTAGTGAACAAGAAGATTCAGGTAGAGAAGAGGAATTTTTCATGGAATCTAAGTCCAAGAAAGCTAGGAAAGTAGGCAACTAGAATGAATGTGCTGGACAGGATTTTATGTAGGAAGAGCTCAAACTAAGAGGTAATGACATAGGGGTTCCTAAATTCATGACCCTGATTGCTAGCAGGGGTTAGGATTTTCTAAATCCTAATATTAAGGAAGACATTGAGTTGTCCCTTGAATATTTACATACCAAGGTGTCCATATAGAAACTATTATGTTCAAATTTTTTGGATGAATTTGAAAAGTTAAAAAGCCTTCTAGTTCAAACAACATCTGACCTGAGCTTTGGCATGGAGAATGTTAGCATGACTGAGTTCACTCCCCATGACTATAAAACTACACATAATGATAGAGTGGAGAAAAATAATAAGGAGATTGAGTAGGGGAGGGAGGATTACAAGCTCATTGGTATGAAGTGCAAGAGGCCAGATGAGGAGAAAGAATAGGTAATTAGAAACTATACTAGAGGAAAGAGTAACAAAGTAGAGAGCACTGAGACCAAGAAATTGGTATATTACTTTGAGTCTGAATAGTTGGTCTTGTTAGTTTAGCAAGCTTGGTCTATTTTGGTTTTTTGATGAATCTTAGTGTCTTTTAGGCTTGAACGTGGCTTTTCTCATTGGGTACTAAGGGTTATCCTATTTTGTTCTATCAATATTTCATGCTTATCTTTCGCTTCCTTATGTAAGGGTATGAGACCTATCAACCCATATATTAACCAATCTAATAAAAATAAACCATTTCAAACATGTAATAATCCTAATAATCATTACATAATGCATCAAAATATTTAATCATCTCATAAATGCAGTAAATAATATAATGCCTAACCTAGAATCACATCATAATCACATAAACAAAATCCATAAACATATAATATAAAACAATGAATTTCATAATCATATAATCATATAAATGTCCATGAGTCCCATCAAAAATAATATACAACATTAAGGTCATGGAATCTATCTGCCAAGAATGAAATATACAAGTCCAACATAAGATAAATGTCTCATAATCCAGATCACGATGGTCTTGGTGGTCTCTTAGAAGGCTGATTCACATAATGAGAAGAGGTACTGGACTTATATAAAGGTATTCATTGATCAATTGAAACCACACCCTCATAAAGGCTCATGTAATACTAGGCCTCCCTCATCAATTGAGATATCTATCTTGTCACATCCCCCAAGCCTTATCTCTGAATAAAAGTAGCCCCCTCATCTCTATCTCTCTACCACCTGTAAATTTGACTCACACTATCTAAGTCTGACTTAAATATGAGTATTGTATTCCTATAATGCTGCTATTTTCCTATCCCTATCACTAATATAGCTTAATAACATAGTCAAATGGGACAATACCAGGACCATATGCATATCTTGTTGAGTTATCTACCACTATAAATCTATGACCTATCTATGGTATCTATCCCTCTCTATTGTGATCCTAGATATCTATGTAACCTTGGATCTCACCTTTTACTCTAAACTATTTATTCAAGCCCAATCCTTGGTTCTAGTCAGTGCTTTATATGGCCCAACCACATCTAGACCTATCTTTGTAACTCCTAGACCAACTCTTATGCTTTCATCAATAACCATCAATGCCTATCCATCCCCACCATATCTATCATCCCCCATCTATAGATGTTATCTCTAAACCCACCATATTTGTAATCGTGCATATGCCTAAAAAATCCTTTGAACTATCCCTATCCTCCTAGCCCTCAAAATAACCCTCAATAGTCTGATCGATCTCCTCTACCACCACCACCCTGTATATGTTGTAGTAACACCAAGGTCAGCTATCACCATCTAAAAGTCCTAAATGATGGGAGCTATGCTATTTTAATTTATGTAATCCAAAGTCCTATCTAATATATGGCCCCAATGTGGCCTCTCCTTATCACTTTGAGTAAAAATATGCTCTTCCACAAGAACATCCTATTGTCAACCAAATTGGCACTATAATCTATTTGGCCGATATCTCTCTATAATTTAGTCATGATGTTCTATCAAGTAACACTCAATCATCATGTAGCTAGTGTAATACATGTCCTTAGGCCACCCCCACTACACCTATTTATAGGGTATCTAAATTATCTATGCTTTTGTCATAATATCAAATGCATATTTGTAATATCTTATATCACTAGTGTGCACCCTAAGGAATCCTATGATAATATTCCATCCAAACACCAATGGCTAGTCCAAATCATGATCAACATGGGTACTTAGTAGCCTCTCTATAGCCACATTCTTCTAAAGACCAAAAATATAATAATAACAAAGGCCCAAAACTCATTACCCCTCTATATGTTCCCATATGAAGTTCCTTGTATAGATGTCCCAACATAATCAACCCCCATGTAAATACTATATAATCCTATACAATATCCATAACCACACCCCCTAACCTCAACTAGAACCACTACTTAATTTTTTTACTAATAATATACTTGTAACAAGAGACATGAAAACTAGAGTCAACCTGTCCATAGTCCTATCCCTAAAATCTCTATCGATGTCAATACATGATTCCTGAACCTAAACTTGTAAGTGACCACATAACCTCTGTATAATCACTCTTAGTGACCAAAGCCTCTAGTAAATGACATCCCGCTCATTGGTATTTAGAATATATACTAGAAATCCTTGAGGGTCATAGTCATCTCCCCTGTAATAAAATGAAAGGTGCTCATCTCCAAGTGCCACCTCTCTACTAACATAGTAATTAAGGCTCATTCTATCCTAATAGATGACATCATCATGATATAATATAGCCTCATAATCTCTAAAATCCCAAAATCATCCAATCTCAAGTGATTTCTCATGTAATACCATAGGTCATCATAATATGGATGCTAGAACCCCTAAATCCTCCTGTACCAAACATCCTATTAACCTCTTATGATTTCAAACTTATACCCTAACCTTGATTTTCTTATTCTATCACTACCCTATCTACCTAGTTTACCTATTCTATTACTTATCCCTTACCTAATTAAAACCCACAATCAACTTAAGCAAAATCACTACTAGATTTATGCCTTGAATTGTGCTTTTGTAAAATTGCTAATTGCTTGTAGCGATTTTACAAAAAAAATGAGTCCTTTGTTGTGTCTTTGAAAAATCATAACTCACCAATTGTGATTTTTTAAAACTATAATTAATCCATTTTAGTTTTACAAAATCAACTTTTTTTAGAAGTAATTTTTTAAAATTACTGATGTTGAGTGCAACATCACAATTTGCGAGTGTAAATCCTTAACTTGAGGTAATGCCCCTAGGTGTGATTTTGAACTCTTTTCTTTTACCCCTAATAAATGTGATAATAAATTAAATAAATGCATAAAATAAAAAGATAGGGAGAGGTACTTATTGCTAGTCCAGCCTCCATGGGTTTATAGAACTCATGAACCCTCTTACTACGATGTGAAGCACAAGGAATGCAAACAATAATCATGAGTTTAAAATCATGATTTTTTTATCATCAAGAGTAAAAATGATTTTTTTTTATACCTATTTTTCTATTTTACCTCCCCAAACCTATCTCTTTCCCTCAACTAACCCCATTTAACCCTCACCAAAACTATCCTTCTATGTAAACATTTATTCACAACCATTATCAATCCCATAATATTTTTGAGGGGCATGGTCTTCCATCTACCCACTCCATACAAGTTATATCCACATTGGCTTGAGGTCTCTTCAAACTATGTAAACAATACTTGGCAATTTTTTAGTACCCAAGGATACCTCATCCACTAATTTCCTTTCTCATCCCCTCATGGCTACTCAAATTTATCAAATCATGTTTAGATACAATATTTGTATCAAATCTGCTCATTGTTTCAATTCCATTATCTTTCTCTTTTAATGGTCCATACCATTCCATTACATGTTATTTTGCTTGGGGTTTATCACTAGCATATGGCCTTATCTATCTTAGTCTATGCGTTCCCTGAACATATGCCTTTGTCTCAGGATTACTTGTTTTAATATGTCAAACCTACTTGCCTCTTTCCTCAGAATTAGTCTTTGCCTAGGACTCATCTTAAGAGGCTAATCATTATTTATAGGGTGTGTTTCCCCTTGGTACTAGTCCTACACTTGTAACTTCATTCCCTCACATTTTCACTTGAGGCATTATCTCCTTTGTATCTCAACTATCATTTAGGGCATCCAAACCCCTCCTTGTCTTGACTATATACCCATCCCATGATCTCTTTTAAAGTGTCCATCCAATTCACCTTCATGCCCTATCAAGGGGGCATCATGAAACCTCATTGTATTAACCCATCACAAAATGGTTATTCTTTGAAAGACCATTAGTCCCACTCTGTCACTCACAATGCAATTTCAAAAAGGGGCAAAATGTATACATATAAATTTGTTCTCCCCAATTATTCAATTAATATCCCTATTTATCATGATTAATTATGTTTAAAATAAATAACTACTGTCCTAATTAAAAATATAATCCCATTTCCCATTATATATTTCTAACATCATACTAACCTTCCTACATATCCCACACTATATTAATATATTTATTATTTCACTAACATTCTATTAAAACACTAATCCTACTTCATTTTATAACTACTTGCCCACTTGATAATTTAAAATTCAAAATATACTACCTACCCCATACCCAACCTATTCATATCTTCTCTTGAAAACATAATTTCTTAAACCCACCCAAAACCCCTAATCTAATCCCTATTAATCCCTGATCAAATCTAGAGACATCTAAAATCTAGAATCTTCTCTAATTCTCTAGAATTATTTAAACCTAGAGGGTTATTATGAATTTAAAATTCATTTTTAATCCTCCCCACCACCCTATAAATAACCAAGCAAGGGGATTGGTTGGACTAATTGGAAAATACATAAAAGCTCTCATATAGTATTCATACTCTCTTTGCATCCATATATCCTTGCATTCAAGAAGCCATTAGTCCCTCTTGCATCCATCTTGAAATATTGAAGCCACATTGTCTAGCAATCCAATAACATACAATCTAATTATCCTCAGAGAAATTATTTGAAGATCTTGGAGGGAAGGTTTATAGAATCAAAGTGATGGTAAGAACATTTTAATTAAGTACTAATTGCTTCTTCATTCTCTCCCATTGATTTTTTTGTGAAATTTTGAGTTGATTTACTATATTTGGTGCATTTAGATATATTTCTCAAATTTTAAAAGCATACGATATTAAATCTATTTTTTAGGATTTATTGATATGTTAACATATGCATTAACCATTCTCATTTTTTGGAAATTAAGAATGCGAGTTGATAAATATGAATCTATATTTATTAGATGTGACAATGATAATATGTTTTATTAGAAAAGTAAAGTTGTTTTTTGTAAGTGAAAGATGTTTTGATCTTATATTAAATTGTTAAGTGAATTTTCCATAAATTACTAGATGAATTTATGCTGCAAGTTTGTGGATATAACATCTTTGAATTGTTTTATGAGTTTATACAATTGCATGCTATCTTTTATTAAGGGATGATTTGTATATAATTTTAAGGCCATGAAATGTATATACCTATCATCCAATAACACAAAGGAGACTGAGATTCATTAGCAAAGAGAATGTGTGTGTATGGATTTGACTCAAACTCTTAAAAGATATTAAATCTATAAAGAAAAACTTTGGCCAAAGTAATGCTATAATTGAAAACATTGTCAATCTAATGTACTATCTAGTTTAAATGTATGTGTATAATGTCATATTAGATATCTAATTATTTTTCATGGTATATATGACTGCTACATGTATTAGTGACTATACTACACATAGTTCTGGTTGAGTTCTTGATATCGACACTACCAGTATTTTCCCTTCCATGAAAGTAAGGGCCACTCCCAGTGGGGAGGTGTGTGGGAGACTAATAGTTTGTGGTTAGAGGAAAATTGCATAAATGATGCTCTCTCTCTTCAGTTGATCGACCATTATAGATGCATATTCATGGTTATTGAATTGATTTTGAGTTATCTTATGAAACTTAAATGTAATATTGTAGATCATATCATGTATTTTTATAATACTCCATGGAAATCATATTATTTTCACATTTACTGTTATTATGATTATTTAAAGTAGTAGCTTTATATTTGTACATGATTCTTTATAATGAGAACAACAATGGATGTATATTATTATTTAGTTGTAAGAAATAATTAATTTAAGGTAGTGTTATATCATTTATTGTGTATATGATTTAAAATATAATGTTTTATCTTCTACAATATTAAATGATGTTTATAAGTTAGATATATCATGACTTAACTAATAGATTAGTGGTATTTATAAACATGTTATATTATATGTATTTATCTAAAAAAAAACACTTATGTTAATTAGTGAAGAGGATTATACTTAAAGTGTGATAAATTAAAAAAAAAAGTGTTTTCTTTAGTAAATCCTAGTGGGGTTGTAAAAAGTGGTATCAGAGCATAGGTTTAAATGATCAAACCTAGTGAGTCCACTAACATTAAAATATTTCTCTTATTTTAGTAAGGAGAATGGTATATGGAATATTGACTACTAAGGGGATGAGAATCCTCAAATTTATCCTAATTAGTTGGTATACAAATAAGCTAAAAAGCTCAATCAAATCCTTGTTGTCATGAAAGAAACATGGGACATGTTAGTATCCCTAGAGTAATAATTTCATGGGTAGGGCTAGGAAAATAAATAAGGACTAGAGGAACAACCAACTAGTCATAAATAGCCTCATAATTAGGGGCATATTGAGGAACAACAAGTAGTAAGAGCATAAGTAGCTAAAAAACTTGCAAAACATATGAAGAAAGTAAACCCACATAAGTTTAATGGTACAATGTTGGGTGATGGAGCTAAATTTTGAATTATAGAGATGGAAAATATTTTAAAATTTGAAATTATTCTGAGGTGACAAAGGTTATTTAGAGAGCCTATCAACTTGATATGAAGTAATAACTTATTGGGCCAATAAGAAGCTAGAGATGGGACTTGACTCCATACCACCACTTGGGAGTATTTTTAACCTTGTTTAGGGTTTTATAGATAACATAATTGTATTTTGATAATAATGTAATAGATTTACAAAATCTAAAAAAAGGAGACATGTCAGTAAATGAGTACTAGGAATAATTCACAAAGTTTTTAAAATATGTACTTTATAGTCATATAAAATGTGAAAACTAATAACTTGAGTGTGACTAATGACACCCAACCCTTAGTCCCTCTTATTTTCTCTCATGACCCTCATAGGCATATTTTCACTAATTCCCAATCATTTGTAGCCTTCCAAACTTGATCCCAACTAATCTAAACCTCTTTTTCCATAAATAATCCATCCCCCTAATCCCATCTACTCAAGAAAATAACACCACACTTGGACTATAGCACCATTGCCACTCCTATATGCTTTTGGCACTCTTGTCCAAGTATAATTTTGGCCCCAATAGTCAATTCCTTCTGGTTCACTATCCTTATCCTTTTTGGCCTAATGTGAGCTCATTCAACCTATGACCAATAGATCCCTATAAAATCCCATTCTAAGATCATTTAGAAATGGGTTGGCAAATATCACTAAGCAATCAAGAATACAATCAAGACTACTTAATAAATCTTCCTTATTCTCTACATACAACCAACCAATACACTTACAAGCTTATTCAAATCCTTATACCAATCTCTAATGACCTCAAGTACATCCAATTTAGTATTTTTCATATTCATAAACTCAATTACATAAATAATATCAAGTGGGAGAACTACAAATGGCTTGATCCATCTTCAAAGTATTGGTATGAAGACAATGTGCCCATACGATGGGTGTGGATACATGTTCAGTGAATCTTATACACACTAACCCCCCTCTTTTTTGAAATTTGTCAAAGAATAATGGAGTATATTTTTTAATAGAAAATATTCTCTATAAGGAGCTCTACAGACTTCTAGATTCTAAAACTTCAGAGACAGGGTCACACAAACCTACCAAACAAAACCTAGAAAGCTCAGATCCTCATGACAATAGTGGTAGAGGTAGAATACAGTGCCAGTGCCACTCCTATCCACTTTTAGTGATCTTGTCCAATTATAAAATGAAGGTTATATCTTAGTTTGTGATAGTGTCCTAGTCCTGCATAGTGAATCTCAGACCTTGTCTCAACTGTATCAATGAGTTTCTAGCTAAGTCTTATTTTCTCCTTCTTATTACTATTTTTAGAAAGGTCAAAATTACAAAATAATTTACAAAAATTAATATCTTAATTATTACATATTTATTTACTAATTTTATTACTCAGACCTTTTAACTAAATTAGGAATAATATACCAATATTCTCAAAAATTGTTAAATCATTTGGTGAACCCAACTTCATTTACACATAAAAACCCTAGAAACCCTAGGGTAAATTTTCTATTGATTTTTCCTATATTTTTATCATTTTTTATCTGCATAATAAAATAAAAAAGTAACATTAAATTTTAAATTTTTATAGTAATTTTAAAATAATTTTCTTTCAAACCCTAGTTGCCCATACTAGGTCCCAATATTTTCTCAGTAATTTTCTAATTATTTTCTAAATTTTTACTAGCATAATAAAATAAAAAATTCACTTCAAATTTCAAAATTCAATAGTAATTTTCAGAAAACATTTATTTTTCAAAACCCTCATTGCATCTACTAAGTCCCATTAAATCACAAATTTCCCTATAAATTTTTGATTTTTTTACTTGCACATTTAAATCAAAGAACCACCTTAAATTTCAAAATTTCATAGTAATTTTCAAAATAATCATTTTTCAAACCCTAGTTACATATACTAGGTCCCATTTATTTTGAGATATCACCTTACATTCTAAAATCAAATTTCAAAAATGGATCTCAATTATTTAAATTTTTTTCTTACATTTATTGTAAATAATAAAGAGACCATCATTGGTCCTATTATGTACATGAATGATGAAGTTTATCATATGTTATTACAAATATTCATTCTTTGCATTTAATACTTACTCTTTATTAATAAAGGTTGATATTACAACATTTATTGCTAAAAATGCATAAGATTTCAATACTCCTTTTGCATATTCTCTCTCGTTCATGTAGAATACTTTTCAACTCGATTTTGTGAAACATGTTACCAATGTTATGTTACATGTCAAAATTTTCTATACATTCATGAACAATTCATGTTCTCTATCCTTTCCTTTCTATTGTGGATTTTTTAAAAAGTTTATCATGATAAACACATTAGAAATGTCATAGTACATGTCAAATTTTTATGCATTTATGCACAAATTAATGCTCTCTATCCCTTGCTAGCTACCTCTCCTATGGAATACTTATTATAAACATATTATTGTACAACTCTTCACTCACATTTCATGCATTTCATTCCACATTCATGATTTCTACCTAGATGCATATAAATCCTTGGCTACTTTTGAGTATCTTCCTATCACTACTAGACACAAGTAAACACTAGCAATTATATCTATCCCTTCTCTTTTCAAACTTGGTACATCTACCTCTTATCCCACACCTACTACCAACTCTATGCCTATAGTAGATTATGTAGTACATGCTATCACCCAAGTTTCAGAAGATAGACAGATTGATTACACCCATGGCTATAGCTTTATCACTCAGGTTAGCAACCCTTCCGATATATTTTTAGTTCTCAAGATCCTTTAGTGATTGGATGTTTACAAATATGTGTTATATGCAACCCTTTACAATACTAGAATTCCTATTTCTATCGAACTAGCTTATGTTGCATCTATCCTCAACACCATGAAATGGACTAAAGAACATATTTCCTTTGAAAAAGAGGATTTACCCCCATGCCACATCATTGAACAACATCTACCTCTATATGTTCAATTAAGAATTAATGATGTGGGGTCAAAAGGGTATTAGTTGATAATGGTTTAGGAATCAACATTTGCAACATTTCTTTTCTTAAATGTCTTAAGATACAACCTTAAGATCTTAACCATTCTAATATGAACATCAGAGGTTTTGACAACATTCCACAAAAATTCATGGGTCAAATAACACACAATCTTACTTTAGGGCCTAAGACACTGCCAACTAGTTATCAAGTCATGCCAAATGACCTCAACTATAATTTATTACTTGGTCGACCCTGGATCCAAGTATGTATGCAGTCCCTTCTATACTCCATACTTGTTTAAATTTTAGTCACAAAGGCTAAATCTACACATACCCAATAGATAATGAACCTTTTAGATACGACCAAGTTATTGAAACATCACAAAAATATATTCTACACTTTAATCTTGGCAATATACTAACACAACCTATTATTCACAGTGTACCTTTAGACCATGCAACACATCAACAAACTACAAGTTTCATAATAAAATTGATACCAAATCACTAGTTTACCTCTCCTTTCACACTTAAATGTCTCAATAAGATGGGATATCATGGCAAAGGTCTTAGAAAGCATGAACAAGGAATCATCAATCCTATCAAGGCATCTACACAACATGAAACACAAGGGATAAGATATCAGTTTACCTACCTTCATAATAAGCCTTCTTCTACCACTTCAAAGCATATAAATTTTTATCTACCCACTACAACACTAGACTATACTGTTAATCATACTTCAACATTATCATTGATCTATCCCAATCTCATTGATGATGCAGTTTCACTAGACATGCTCACATTAGATGAATTCTCCAATGATGAATATCTCCTACAATTTATTAGAGCATATGAGGACCTTCCATCTTGATATCATAAAAATAGATTTCCTCATCACACAAATGGCCATGCATACTTCAAATAAATTCAAGATTCTCCACAAGACATACCAATTGATTCAGATGATACTATTCCTACCACTCCCTACTCACTTGATCATTCCACATTACTTAATGAAGAAATAATTAATTATAATTTTAGAACTAATCAAGATCCCTGTATTATTTTATTATATACTACCCTACAAAAGTAAGAAGATATAGATATTCATCAAACCTTAACAAATTTTATAGAACTCTTTGCTTGGTCTTACTCAGATATGCCAAGAATTGATATATCTATAGTGGTTCATCAGATTCCTTTATACCCATATGCTAAACCCATTAATTTTTTTTTTGCAAAATGCATCCTAAGGTGGCTCTCTTCGTCAAAGATGAGATCCAACACCTCTTAGACGCTAGTTTCATTTGACCAGTAACATACCTTAAAGGGGTTTTCAATATAGTCCCCATGGTCAAACCCAATGGACAAATTTGATGTTATTCCAATTACCACGATTTAAATAAAACATGCCCAAAAGATGATTTTCCTTTACCTAACATTGACATGATCACCAATTCCACAACCATATATGAAATTTTATAATTTATGGATGGGTTTACAGGATATAAAAAAATTAAAATTAATAAATAAGATCAAGAGAAAACATCTTTTATAACACCTTGGGGTATATTTTGTTACATTGTCATGCCTTTCAGATTAAAAAATGCCAGACCCACATACCAACGTACCATGACACATATATTTCATGATTTGATTCACCATACTATCAAGGATTATGTCGATGATATCTTAGCTAAATATAAATAATGAAAACATCACATTATTGATTTATGAAAGATCTTTCAAAGACTTAAACAATACAATGTCTACTTAAACCCAAAGAAGTGTGTGTTTGGAGTTACATCAGATAAACTCTTAGGTTTCATTATTTCTCAATGTGGCATAGAGGTTGACCCTAAGAAAGTCAAATCAATCATCAACATACCACCTCCTATGAACTTAAATCAACTTCAATCCCTAGAGGGCAAGATCTAATCAATCCACCATTTTATATCTCAGTTTGCTGATAAAACTCAATCATTCACTCAATTACTAAAGAAAGATATAAAGTTTGTCTGGGACCAAAACTATCAAGAAAGCTTTGATACAATCAAATAATATATTATTAATCCACCTATTAGTACAACCCATCCCTGATAGGCCTTTCTTATTATATATCTCAGTAATAAACCATGCATTAGGAGCTATCTTAGCATAACATGATGATCATCACACCAAATGAGAAATTTATTACATCAATCACACATTATTTGATTACAAAAAAAGTTACCCTACAATAGAAAAGTTATCTTTAACATTAGTTTTTGCCACACAAAAACTTTGACATTACATGGTAAATAATGAGACTCACGTTATCACAAAAATAAATCCCTTGAAGTTTCTCATGGAAAAACCACATCTCTTCAGTCACATTGTAAAATGGGTTATGTTATTAATAGAGTTTGACTTAAAAATAGTTCTCCAAAAATAAATAAATGGCTAAATCATTGCAGACCATTTGGCAGATGCACCCCTCCTCGACACTAATCCTATTAGTGACACATTTAGAGATTATTTCACTACTTATTCTACTCATTTTGATACTTGGACCATGTTATTTGATGGTTCTTGATGTGCATCTAGTGCATGGGTAGCCATTATTTTTATCAACCCTTCTGGTCACACAATGCCTATTACATATCGGTTAAGTTTCTCCTATACCAACAACACCGTAGAATATGAAGCACTTATTTTAGGTCTATTTGCTACCCAGTCTCTCCAAATTAGATCTATTCAAGTATTTGGTGATTCCCAACTTGTGTTCAACCAAGTCAATGATGTCTATCAGACAAAAGAAGAACATCTTATCCCATACCAAAACATGGTATAATGTTTTTCATCATAGTTTGACTACTTTTCTATAAAAATTATACCAGAAAAAGACAACTGACACGTAGATGCAATGGCAAGTGCCACATATTTGATTCCTATCAACATTAATGATGATCAATCTATTTTAATAATTTAATTATTACAATCACCATTAATATCCAACATAGATTTGATTGCACTATCCATTCTAGCCACTACACATAGTTCCACAACTCCAAAATGGTTCTCTGATATCTATAACTTCCTAAACAAATCTATTAAACTAGACACTTTTTCTCAAAATGACAAACACAAATTACACAAACAAGCAATCCATTATGTAATCATTGGTAGAGACCTTTTTAAATGATCCTTTGATGGATAATTGCTTTGATGTTTGATGTCATTAGAAGCCAAAATTGCTCTTACACAAATACCGATAGTGAGTGTGGTAGCCACTTCAGTGAAAAAGCCATGTCACACAAATTTATTCAACAAGGCTACTACTATCCCACCATAAAATATGAATGTATATAGTATGCAAAACTATGCAATAAATGTCAATGACACATTAACTCACAACATGCACCATCACAATAATTGTAGCCTATTGTCTCTCCATGGCCATTCATGTTATGGGGGTTTGATCTTATTGGAAAAATTAACCCTAAATCTACCAATGGATATAAATTCATAGTCATAGCCACATAATAATTTACCAAGTGGGTAGAAGCCATTCCACTTCAATATAGTATAGGTGAAGACATTTATAGCTTTCTCATGACTCACATTATTTCATGCTTTGACTTACCCACAACCATCATTTTTGATAATGGAACATCATTCAAGAATAAAACTATCAATAAATTTTGCACAAAATATAATATTAAACACACATTCTCCATTCCATATTACCCACAAGGAAATGGTCAAGTAGAGGCCACCAATAAAACCATCAACAACATTTTGAGCAAAATAGTGACCAAATTTGGAGATAATTGGCACAATCAACTAGTATTTACATTATGGGTATATTGCACAAGTATCCACAAGCCCACAAGAGCCACTCTTTATTCACTTATTTATGGCACAGAAGTAGTTTTACCATTAGAATTAGAAATCCCATTTATTTGTGTCTCCCTCCAAGGTATTCTCACTAATGACCAGTATCATGAAAAACATCTACACCAGCTCAAGTAGTTAGACCATACATGCATTCAAGCAGCAGAACATCTCTAAATCTACCAACAATGCATATAATGATCCTACAAAAAATGAGTTCACGCCAGAGAATTCAAAGTTAATGATCTCATTCTCAAATAAAACCTTCGCAATGTTAATGCCAAAGAAGAAATCAAATTAAAATTCAAACCAAATTGGCTAGGTCCATACATTATTACCAAAAATATTAGCCCTAAAGTGTATCATCTAGCCTCACTTGAAAGAAAGAAACTAAAAAATCCAATGAATATTATGCATCTACACAGTTCTATGTCTAGCATTTCATTTCACACATGATATTGTACATAATTTTTTAAAATTACTTATACATAACCTCTTATTTATTGTACATAGTCTTCTTGTAGTTGACTGTACATAGCTCAAAAATCTCAAAAATCCAAAAAATAATACAACATATTAAAAATGCAAAAACATTAAATTATGTCAAAACACTAAAAATATTTTGATTATATGCATCATCCATGCTTTACTTTTTTACTATTATTCTAGACTTACATTTGCTATTCTATGCTATTGTTCATCAATTTATGTACATTACCTTGCTTCACTCAATCTTCTTTGAGTGTGTGCAGTAACATCTAGATCCTTCATTGGTTCACTCTACCCATTGAGGGGGCATCCTACTTCTACATCAAGACATACATCGATATACATACCCACTGAGGGCATCTTTTACATGACTATACCATCTAGGTTATGTCATTCCTACACCACACACTCTAGTTATCATGTTGATATACATTACATACTAGCTTACATAGATTACTCTATCGATACTCACTAGTATATAACACTGGTGTATTTCTTAGCATATACCTTTTATTTTACTGACATGTCTTGCATAATTTCCCTCTTCTTTGATTAGTTAAATGCGATTGTATTTCTAATTATTACTTGCTTTCCTTTTTTGCTTAGCGTAGCTAGATAGTTTGAATTTATCAATTATTATTTTATATCTTGTATGTGCTTTGGGATATTTGCCAATGTCCTTTACTTATATTCATGTGTGTGCCTTAGGAAATTTTCCAATGTCTTTTATTTTTAATCTTCTTTGTGATTGTGGCCCTCATGCCAACCCTTGATTATTTCAATTGTATGTGTATGCACCATTTGAACATGCCTTGTATGCTTGATTTTTAGTTTGAGTGACGTGTGCCCATGCCCCTTATTTTCTTGGCCCCTTGGTCACTCTTGTATGATTCTTGATTCTTAATTTGTACACTTAGTTTCTTGTTTGATTCTCATTATTTGCAATACCATGATCATCATGCATTATCTTACTTTCTTGGATGCCATGATGGACATCATGCTCCATCCCTCCTTGACAAATAAAAACTAAAAAATAACCAAAATTACAATTCCAATTTAGTACATTTCATATGATATTACATTATTATATCTATCTAGGCATACCCCTGTTGATCTAACAATCTCTCATTACAAACCAAACTATATCTTGAGATATCTTATTGATTATCATTGCTATATCATATATATTTGTGACATAACACATTTATAGGGATATTTATTTTTAGGGTAGTAATTACAGGGTCTTAATTCATACCCTCAAAATAAGGGGTAATAAATAGGGGTTTTATCATAGAGATCAAAGATCTTAATGATAAAAAAAAATCATTCAGAACGCCCAAATCAACAACCAGACATCAAACTAGTCAGAACAAACTAGGTAGATAGTGAAAATGTCAAAATAGTCATCAAATTTGGCCTAAGACAACAATTCCAAGATTAGAATATAGAACTAGTGCCATTACTATCCATTTTTAGTGCTCCTATCCAAATAATAAAAAAACCAAACTTTCTAGAAGTAGGTAGAAAAGTAGGTTTAACTACAATTTTGCATAGCTAGACCAATTAAAAATTAGTAGTTTTTAATACACTTTTGATTAGAGAATCTAGATAGAGGGGGCATTATGTGTAGCATGATGGATCTCACTTCTAGTTTCAAATACAATAGTTTTAATAACTTCCAGATCAGAATCCATGTTTTAGACACTAGTGATTGGGGGTAATGTGCACATCACATTTATTTTTCTTTCTGAGTTCAATATTACCCAAGCATTCTTATTAATTATGTGCCTTATTCCATATGTATATGGTTTTCATCATTTTAGAGTGGATTTTATACAAGCTTAACCACCACATTTTAGAGTGGCTTTCATACAGGCCTAGTGCACCAATTTTGGAGTGGCTTTTATACAAGCCTAATCTCCATATTTTAGAGTGGCCAAGAGTGGCCTAGTTTCCAACATACATTCAAATATCCATGCTAAAATTGTTAGATCACAATACATTCATGGGATTTAAGATCCATCTCATATGACATACATTTCATATGAGTATCAATTTATAG
The DNA here is from genome assembly GCA_037957365.1 of Torreya grandis. NCBI lineage: Eukaryota > Viridiplantae > Streptophyta > Pinopsida > Cupressales > Taxaceae > Torreya > Torreya grandis. The sequence continues at coordinate 737,436 of JARHVA010003942.1, read as the reverse complement.
CTTCACTTCACAAGGCAATGATGGATCTAAAGGACTAACTAGCCTTTGTATTCTTGAGCCACCTATTTTGAGGGATTGGACACATAGTCCAAACATTGATTAACACATGCATTACCACCTAGCTTCACTTAGTGGGTGACGATGGAGCCAAAGGGCCAACCTTTGCATTCTTGAGACACTCTTATGGAATTAAACACTTAGCTCTATTCACAATATCACTCTTGGTACAACATACCCAACATACCCAACATATCCAACATATCCAACATCACTCAACATCACAATAGGTTTTGTATTGGTCCACATACCAGATGAGATGAATTCATTCCTTTTTCTTCCTTTGTCTCTCTCTTACCTAACCTTATACATTCTTATTTTAGATATAACATATCTAGTAAGAACTGATCTACCCTTTGTTTTCTCTTGTAGATTTTTACTTCATAACATGATCTCTCTATGCACATACAACATCACATAGCTTCATGAGCTTCACCCTTATAGGTTATTTTAGGTATGCTTTCTATTTTTCCCTTTATCCTAGTATTTCACTTTGCTACATCACTAGCATAAAGGGGTACAAATGTAGTCATATAAATTATGAAAATTAGTAACTTGAGTGTGGATAATGATACCCAACCCTTAGGTCCCTCTTTCTTACTCTCATGACCTTCATAGACATATTTTCACTAATTCCCAATCATCTGTATCCTTCTAGACTTGATCCAAACTGATCCAAACCACTTTTTCCATGACTAATCCATCCCCCTAGGTCTTGTCTGCTCAGGATAGTAATGCCACACTTGGACTATAGCACCAGTGCCACTCCTATCCACTTTTATAACTATTTTCTAAGTGTAATTTTAACCCCAATGGTTAATTCCTTCTATTTCCCTATCCTTATCCTTTTTAGCCTAATGTGAGTTCATTCAACCCATGACTAATAGATTCCTATAAAATCCCATTCAAAGATAATTTGGAAAGGGGTTGGAAAATATCACTAAGAAAATAAGAATACAAGAAATAATACTGAAGTAATCTTCCCTATTATTTTCATACAACCAACCAATACTCTTACAAGATTATTCAAATCCTTACAATAATCTTTATCCACCTCAAATACATCCAATTTAGCATTTTGCATATTCATACACTCAATTTCACAAAGAACATCAAGTGGGAAAATTACATATGGCTTGATCCCTCTTCAGAGTATTGGTATGTTGGTAGCATGCCTATGCAAAGGGGTGTGGATAAACATTTAGTGAATCTTATACAAACTAACCCTCCCCTTCTTTCTTGAAATTGGTCAAATCATAATGAATTTTAGGGTTTGAAGAGAAAATATGCTCTATGTGGATCTCTGCAGACTTCCAATTGGTAAATATTCATAAATAGGGTCATATAGACCTAAAAAACAAACCTTTGAAAGCTTAGATCCTCAAGATAATAGAGATAGAGGTGGATTACAACACTGGTGCCACTCCTATCCTCTTTCATTGCTCCTATCTAATCATAAAATGAAGAGTAGATCTTAGTTTATGATAGTGTCCTAGTCCTGCATAGTGAATCTCATACCCTATCTTAGTTGTATCAGCTAGTTTTCCACAAACTCAATTATTTTCTCCTTCTTATTACTATTTTTAGAAAGGTTAAAATTTTAAACTAATTTACACAAATCAGTAGCTTAATTATTGCATATTTATTTACTAATTTTACTACTTAGACCCTTTAACTAAATTAGGAATAATACATTAATATTCCCAAAAATTGTTAAATCATACCTCGATAAAAAAAAAGAATGATTATAGATCAAGAAGTTTATCATGGGTTTAAAGCCTCAAATTGGATGTGAAGTGGATGTTCATGGGCCATACACCATGGACCAAGTTTTTTAGAAAGTAGTTAAGCAAGAATAGAAGTTGAAATTACTTGCTAAGGTTACAGATAAATTAAAAAAGAAATTTAGAATATCAAAAACTACCTTCAATAAAAAGAATTGGAAAAATAATGAGAATCCCAAGAACAGGTTCAATAGTTAGAGTATGAGTTTCAATAATAATGTAGGGAACATAAAACCTGTAAATGGTTTCAAAGAAGGGTTCAAGAGAGGTAATCAATATGAGAAGAAGTGACCACTTAGTAGATGTTTTACATGTGGAGGAAACCATTATGCTAAGGATTATCCTTTAGGGAAGACAAAAGGCAAAAATAAGAATTCATCTACCTCTACATCACAACATGGAACCTTCTAGCAATAAATTCAAGAAAATGTTGATAATCACCAAGCCAAATTTCAAGCTTCTCATATTGAAGTATCAAGGACCTTGTTTAGGCATCTTATTTATATTTTGATAGATACAAGAGCCACTAAATGTTTTATCTCTCATAGAATGTTAAATAAATTTGTTAGGAAGGTTGGTTTCATGGAAAATGCTTGGTTAGTGAAGTATGGGAATGAATCTGAGGTCAAGGTTAATAGGGGTCTTATTTAGGTTAAGGTGAATTTACTATAATTCATCATGATAGATGATATGTATGCCACACCACTAGGATCATATGATGTGATCCTATGAGTGAATTGGTTCTTTAAGCATAAAGCTAAGGTTAATTACTTTATAAAGAAGGTTGGATGCTTATATGATTTGGGAAATCAAACCTAAATTCAAGGTGAAAAGAGAGAGTTGAAACTAAGACAAATTATATCCATTTAGTTGAAAAAGGCTCAATAAAATGGATCTCAAGTATTCTTTGTTAAATTCAATGAAATTAAAGGAACCAAGGAACCCTCTATTGAAGACTACCCCTTTATACAAGAGTTCCAAGATATTTTTCCAAATAGTTACCTGGTTTACCTCCTAAAAGGGAATTCAACTTCACTATTAACATCAGTCTAGGACAAAAACCTCAATCTAAGGATCCCTATAAAATGATAACAATCAAATTAGTCAAGTTAAAATTCTAACTTTATGAAATGTTGGCCAAAGGATTGATTTATCCAAGTGTTTCACTATGGGGTGCACCTATAATTTTCATAAAGAAGAAGGATGTAACCCTTCATCTAAGCCTAGAATATAGAATGATAAATAAAGTAACCATTAAGAATAGATATCCCTTACCCTACATTGATTATATTTTTGATCAAATTCAAGGTGAAACAATCTTCTCCAAGATTAGCCTATGATTAGGATACCATCAGTTGATGATCAAGGAGGAAGACATTCTTAAAACAAACTTTAGGACTAGATATAGACACTGTGAGTTCAAAGTGATTCCTTTTGGGCTAACGAATGCACCTATGGCATTCATGAATCTCAAAAATAATGTGTTGATAGATTACCTTGATTAGTTTGTGCTTATTTTTCATGACAACATCCTTAACTAATCTAAAAGTGAAGAGGAGAATATTGAGTATTTTTATTTGCTTTTATAATAGTTAAAAAATCACAAGATCAATGGGAAATTGCCTAAGTGTGACTTATTTCAAATAAGAGTCCAATACTTGGGGCATATTATATCTACATGGGGAATCTCAGTGGATCTAGCTAAGATAAGGGCCATCATAGAATATCCATCACCTAGGAATATGCATGAGGTGTATAGTTTTAGGGTTTCACAAGATATTTTAGGAAAATTGTGCTAAATTTATCTAAGATAACTAATCCAATTACCTCTCTACAATGAAAAGAGTAGTGTTTTTTTTGGACCAGTAAGTGTAAAAAATCCTTTCAAATTATAAAAAAGAGGCTTACATCAACACCAATGTTATGGATACTATAATAATAACTAATGCTTCTAGGGATGGGTTAGGAGGAGTTCTTATGTAGGATGGTTTAATTTATATCACATGAATTAAGAAAGTTAAAGCTTTATGAGTATAATTATGCCCCACATGACTTGGAGTTATCTACCATAGTACATGCTTTATAAGTACAAAGGCATTATTTATTGGGAAAACCTTTCAAACTTATAACAAATATTTTGGAACTCAAATATATATTTATCTAACCCAACTTGAATGCTCGCCAAAGATGATGATTAGAATTTCTATCAGATTACGACTTTGATATAAGTTATATAAAGGGAAAGGAAAATAGGGTTACATATGCCATTATTCATAGAAGGTACATTGCAACTTTGGATACTACCATGACTACCTTCCAAGATTAGGTATATAAGTTCTCACTATGAGATGAGTTCTTTGAACATATTAAAAAAGATCCATTAGAGAATTATTGATATCTTAAGTATAAAAGATTTTAATTTGAGAGTGATGGATTTTAAAGATATAATGAAAGAATATATATGCATGATAAATAAAAATTGAGGATGAATATGCTAAAAGAGTTACACATTGCTCTATATTCTTGACACCTTGGTATGACTAAGCTCTTAACAGAGTTAAAACCACTATATTTATGGAAAGGAATAAAAAAATGCAATGGATTGTGTTAATATTCTTAGAATGTCAATGAGTCAAGGTTGAGCATGTGCATCATGCTTCGTTATTATACCCTAATTCCATACCAAAATGAAAATGGAAAGTCATCAATATGGATTTTGTCTAAAGCTTATATATGTCAAGGAATTTTTATGATATGTATTGGTGGTTGTTGATAAACTCACCAAAGTAGCACACTTAATTCTAGGTAATTTGATAGATGATGTACTAATGATTGAAAAGAGGTTCGTAAAGGAAGTGTATAGATTTCATGGGTTTCTAGAAAAGAATATCTCAAATAAGGACCCTCAAATGACCTCAAGGTTTTAACAAACTCTTAATGCAACATTAGGCACATTGGTGAACTTTAGTGAAACTTACCATTCATAATTGAATGGGAAAATAGAAAGAGTAAATCAGATCTTGGAGGATATTTTGAGAATGCATTACATGGACCAAAAATACAAATGGGAATAATACCTCATTTTAGTTGATTTTAAATATAAAAAAACATTTTAATTTGTACTGAAGATGGCTCCTTGTGAATCATTGTATGGGAGGAGGTGTAGAACACCTATTAGCTATGATAAATTAGAAGGTAGAGTGTTATTTGGACTTGATATACTCATTGAAATGGAAGAACACGTAAAGATAATAAGGAAAAGATTGGCTAAGGCCAATGATAGGAAGAAAATCTCTACTGATCTGAAAAGAATAGAAAGGCAATTCTTAGTTGGAAATAAAGTTTTTCTAAAAGTCAAACCCCAAAAGAGTTCTATTAAGTTTGGGAAATTAGCTAAACTATCACTGAGATATGTGAGACCCTTTGAGGTTATATAAGTGATAAATCTCATAGCATATAAACTTGCTTTGACACCAACTTTAGCAAAAATGCATAATTTTTTTCATGTATCCTATCTTAAAAAGTATATAACTGATCTTTTACATGTTTTGGACTAGAATGCATTATAGGTTATAGATTGTGGGGTGGTAAAAATATAACCAATCAAAATACTTGATGCATACAAGATTAACCTATGTAACATAGAAGTATTGTAATGTAAGGTCTAGTGGGACCAATATTCTAAAGATAATGTAACATGGGAGGATTATAGGGAATTCTATAGGTCTTTTCCTCATTGATTTGAATATTTTTTTACTAAAATTTATTTTATTTTTAGAACTTATGTTTGAAATGAAAGTCATCAGGATAATGACTTATTTTAGGGGGAAGGATGTTATATCCCATCCCACTCTTTAAAAAATTCATTAATATTAGGCAATGAAATAAACTAATGATTAGTTATTTTTCTGACTCTGATGATATAATTGTATATCTATGCTGATTGATTAGATAACAATTTTATTTTATTTCATGGTCTATTATGATTTGAGGACATTTTACATATATCTAGACATACTATAGTTTTGTGTATCAAAATTTTATATTGAGATAATTTGATTTGCATATTTGATTTGTCATACAATAGTTCACTAGATGTATAGATATTCTAAGTGTTTTTTTAATCTTATTATAAGCTCAGACTAACTACTATTTTATTTGACCGAGGTGTTTGCATGTCTATCTCACCCATATTTAGTGGAAAAAAAGGAGAGAATCATAGGGGATGAGGATGCAGATTTTGGAAATGGATATTGAAAGAATGAAATTGAACCCACACACACACATTACATGTTGAAAATGTTGGTGTTTTTAGTATTTTGTAATTGTTTTGTGTGATTTCTTATAACTAGTTATTAATTTGGTTATTATTGCATGCTCTACATTATTTACTGATCATGAACATGCTATGTGATTGGTAAATCAATTTGAATATGGATTTTCCTATTGGTGTTATTTATTAACCCTCCTATGCATATTTTCTATATGAATTTCTATGAAACTAGTATGTAGATTAAATTGTGGTTTATTGAGTTGTGATTGAAAATAGATCTAATTTATTATTTTTAAAATTAAATAAGGTTAAATATGTTATATAACCCATTTTATTTACTGTTGACACCTAAAACTCTCACTTTAGGTTTAACAACCTCTATGTGAAGATTTAAAGATGTGGAATTGAATACTGTTTGTAAAGTAACCTTCAGGATTTTATAAGCCAATTCTTCATTTAATTTAGGGATAAAAAGGGATAGAGAGTAATGAAAGAAAATAAAAATAAAATAAAACTAAATAAGGTGATGAGATAAGAGATTTAAAAAATTAACCTATATTTTCATAAAATAACATAAATATTTAAACATTATAAACCATAAAGGAGCAAAAAACATGAACTAAGATCTACAATGCCAGCAGAGATTCACACTATAGAAGCAGAAGAAAAGAAACAATGAACAAAGATAATTTTCCACTCAAAATAACATAGAACACCACATCCTCTTCATTGTAGGTGGATAATAGAATATAGAAGGACATAGAGACATTTACAAAGCATCTAATCACACCTATGAGGTGCACATCTTAAGGTTGTAGAATAGAAAAATCCTAACTATTATTATTCCTAGTCTATTACAATATGAATATGTATAAATAGATAATACCCACAAAAGATAAAGATAATAGATCCAAGATGATCCCCCTTTTAAAAGGAACAATCCTAGAGTATATAGGTGAGACAACCTCTCATGGGGATGACACCTAGAGATTCCATCACTCACACTCTTGATGATGCCATTACAATTAAAATAGGGTCTTGAGCTCATGAGTGCAATTATCATTTAGATCTTGGATATGGTGGGGCTACACTATTTTTTTATGACCACTATGCTTAGGAGAAGTGAAGTGGTGCCATGTGGAAGGGCTCATATCTTCTCCATTATAACAACATGGTGGATCCCCTTCTATTTATTTCAACCAATGATGTGGATCCAAAGTCTTATAGATCAAAACCACTCCTAGATAAATGTGGGGGCATGATGTGTCGAGCTTGCACTTCTCTAGAGAGACTAGAGATTCCTTTGATAAGGCTGAGCATGAGAGAGACATATGTTGAGTAGATGTTCTTCTAGGGGAAGCTAGGCATCCCTTCATAAAATTGAGCATGAGGGTGCCATATGGTTAGGATGTGTATGTCCTTTTAAAAATTGCTCTATGGGCCTATCCATCATCTTGTTAACCAATGGTGCTACTTGGAGGTTTGACCCAAAAAGATAAGGCTTTGGATAACACAAGGATACCACGTGTCAAGCTAAAACTCTATCAGAGTGAAATGAGAGATTCATTGAGATGGATGAGTATTAGGCTACCATTTAGAAGAAGTAGATGGAGGTTGGTACTTAGGTAAAATTTTGAAAAAGGGTCCTAAGAAAAGAACATGTCAAAAAGGGGAACCAATGGAGGGTACCAAAGAACTACCAACTATTGAGTGAGCTCAAAGCTAAAGATGAACTGCTTCAAATTAATTAATGTGGATTTTGATCCATATTTCTTTACAAATCATAGGGATGTCTGCTTGTGGATGAGATAACCCAAAACTCTGTTACTCAGACTAGTCAAAGCAAAATTACAAAAATGGGAGGAAGGTGTGGAAACCTACAATTTTTGAAGGTCTTCCTACAAGGGTACCCATTCTTCCTCCTTAGGATGGATCTTCTTATTGAGAGCCTCTATATAGATATATCATCTCCTTAAAGGAGATGTTTCCTATTCTTTGAACACCCACCAATGTTTAGAACTCCATTTGGGTAAGTGGTTGTAAAATATTCTCCACGTCAAAGACATTAGGTGACTGACTGAGAACCATGAATATGATTTGATCATTTTGCTTCTACTCCAAAATCACCTTGATTTATTCCTATGGAAGGATGCTATTGTTTTCCAAGAAAGGGGAGGGGAGTCCCAATTGGAATAATTACTTGATGTGTCCCTACCTCTGTCAAATCACCTATTATAAGGTATTAAATAATGCCTTACATTTATTTACTACATTATTATAGCTAATAAACTCATTGACCTTGGTCATTGCCTACCTTCAATCGGCCACCCTTACTACCTGTATCATTTCCTTTAAAGCAATATAGATATCATAGATTAGGCTCTATGAATCTGAGACCTTATGGGATACAAATGTGATCACCAAGTCAATGGATATGCTCACCAAAGATATTAGTCTTTGTGATTCTAAAATGAAAGTGAGCACTAGCTTCGATTTAGCAACCATGCCCTTGATCTTCTCCCAGTAAGATTTATACAATTACTAGATCATGGAAAATATTTTAGTGGCCTATGGGTGAGTGGTAAGGTTATTATTTATCTTCTAAATCTCTTAGTCCTTTATTGAGGATTCCTTCTACATTTTATACTAAAATGATTGAAAATAATAATTAGAATCATAGAATTTCTAGTGGATTTAAGCCAACTCGATCTCTTTCTCTTATAACTTGGTTTCAATGGCTATCCATAGGTTGGTTTATACTTGGAATATTTCATTTGAGATGTAGCTATAGAGGTTGATATTTACCTTTTTGAGTTGCACATATTTGGCCTTAGCCTCAACACTGAGGTGGTTAGATTTAGCCTTCACCTTTGCAAGCTCTAGTTTGGCATTCTCTAGCTATCAGGCCACCTTGAGATAGTATGTGGTCACAAACTTTTGCATCTCTTCCATTAACTCAACCCTACTAGAGGGTCTAGCTTAATTAAGGTTGAGGATGATAGCTTGTATGGTGTAGTCCCCTAGCTGCATCAGTACTTAGGGCTTGAATACGTAGGGGGTTAGATGAGTAATCATGAGGGATTGCTATGTGGGGTTATAAAATGATTGCATATGAGTATTAGTAGAGGCCTTGGCCTACTTCCACCTCTTTCTTTCCATATAGGCCTCTTGACCCACCCTTATTATGTCCATCTACTACTAATACTAATATGGTGATTGAATGTTTTCCCTTGTGAAGGGGATTCCCTATGATAATATGAATGGAATAGTGACTTGATACTATGAAGTGACAAAACCTACTCTTTTGGAGGTGAGAAAATGAATGGTGAGGGTGAAAGGGGAGAAAGGTGGGAGACCATGGGGTAGGGTGACTTGTGATTAAGTTATGAGGGAGTATGAGGTGGATGATGAAGGTAGGGGGTGAGGAAAGGCATGTAGGAGGATTCAATATCATGAAAGAAAGTACGGAGAGCTTAGTGATGAAATGGGTAGAAGAAGAGAAAAGTGGTTCCAAGGTAGTACTTGGCTAGGTAGTTGATAGTGCTGCAACTACGGGTTAGACAGTGGAGGGAGACAAGGAAGTGGAAAAGGAGGTGGTGATGGAGATAAGAGGATATGAGAAGTGAATTTTATTCTATGAGGTTACCATCAAAGGGATAGAAATGGGTGCCTTTATCTGCTTGAGCTGAGATGACCTAACCATGAGGTACCAGAATGAGATTATTACTATTGTGGGGTAGTGGGGTATGAGAACATGGGAAGTAACCATATCAAAGGCTTTTGGACCTCCACTATTTCTTCCTTCTATGGAGGCATGTCCCCTGTCTCCTCTTTGAAAGTATCTTCTCCTTCTTATCCTATCATAATTTTAAGAGTGGATTATTTTTCCTCTATGCACTCCTCTAGATAAAACTCATCCCAAATCTTATCAAAGGTTTCATCTCTATCTTCATCATCCAAACTAGAGTGTGGCTTATTTACTTCATACCTATATTTTTTGAAGGTTTCTATTTTCTCCTTGCTCTAATTTGAATGGATGAGCTTCTTCTTCATTCCCTTTGATAATTTCTTAGTCAAGTCATATGCTTGAACCTTGTCATAGAAAGACTCCCATGGTTTGAAGGCATCCAACGAGATTTGAGCTAGGTCTATATAAATTTGAGGAAAGTCCTCCATGGGTGACCTCCTCTACTCTAAGTAAGGCTAGGTTTGGTGCTTAGGTATACTAACCATATTTAAGGAAGCTATGTACCCAATTGGGTAATAGTTTCATTTATCATTTATCAAATTAAGGTTGAACTCTGATAGCTTATCTACAAGTAGGCATCCTTAGTGCATTTTTAATAATGTGATTCCATCTCACATGAAAGGGACATCATATACACCTTTTTTTTCTTCCCTACCCCATAGATGGAGTCCACCACATCAAGCTAGCAAGCTAGCTCTAGGGCTAGGGTCCTATTTATTAGTAAAAAAGGGAGTCAGAAAGGCTCTCCTTAAAATTTGTGTTCTTAGATGAATGAAAAGTGGGCTCCCTAGAATCAATCAGCTAAGACCTTATAGCTTATAATCTAAGCCCGCTACCAATCTACCATCTTATAGGTAATGGCCTATCAGCTAAGGTCAATGAGAATTGAAGTCATAAAGATCTCTAAAAACTCATAGTAGTCCATAGATAGGATGTGACTCCATATGGTGATTAGGGCCACCATATTGAAGAAGATTTATATGTCAAAAGTGCTAAGATTTAGGTACAAAGAGAAGTACTAAGAATGCTAGTATAGAATGAGATGTAGGAAGAAGGATGGGTATTGAAAGGTACCCATCAATAAAAAATTATCTAGCTCATCCCTTATGATGGTGGTGATGGCTTTAACAAAGTCCATTTTGAACACCTACCCCTTTTCCATCGAGGTCATGAGGAAGAGTGCCCCCAACTTAAAGTCTTTGACATTATCATCAACATTCATCCCTAAGATGAAGGCCAACATGGATAGAGTCTCCTTTAAGTGCTATATGGGGAAGGTTGTTAGGGGCATGGGTAGAGGAGGCATCTTTGTGACCTCACTTTTGAAGAGAATGCTAATGAAACACACCTTTTCCTGGACTTGGGAGTCTTAAACACTTTGGAATTTTTATATTCTACAAATAATAGCCTTAGGGTCATTTGGGAGCTGGAACATCTCCCTGATGTTGTCTACACTAATTTTTACCCTTAAATGGGCATTGCCAGTAATCAAACTAGTGTTAATGTCATATCATTATATGTAGAGGGTGATGATTTTTAGGCACGAGTGCACATAGGGCACCATGTATTATTCCAATGTGGACTCCCATATCTTGTAACTAAATGAGTTATATTCCTTCCTAATAACCTTGTCAAGCATTTGGGCATGGACACCTTCCCTTAAACTCTTGGGGGTCTTGGCAAACTTTGGATCATATATTTCATCTAAAAAGTCAGTCACCAATGTCTGGTCCTTATATAATCCCTTAGGTGCCTTCTTGGTATTTGGCACTTTCTCCTTTGCTTGAGTAGGGGTTAAAGCATATGCCTTGCTCATAGTGTGCTTGGGGGGGAGGTCTCCCCTACTAATCGACCCACAAGATTTTTATTTTGAAGGGTGCATCTCACTTCCTGATGAAGATGTATAAGCCTCTATTATTGAGGAATTTTCTCCAAAATTACTTTTTATTTTTGCTAAAAGTCTAGATTAATGGTTCTCTAAAAATCTCAAAGTGTCAAGTGTTTGGCTTGAGTGAGGTGGGGATATTTATACATTTATGCCACTATGTGTGCTCATCTTGGAAAATTAAAAAATGCGTACCCTCATAAACGATAAGGGTGGAACACATGCTCAAGGAGCCACTCACAAGAGATTTGTGATGATCATTATAGGGAGTCACGCATAGTAGAGTATCCAGCATTAATGGTAGGTAAGGTAGGAAGATAATTGTCTTTTAGAGAATGTTTTTTAGAATATTTGGGAGGATTAGGGAGGAAACACATGATGATGAGACTAGCCACTTATGACAATAACACTTATTTGAAAAAGGAAACAAAGTAAAAGTGAAGGGGAAAATAGCTAATTATGTACAAGTTAGGGAGGCAAGTAAGTTAGTTATAATGCTTCAAGTTGATCCCATTGATGGGGATCTCAAATGAATTAACATATTTGTATTTTATATAAAAATCATTTCCCTACCTATCACTGATGATGCAAAAAGGTTTCCTCCAAAAATAATCAAACTTTACATGCTGTCCTAACTTTGAATCCCAGTGATCATATTTGAGAACTAAATCTCCAAGCTTAAATCTTAGGTCCAATGAATTTTTGTTGAATCATCACTTAACCACTTGATACTAGATGATATTTTTATTGTTTTCTTGCTCCCTTGTTTCCTAGAGGTTGAGTAATTAGGTAAGCTAAACCTCCATTGCTCCATTTTCTTCAATTTCAAAAGCCTTCAAAATCTGTAATGCAAGGATTTACAATGATACATACATAATCACTTCTTTTTATGTATACAAGTTCATACAAATAATCTTTATAATTTATTTGGGGGTGATGTAGTCTACCCAGAGGGCCATTTTCATGTGTAAGTGGCACTCCCTATGCTTGTCATCACACATCCTTTTGATCAATTTGATCAATTTTTTATTTGTAGATTCTACTAACACATTCACTTATGGGTAGTAATTAGATGAAGCCTTTAGGAATATACCATTTTAGAATGTGAATTCATTAATTTTAGATGTAAGAAGGGATTTTGTGTTGTTGTAAATTATTGTTTTGGGTGGGTTGAACCTTGTCATAAGCTCTTCTAGGAATCTAAGAATCACATTTTTGGTCACTTCTCTCAATGAGATTGCTTCAGTCCACCAGGTGAAGTAGTTGGTGGCCATTAATATCCATTTGTGACTAGAACTAGAGATGAGATTGATATTTTTGATGAAGTTTAGGCCCCATTGTATGAAGGGCTCATCAGTCACAAACAGGTTGAGAGGTATGGTAGAATTTTTCCTCTTTCTCTTAAGGAACTGGCACTGCTGACACTTTTTGACTGCTTGATGGTAGTCAACAAACATGACTAACAAGTAATACCCCACGTATATGATTTTTGTCAAGGTTTTCTTAGCTAATAAGTGGCCAATTGGGGGAGCTAAGTGCATGTCTTGGAGGATATTCTCTGCTTTGGGTTTATCAACACATTAAAGGATATCTCCATTAAAGTTCCTCTTAAAAAGGACCCATTAGACTAGTGTATAACTAGATCCTTGTAGTTTTAAAAAATGCCTTTTATGCATGGGGAGACCATAAAGATATTGATTAGTTTACATGAAATGGATTTGGTTGACCACCTAGGATAATATAGCTTCAAATTAGTTTAGCAAGGATATTTCTAGCTTGTCCAATTCCTCTATTAGGACATCTGTGCATTGAGCTAAATACTCACATATTCCTCTTCCTCTGATTACCTTTATTGGCCTAACCTTTATATCATAATCTAGGATCTTGGTGATCCAATTGGACATTTTATTTATAATTTATCCCTCCATGATGTACTCATGGATGTTAAAGTGTGCTATGTACACCATTACCTTGATTCTTGCCATGAGGTGCCTAAACTTCTTAAGGCCATTGATAATGGTGAAGGATTGTTTCTCCATGAAGTTGTATTTAACCTCATATCTACATAGTGTCCTTTAGTAAAATATAATTGGGTGTTTATTACTTTCTTATTCTTCCTTTTAAGTTAGTACAACAACCAAAATATGTTCACTTCCATAGATGTACATAATGAAGTCCTTAGAAAAGTTGGGGCTGACCAGTATAGGTGCTATAGATATGGCATATTTGATTTTGTCAAATTTTTCTCTTTCTTCAGGTGTCCATTTGAAGTCTTGGTCTTTCTTTAGCATTAGGGTGATTTTCCTAACCAATCCTATAAAGTCTGGTATGAACCTACTGATGAAATTAATCATTTAAAGGAAAAATTGGACCCCCTTTTTGTTTACTAGCAAATCTAGGTCCCTGATGTCCCTTATCCTTTCTAGATAAATAATGATCCCTTCATTAGACACCACATACCCAATTAGTTTACCTTGAGGGACTTTAAAGATGCACTTTTTGGGGTTTAGAGATACTCCAAATTTTTGCATCTTTGGAAGACCTTCTCTAGATGGTCAAAGTGATCCTCCTTAGAAAACATAGCGAGGTCATCTAGGTAGATGAGGATGATATTGTTAATTATCCCCTTAAAGGATATGTCCATCACTCACTAGAAAATTTCACCAATATTAGAAAGGTTGAAAGGCATCTTCACATACGTAAAGGTTCCCCACTTCATAGTGAAGGTAGTCTTGTGTTGGTCTTCTTCATTCACCCATACCTAGTTGTACCCATAGAATCCATCTAGTAGGGAAAACATCTCCATGCCTACTACCATCTATAAGATCTACTCTATAGAGGGAAGGGGGTAATAGTCTTTTAGGGATGCCTTATTTAGGTCTTGAAAATCCACACACAACCATATTTTTCTACTCTTCTTCCACATAGGAACTAGATTGGATACCCAAGTAGAATTCTTAATTGGATATATAATCTTAGAGTCAATTAGTTTCATAAACTCTTAGGCCATGAGGGACTCAATATTTGGGTTTAACAACCTTTGTTTTTCCTAGACTGTCTTGGCCCCTTCCACCAAATCTATGGTATGATGAATAATCCCATGGTCGTATCCATTCAAGTCATCATAAGTCCATGCAATGACTCCTTTATACTTATCATAGAAAGAGGCTAACCACTTCTTATCTTTTTGGGGAACTTATTTTCCAATATTTAGCTTCCTCCCACTTTTGACATCAAGTTCATAGTAATCAGCCTTATCCATGACAAACTTAAATTTGTCATTCCTTGCATCATTAGATTCAAAAATATTTTCCAAGGTGATGAGGCCCTTTGGTAGCTTATTGGTCTTCAACTATATAATTTTTTTCTCTATAGGCCTCTTTAATTTTTGGCTGTAATTGTTCCATAAAATCACATTATTACTAAAGGAACATTGTAATCTAAGCATCACTTTCAAACACCTACTATTTTTAGTCATTATCTAGGATATCAAGCCTAATGATTACCTGTACTACTTATTCATTATTGAACAAGTCGATTACTGGGTCAAATTGGAAGCTTATTATTGCCATTCTATCAGCCTCTACATTCATATTTCTTGGGATGATCTAAATGTTGAAGGCCTTGAAAGATTTAATTAGATCCCATATGATGTGGTGGTAAGACCACATACACACATTCTTTTTGGATCCTACCCTTCTCACCTACCTCACTACGAATTCAAAATCTCTGAATATCTTTAATTGATTGATACCTATTCACATGATGAGGCTGAGGCCATGGAATAGAGCCTTGTATTAAACCTCATTATTTATATAGGCAAACTAAAATTAAAATGCTTAGAGGGTCTCTTTTCTAGAAGGAGATGTTAGTCAAATGCTAGCTCTAGAGCTAGTCTTGCACTTTACACCATCAAAATGCAGAGTCCAGAATTTGGACTCATCCTTAAGGATTTTATTCTAATCTCTTTCATTATTTAAGACTTTTAGAATGGCCTGGTCCTCATCATGGATCATGTAGTTTCTGAGGCCCATGGCATCAAAGTTTTTAAATAGATCATTCTTGATGAACTCATTAATAAGGGCCTCTTCTTTAAGGATCTTATTGTCCACCACCTTCTCTCCTTAAAAAAATTCTACATAGCACATCTCTATTCTTGAAAAGGAGGTGTGTGTTTCTTCAAAGTTTTTCATCACTCTTTCCACTATGTGCTCCAAGTGAAGTGGTTCAGATAACAGTTTTAACTTTGAACCATATTAGGATTTCATGATCAAATGGGACTAGTCTAATGACAACTATCCACCAATTTTGGTGGTAAAATCCCTTGACAAACCTATCCCAAAAATAGGTGGGATATTTATCACTATAATTTCTTATGGTATAGTTATGCTAGGATAAGACTAAAATGTGAGGGGGAGAGCTCATATGATCCCTAGGATTTGAACCTTTTTTCCCATCTAACTACATCACCCCTTTATTCAAGGGTTCATACTTCAATTATAGTACATTGGCTATCTGTATGGGCATTAATTTTATGCTCACACCCAAATCGATCATGAAATTATGTAATAAATTCTTCCATATAAACAATGTCAAATAGAATGGGGTAGGTTTTAGTTTGCTTACCCCTTCCTAGGTATTAACAAATGTAGAGGGTATCTGGGGTTATGTATTTATGCTATCTTATTTCTCCTTTATTTTTTTAGGCTCTAAAGTCAGATTCCCTTGTATGGGCCTTTCTCATTCCTTTAGGGCTTATTTAAAAAAATATTTATGTTTGGGTATGGATAGGATGTCCCAAAGAAAAATGTTGTTTGGAACCTTTTTCATCTGCTCTACCATATTATATGACCTTAGATGTGGGACTTTCAGGTCTTTCACCTTGTTCTACATTACCTCACTCTATCTTGGATAGGTTAGGGGTGGAGGGTAAGTTGTCATGCCTTTCTTGAAAGTCACTTTGGGTTTTGTGGTAGCTTTAGGGCTTTTAGTTAATCTCTTCTTTGAGTAAGTATAGTAGTTTGCTTGTACTTATGTGGCTCTATATACAAGGACCTCATTCATGTAGAACATGTTTTTTCCCTCTATTTAGGAGAACAACACATGTTTTGGGGCTATTTCTTCTTATTATTCTAGGGACATATCTTGCATTTTCACCATTAAGATTACATTCTTAATCCTTAGGGATTGGTATGCATAGGCCAAATCAGGTGCATTCCCTTGTCATCATTTTTTGATAACCTCCTACTATAGGTTGCCCTTTTGATAATTTTTTGGCCCATGGCAATAATTTCAAGGAAAACACCATGTGTTAGAATCATCTACCAAGTTATTCTAACTAGCCACTAGCTCTCTACTCACATTTGACAACACTGTGTGTAAAGGATATGAAACCACAACTATTTAATTCATGGGTTGTATCTGATGACTTGATGCCTAATGATTTTAAGCTTGGTGATTTAACACTTGGTAGTTTTACCTTTGCCTCTTTTGGTATTGAATATACTTGTAAGCTAGTCTCCTTTCTTGGTGGTTTTTGAAAGAAGGTTTTGGAGGCACAGCTTATTGCCTTTTGAGATTTATGTTCTCATTAGAGAAGTTCCACATAATACTTTTCATATCATTCATCTCTTCAACTAGTGAAGATGTAGTAGATGTGCTCACTTGAGTGGGTGGGTACACATACATAGAGGGAGGTGGGGATCTTGAAGTGCTTAGGACCTCTTCTTGTGAAGGCATGGACATCTTGGGGAATATTTTCATCAGTAGCTAAGGAGGAAGCCTCTCTACATTGATTAAACTGTTATCAACCCTTACCATATGTCATATACATCTGGTAGCATCTGGACTCCAAGTGATTTGATCATGATCATAATGTACAAAATTAAGGGCCTTGAGGTAAGAAATGATATCCATGCCCATGGGTGGTCAACCTAACAATGTGATTCTTTACTAAGTTTTTTGAACCTAGTGTTAAAATCAACCATGGCTTATTACGAGACCCTTTTGATGTTTATTAGTTGTTATAAGATGGATGATTAATCCACCTTCTCATTGAATCATTTAAATAATTTGTCACCTAGGTCATCCCAGGTTTTGATCAAGTTGGCTGGTAAAGATCAATTCCAATTAGGAGCCTACCCTTTGAAAGAGGTTGCTAGTAGCCTTAAGGCTATGTTTTATGTGTTGATATAGTGAACAGTGTGCACATTTGCCACATCTTAGATATGTTTGACTGATATCTTGAAATATTATCCCAAAAACTTGGGGAGTACCTTTAAAGCATTTGTAGGGATGGGGTCCCATACAACTAGGGGCATCAGAGGGATAAGTGGGATACCACTATCCCATGACACAAAGTTCCTTGGTGGGAATAGATGTACCATTTTATATTATTGTTATGAAACATTGGACCTTGAAGATCTTTGGTGAGTGGGAGCCCCCAAGACTAGAAGTTAATAGACTCAAATCATTCACACTCTATGATCTTGTTATGGGCATATGGTTCATAAACTCATCCTACTAGTCAATCAGATTAGTAAATCCATCCCACCAAGTTTGCCAAAAAACAAAGCACTGTTGATGTCTAAAACTCTCAATTTAGGTTTAAAAACCTCCTATGGGAAGCTTTATAGATGTGGGACTAAATATGGTCTGTAAAGCAACCTCCAATATTTTAAAATCTAGCTCTTCATTTAATTTGGGGATAAAAAGAGATAGAGAGAACCAAAAGAAAATAATAGTAAAATAACACTAAGGTTATGCACCAAGAGATTTAAAACTTTAACCTATATTTGCATAAAATATCATAAATCCTTAAACATTATAGACCATAAAGGAGCATAAAGAATGAATTAAGATCTACAACACAAGTAATGATTCACACTAAAGAAGCAAAAGAAAACTAATAGTGGACAAAGACAATTTTACACTTAAAATAACATAAAACACCACATCCTCTTCATTTTAGGTGGAAAATAGAATATATAAGGCCACAGAGGCACATATAAAGCATCTAATCACACCTGTGAGGTGCACCTATTAAGGTTATAAAATGGAAAAATCCTAACTATTACTATTCCTAGTCTATTAAAATATGACTGTGTATAAATAGCTAATACCGACAAAAGCTAAAGATAGTAGATCCAAGATGATCACACTTTTAAAAAAAATGAGCTTAGAATATATAGGCAAGACAACCTTTTGCATAGATGACACTTGGAGATTCTAGGACCCATGTTCATGATGATTCCATTACAACTAAAAGAGGGTCTCGAGCTCATGAGTGTAGTTATCATTTAAATCCTAGATATGGTAGGGATGCACTGTTATATTATGACCACTATACTTAGGAGAAGAGAAGTGACAGCATGTGAAAGGGCTCATCTCTTATTTTTTGTAACAACATGGTGGGTCCCCTTTTATTTCTTTCAACAAATGATGTGTCTCTAAAGTTTGATAGATCAAAACTACTCCTAGATTAGTGTGGGGGTACCACATGTTGAGCTTGCACTTCTTTGAAGAGACTAGAGATTCTTTTGGTGAGATTGAGCACTAGGGGACACATGTCAAGTAGATGCTCTTCTAGGGGAAACTAGGTATCCCTTTGAAAAATTAAGCATGAGGGTGCTGCATGTTGAGGACACGTTTATCCATTTAAAAACTACTCCATGGGCCTGTTCATCATCCTTTTGACCAATGGTGCCACTTGGAGGTTTGACCCAAAAGGAGAAGGATTTGAAGAGCATAAGTCTACCACGTGTTAAGCTAGCACTCCACTGAAGTGAAATGAGAGCTTCATCAAGAAAGGTGAGAGTTAGGCTACCACATGGAAGAAGCATACAAAGGTTGGTACTTAGGTAAAATTTTGAGAAGGGGCCCCCAAAAAATAATAGGCTATAAAGGGGAACCTTCAGAGTGTGCTAAGGAATTTACAACTATTGAGGGAGCCTGAAGCCAAAGATAAACTGATCCAAACTAACAAACATGGATTTTAATCCACATTTATAACTAATTATGAAAAGTTTGTTGTATCATATTAATTCATTTTTGGTGGCCTATGTGATATGGGATAAAATACACCCAAGAAAAATTCATATTATAAAGTCTTAAAAAAAGGGAAATGGCTTATAAGGTTTTCATTTGGAAAATATTTGAGTTTTAGCTTGAATCACTACCATGCACAAATTCAAACCCAAAAATTAGGTTTATCACAATGTCTTTAGAGTAAATTAGGTATTTTTATATCATTGTGGTTTTGACTTTGCCGTTTGGTGGAGAGCTAAGTTTGTGAAGTTTGGCATGGAGCTGTTATGCTAATATAGTCATAATGAAACTTGAAGCTAATTGATTTAAAAATGGTCATGCATTTATAGAATTTGAGTCTTTTGAGAAATAACTTGTAGAGTTTTAGGAGAAATTTGAAGGCATATACAATGTGGAAAAGGAAAATAAAATAGAATAAGATAGGAAAAATGGAAAGGACATACATAGGGAAAATGAGAAAATAAGTGGCAAGGATTATCACGAGCAAGGGGATTCAACTACCATTCAGGGCATTCAATAGGAATTGGATACCATTACCTTAAATAACCAAACAAGTGGTGTAATTATAATTATAATTCATATAAATAATGTGGGCCCTGCCTGATTTAGAATGGACTATGTTATCTAATTAATTTAGTCTATAAATAAGTTTTGGAAACCATATTTTATCTGGGGTAGGTTATTTATTTATTATTAATCCTTTACCCTATATGATCCATAGGGATATGTGTGGGCTGACCTATGGCACACTCTTCATTTGTAATCACATTCATTAGATTTAAGCCAACTTCTTAAGATGTAAGGGTGGGATGAATGGGTGTGACTCTCCTAATTAATTGTATATATAGTGATGGGTGTGGTTCACTCAATACATCATATTCATGAATTATATTCTTATTAATATATTGTGGAGGTTTCCTCCTTGAAGTGTCTTATCATATATTATAATATATTCTAGTTATATTATAATTTATTATCCTAATTGTGAAGAAAGTTCATTACAAATTATACCAAAGCATCGATTTTGGAAAATAATTTTATTTACACTATATCTCAAACATTGCAATTTTTTTCCCAATTTTTTTTACTAGAGTTGGATCATTATATAATCATCCACAATAAAAAAATAAATACTAGAAGATCATTTTGGAAGGATTTATTGCATTTTTAATATTTTTCATAAAATCACTCTATAGTTCAAAAATTTAAGGAGTTTTTTCATATTTTATTACTTTTTTGGAAATCTTGAAGAAATATAGATTGGGTCCATTCTTTGTGTTTTCTGATTAAACGCTGACATAATATCAAAATTGCTTGGTCAAAGTTGGATCAAAGGTGAAAATCAGGGTTGACATTGTCTAGTCTTGTTATGTCATTAACACAAATAAGGGGTAAAAATAAGAATTATAAAACTCTAGGTAAAAATCCTAACAAAGAGGAGATGGATTCAAAAACAAAAATTGATGGCTCTTCTACTCCAGGGTTTTCCTTGGTGGATTACAAGGTGAACTAATCAAGTATGATATGCATAGCCTACAATATGAGATGAAAAGTAAAGTAGATCAAATCAACAAGCATTTAGATGATCTCATTTATAAATTCATTACAAATTTGAATGTTCATCAAAATTTCCAAAACTAGGCACAAATCTTTAATACCCAACCCAACCATGATGGATCTTCTAGCTAACCCAATTAAAATCCAAACACACCACATTTAAGGAAACTTACTCCAAAAGTAGAAATGAATTTTTTTGATGGGAAAGATCCTCTGACTTGGATCAACCAAATGGATATTTTTTTGATGTACATTATATCTTTGGTGGAAAAAAAGAGGTAGTATTTGTACCCAAAATAATTTATTTGGTATAGATGGATTTGCACTCAGAAGAAAAAGAAGGATCTTATTGTTACTTGGTCAATGTTCATGGATGAGCTAAAAATGCACTACCATCATAGTGTAATAGAGAACTAATTTAGCTAATTATAAAATCTATAACAAACCAGATCAGTCATAAACTATATTTAGTAATTATAGAACTTATCCTTAAGGGTGCATGACATCTCAAATGATAACATGAATTATCTCTTCTTGGGTGTTTTCAAGGATATAATCCAACTAGAATTTTACATGTTAAATATAAGCAGTGTATCTAGATCCATGGTATTTACACATTGGGAAAAATAAAGAGATCTAGTGAAATGAATTGCTTTCACTAATAACGAAGATCACATGTGTCTAGCTCAATCATTCCCTCAGCCTAAAAAATTAACTCCTCACCAAATTGAAGAGAAATGAGAAAAAATTTTTATGTTTCAATTGTGATAGTAAATGGAGGAAAGGTTATAAAATTTATGAGAACAAACTATTCTACATTAAAGGGGCTAATAAGGAGGAAGATTATGATGAACAAGAATAAGTGCCCAAATTAAAATCAAAGAGACCCAACCAATTATTTCATGTCATTTACTTTTGGGTATTAACAATCCACAAACCCTAAAATTTAAGGGTTTCCTCAAGAAACAAAAGATGAATATGTTTTTTGACTCAGGGATTACACATAATTTCATCAAAAAAAAAGTTGGTAGAATGACTAAATTGTTTTATTTACCTAGCTCTATAATTTTAGGTCATGATTGTAGATGGGGGTGTAATTAATTATTTTAGGAAATTATATAGTATAAAACTAGAAATGGGAGGCTACAATCTCAATTCCCCTATGTTTTCTATTCTCAGGGTGGAGCATATATTATTTTAGGAGTCCAATGGCTCACAACATTGGGAATGATATAGATGAATTTAAAATAATTCTTTATGTGCTTTTATTTTGAAGGAAGGACATTTGAACTATGGGGACTACATGAAAAATATCCATAGTTGGTTAGTTCTCATCAAATTTAGAAAATTATTTGAAAATGGGATAAAGGATTTGTTGCACGGTTGTGTTCCATAGAAGTTCAACCAACAAAGATATCTACCCATCCTAGTCTATATAGGATTATTAATGACCACTCAACCATTTTTGAAGAAATACAAAAGGAATAACACCAATATGAGATCGTGATCATGCCATTCAACTTCTCCCTGGTAATCAACCATTAAACATCAGACCATATAGATATCCATATGCCTAAAAGAGTGAGATTAAAAATATGGTACAAGAGATATTGGAGGCTAGTACCATTATACATAGACAAAGTGTATATTCATCACCGATGGTTATAGTACATAAGAATAATGATAATTTGAGGATGTGCCTAGATTATAAAGAACTCAAAAAATGTCAAATCAAAGATAAATTCCCTATCCCAATAATTGATGATTTATGGGATGAGTTACATGGTGCTGTTTAATTTACCAAACTAGATCTTTGTTTTTGAGGATATCCATAAGATAGATTTCAAAAATCATGAAGGCCATTATGAGTTTTTGGTAATGCCTTTTAGTCTCACAAATGCACCATCTACATTTTAGAGTTTGATGAGCACTATTTTTAGGCATTTTTGTAGAAATTTTTATTGGTATTCTTTGATGACATGTTAATATATAGTAAGACATGGGAAGAACACTTGAAACATGTGAATGAGGTCCTGATCATTCTATAAAACCATAAACTTTGTTAAAAACCTTCTAAGTTTTATTTTGGATTAAAAGAGGTGGAATACTTGGGTCACACTATTTCACATGAAGAAGCCAAGGTAGACCCTCAAAAGATCAAAGCTAGAATCAAGTAGAAGGTGCTAAAATTTGTCAAAAACCTCCAAAGATGGGAATGATCCTCTCACTTGGATCAACCAAATGGAGATTTTTTTGATGTACATTATATCTTTGGTGGAAAAAAAGTGGTAGCATTTGTATCCAAAATAATTTATTTGGTACAGATGGATTTGCACTCAGAAGAAAAATAAGGATCTTATTGTTACTTGGTCAATGTTCATGGATGAGCTACAAATGCACTACCATCATAGTGTAACAGAGAACTAATTTAGCTAATTATCAAATCTATAGCAAACCAGATCAGTCATAAACTATATTTAGTAATTACAGAACTTATCCTTAAGGGTGGATGACATCTCAAATGATAACATGAATGATCTCTTCTTGGGTGGTTTCAAGGATACAATCCAACTAGAATTTTACATGTTAAATATAAGCAGTGTATCTAGATCTATGGTATTTACACATTGGAAAAAATAAAGAGATCTAGTGAAATGAATTGCTTTCACTAATAACAAAGATCACATGGGTCTAGCTCAAATCCAACTAGAATTTTACATGTTAAATATGAGAAGTGTATCTAGATCCATGGTATTTAGACATTGGGAAAAAGAAAGAGATCTAGTGAAATGAATTTCTTTTACTAATAACAAGGTTCACATGGGTCTATCTCAATCATTTCCTCAGGCTAAAAAATTAACTCCTCACCAAATTGAAGAGAAATGAGAAAAATTCTTATGTTTCAATTGTGATAGTAAATGGAGGAAAGGTTATAAAATTTATGAGAACAAACTATTCTACATTAAAGGGGCTAATAAGGAGGAAGATTATGATGAACAAGAATAAGTGCCCAAATTAAAATCAAAGAGACCCAACCAACTATTTCATGTCATTTACTTTTGGGTATTAACACTCCACAAACCCTAAAATTTAAGGGTTACCTCAAGAAACAAAAGATGAATATGTTTTTTGACTCAGGGATTACACATAATTTCATAAAAAAAAAGTTGGTAGAATGACTAAATTGTTTTATTTACCTAGCTCTATAATTTTAGGTCATGATTGTAGATGGGGGTGTAATTAATTTTTTTAGGAAATTCTATAGTATAAAACTAGAAATGGGAGGCTAAAATCTCAATTCCCCTATGTTTTCTATTCTCAGGGTGGAACATATATTATTTTAGGAGTCCAATGGCTCACAACATTGGGAATGATATAGATGAATTTAAAATAATTCTTCATGTGATTTTATTTTTATGGAAGGACATTTGAACTATGGGGACTACATGAAAAATCTCCATAGTTGGTTAGTTCTCATCAAATTTAGAAAATTATTTGAAAAGGGGATAAAGTATTTGTTGCACAGTTGTGTTCCATAGAAGTTCAACCAATAAAGATATCTACCCATCCTAGTCTATAGAGGATTACTAATGACCACTCAACCATTTTTGAAGCAATACAAAAGGAATAACACCAATATGAGATCATGATCATGCCATTCAACTTCTCCCTGGTAGTCAACCATTAAACATCAGACCATATAGATATCCATATGCCTAAAAGAGTGAGATTGAAAATATGGTACAAGATATATTGGAGGCTAGTACCATTATACATAGACAAAGTGTATATTCATCACTGGTGGTTATGGTACATAAGAAGGATGATAATTTGAGGATGTGTCTAGATTATAAAGAACTCAAAAAATGTTAAATCAAAGATAAATTCCCTATCCCAATAATTGATGATTTGTGGGATGAGTTACATGGTGTTGTCTAATTTACCAAACCAGATCTTTTTTTTAGTTACCATCAAATTCAGATCAAAGATGAGGATATCCATAAGATAGCTTGAAAAACTCGTGAAGGCCATTATGAGTTTTTGGTAATGCGTTTTAGTCTCACAAATGCACCATCTACATTTTAGAGTTTGACGAGCACTATTTTTAGGTATTTTTATAGAAATTTTTATTGGTCTTCTTTGATGACATGTTATATAGTAAGACATGGGAAGAACACTTGCAACATGTGAATGAGGTCCTGATCATTCTAGAAAACCATAAAATTTGTTAAAAAACTTCTAAGTTTTATTTTGGATTAAAAGAGGTGGAATACTTGGGTCACACTATTTCACATGAAGAAGCCAAGGTAGACCCTCAAAATATCAAAGCTAGAATCAAGTAGAAGGTTCTAAAATTTGTCAAAAACATCCAAAGATATTTGGGGCTAATAGGTTACTATTTCCACTTTATGAAAAGTAATGGTAGAATAGAAACCCACTTACAACATTATTAAAGAAGGAATCTTTACACTAGAAAGAAAAATCCACTACAACCTTTGAGAAGTTGAAAGAGGCCACATGCACTACTCCAGTTTTAGCTAACCTAGATGTTTCAAAGATTTTCATTATTGAATGTGATACATCATGATTTGGAATTGGGGTAGTAATCATGTAGGAAGGAAGACCACTTATAATTTAGAGCTATCAACTCAAGGGTAAGAATATGTTAAAGCTAATATATGAGAAGGAGATGATGTATATTCTTCATGCAGTCAAACAATGGAGACCTTATCTAATGGGTAAACACTTTAAGGTAATGATTGATCATGATATCATCAAATATTCTTTAGAAAAATGATTTTAATTTGAGAAATAAAAAAATTAGGTGAATCAAATGTTGGGATATGACTTTGAAAAAATCTACAAAAAAAGAAAAGATAAAGTGGTCGCTTATGCACTATCTAGGAAGGATGAATCCACATAGGCATTACTATGTGCCATGACCATTTGGTAGGCTGATTAGGTGGAAGAGGCCTAAATTAAATGGGAAAATGAATTATAAGAATGAAATATAATTAAAAATATCTAAAATTATTTTAGTTATTTATAAAAATTTGAATGGAAACATAATGTATTATGTTATAAAGATTGGTAATACCTATGCAAAAATTATTCCCTCAAGCACAAGATCTTGTAAAGTTTCATGCATCTCCAATAGGAGGGAATTTCATATTTTGAAAAAATTATCATGAAGTAACAAGGATTTATTTTGGAAGGACTCAAGGGGAGATGGAAAAATTTGTGGTTGAATGCCTAGTGTGCCAACAAAATAAGGGGGAAAAAATTAAGATGTCAGATCTTCTCCAACCTTTATCGATTATAATCCAGTAGTGGGAGAAGGTATCTACGGATTTCATAATTGGTTTTCCTAGGTTATATGGTAAAAATATAATAATTATGATAGTATATAGGCTCATAAAATATGCCCTTTTTTGTGCTTTATCATAACCATTTATAGCTAGTACAATAGCTCCTTTTTTGCATACAGTTAAAAAACTACATGGTACCCCCTAGATCATAGTGAGTGATTGTGATCCAATTTTTAATAGCAATATTTTAATTAATTTATTTTAATGTTTGGGTTTAAATTATATCATTTTTCATCCTATCATCTAGTTAACAAATGCCTAGAGGTTTATCTTCATTTTTTTGCGTCAAATAGACAAGAAAATGGGTTTATTGCTACCACTAGCTGAATGGTGGTATAACCCTTCATTCCACATATCTTCCAAAATGTGTCCATTTGTGGCACTCTATTGGTTCCAAACCCATTCAATCATCTCATCCTTGTAGATCTAGACTTAGATTCATATTATAGAATAACACATTCACCACCAACAAGAAGTCCTCACTAGTCTTAGAGATAATTTAGCCATAACACAAAATCAAATGAAGTAAAAAGCAGATCAACCCCATAGTGAAAGGTATTTTAAATAAGGTGATTAGGTATTTATATATCTATAAAAATATAAGCAACTATCACTAAGATAACATAAAAAGGATAAAAAACTCTATCCTAGGTATCATGGTCCTTATCAAATTCTACAAAAGATTGGTAGTGTCACATACAAGTTGGAGCTCCCCCATTCTACTGACATCCATCCAATCTTCATGTTTCTTGATTAAATAAGGTAATTAGACATACCCTCTTTACACAAGCTAAGTTACATAATTTTGATGAGGAAGGAAGAGTCATTATTGAACATGATCATATCCTCGATACACATAATTAAAGGTTATGGACTAAATACATTATAAAGTATTTGATCAATTGGAAGCTTATTCCTCATAATGATACTACATGGGAGGATAAAACATTTCTAAAACAACATCAAGAGTAGTTAAATGTTGAGGGAAACATTGTTTTGAAGAGGGGGAATATTAATCCCTTAACCTATATGATCCATAGGGATATATGTGGGCCAACCTATGGCACACTCTTCATTTATAATTATATTCATTATTTAATTATTAATTTAGGTTTAATTCTTGAGATTTAAGGGTGGGATGAATGGGTGTGACTCTCCAAATTAATTATATATTAAGGGATGAGTGTGTCTCACTCAAAACATCATATTCATGAATTATATTCTTATCAATGGATTTTGGAGGTTTCCCCCTCGAAGTGGCTTATGATATATTTTTCTATATTTCAGTTATATTATGATTTATTGTCCTAATTATAAAGAAATTTCATTATAGTTATTAAATTCTCAAAATGGTAGTCCCTTTTCACCACTCTTGGCCATCATTGTTAGCTAAATTTAAAAACAATCAATAGGGTTTTATCTTAATTTTTTCACTTTAATATATATACCATTTATGTTTTTATAAAGGTCACTCTTAAGGACCTGGGGATGGAACTTACTTCTATCCCCCATAATATTGGGGATAAACAAGTCTGATAAAACTAGAAACCTTTGTGGAAAATTGTTACATTCCTACCTATCATTAAAAACTCTAGTTGGTCAAATCACTTGTTAAAATTGTGCATATAAAATATTATTCTTTTATGGTTATGTCAAGGCTATATAAATAGTTTTTCATGAACTTGAAATAGATATGAAACATGTTTTGGATTTATTTTTCCTTCATTGTTTGATATATAACTATAGTTGTGTAAGCAAATGGAAAACCTTCCTTTACTTCCAACTATAGAGTACCTTGTATCCATAGGCAGTGTTATGCAATGAGACTAACTGTATGTGCTTATTTTATTAAAAGATGTTACTGTGTCTATAAATTAAGCAGATGAAGGTTCATACTTTGAGAAGTTCTAATGATATACATCCATACATAATAATATAGGATTTGTAAGTGCATAGTTTTGATGGTGTCTAACCATACATAATAATGTATGAGATATAGGTGCATAGTTTTGATGGTGTACAACCATACATAATAATGTAGGAACTATAGGTACATAGTTGTTATGGTGTACAACCATACACATTCTTTATCAAACTATAGTTGTGTATTATGTTTATGTTATCAATAATCATTTTAATATGTATATATTGGTACAAATTATGGTTGGTAGTCATGAATATATTGTCACATCCCAATTTCTATTTAAGATAAATAACTTATTTAATCCATGGATTATTATAGTTGATTAACTAATATTTGATTAAGTTTAATGACATATGTTGATTATGGGATAGTTTGTGTTGATTAATTTGCATGATTAGATGCTATGAGTTATCAATAATTTTATGTTCATTATATTGTAATCATATTTGATTATTTTACAACATTATTTTATGGATATAATGATGTTTCAGGATAACTACCTTCATTGGAATGAGGTGGATACATAATAGCTTTTTCCCTTAGATCATGACAGAGGGAGAGTATCATCAAAGAGGTTGGTTACATGGAGATGTTGGGGGTCGATAGAGAGTAAATCCAAAAACCCTTGCACACACCACTTATTATATCATGTTTCCTAATTGTTTGATATGGATTAGCATAGCATGTTTTGCATACTTTTCTTTAGATGATTATTAATATGCTTTCTGGTAAAATCTTTATTGGTTGATTATGATTTTGTTGATTGTTTAAGTTATTAACTAATTTTATGATCTTACATAACTCATCTTGTTTGGCTAAACAAAATAAATTATTTGTTTTTATGTATATGTTTGACTTATCATGTTTGGTTGAATAGTAAAACATTATGATATTATGATAGATTCCATAATCATTGTTTGACGTATAATATATAGATAATATTAATATTATGATAATTAAATTTTAATGTCAAAAGATAATAACATTGTTTTGAAAGAGATTAAATTGTTTAACTATTGTTTTAAATATTTATATTCATATATATAAATGTATATAGATTAATGTTAATTATAAAATGATTTTAGAAATAATTGTAATTGTTATGTTGTGGATAACATATAACATAAAATCTAAGTCTTGTTGTGCATAGTTACATTACTAAGGTTATATGATTGATTGAGTTAGTCTTTGCATGGGGGAAATTCTTTGGATATTGACTAGTTACAGTTTTGCATGGAATATAAGGATTTTTTGACTTATATGATTGGGGTGGTGGATGATGGATTATTCATTACCATGCAAATTTATTAAAGGAATATAATATGGTTAATTATTGATTTGTAAAATAGTGTCAAGAATGATTAGGTAACTAATCACTCATTGACCTTAGTTAAGTGATGTTTGAGAGGAGATTTTGGAGTTTACTGTGTTGTGCATAGAAGTAGACTACAAGCTCTCTAGGCATGAAAAGTTGGAATGATTAATACCAACCATTAATGATGGGAAGTGGAATAAAAATAGAGAATGGAAAATAGATAAAGGGAAGAGTGGAGTTGTGAATGAGGAGGACATAGAGGATGGTTAATGACATTCTTAGTAGAGAAGGTAGAAGGTGAACAGTAGGTGGATAACTATGAAGAAATATTTTTTCTTAGCTAACATCGACACTTGTATATTTACCAGGTTGGTAATTCAATTTCTTAATGAAATGGTAAATGGGTGTTTCTTTGAATGTATGATTACTAGTTTTCTTTGGTTATTTCATTAGAAAAATTAGGCTGTTTATGGAGCCCTGTGGAAGGCTTGGCATCCATAAAACCCCACATTCAACCAGGGTAACTTGTGAAATGGGGTAGGGACAACCATGGCTATTATTAGTTTTTATAAAATACCATGTCCTACACATTTATAGACATTTAGAAACCTCTATTCATTGCATTAAGATTATCATGAAGGGCATATAAATAATATGGCTCATAAAAATAAATCCAAACTAGATTATTATATATACATTTAGGGAATATCTAAATATAAAAGAAATAAGTTAACATGTATATGCATACAAATGTTAAATAAAAATGTAATTTTGGATTTAAAAGATGGGGTTTTAGGGGTTATATATATATACATAAATATAAAAATGAGTATATACTTAATTAAAAACGAATTAAGTATATGGGTATACTCATCTATATATATACACACACACACAATTATATGTGGAAGTATTGGATTTCATTATATTATTAGTTTTTATAAAATACCATGTCATACACATTTCTAGACATTTGGAAACCTCTATTCATTGCATTAAGATTGTCATGAAGGGTATATAAATAATATGGCTCATAAAAATAAATATGAACTAGATTATTATATATGCATTTAGGGAATATGTAAATATAGAGGAAATAAATTAACCTATATATGCATACAATTGTTAAATCAAAATGGACTTTTGGATTTAAAATATGGGTTTTTAGGGGTTTTAGATATATATACATAAATATAAAAATGAGTATATACTTGATTAAAAATTGATTAAGTAAATGGGTATACTCACACACTCTCTCACACACACACACACACACACACACACACACACACACACACACACACACATATGTGGAAATGTTGGATTTCATTATATATATAATGAAATCCAATAGTTCCAAATATAAGCATGTGTGTGTATGTGTGTGTATATATATATGTGTATATATATATATATATATATATATATATATATATATATATATATATATATATATATATATATATATGAAATTATATTCAACATACAAATTTATTTAAATGATTATATATGTGTGTATTTGGTAGTTGGATTAATGAATAATAGTGTGTTATACATTTCAAAATGAAGTTATTGTTCGAACTGGGCACAATAGATGTTATAGACCCTAAACTAGTTTGTGAAAACAAATTATAATGGGGAATGGGAATATTTCCTATGAAGTCATTATGAATAACCCCAAATTGGGTAGATGAACAGTTACACTATAGGTTTACTAAAATTATTTTTATAAAAAGCACGAATACCAATAATATTTCTATGGCTGAGTTAGTTATTGAATTTCACACATACATGAATGAGAATATGTATTATGAACTATGTATGATTATTATTATGAACTGTGTATATATTATGCTTAGTGTATATGGGTTCTTGCAGGGTCATTGCATAATAATATTGTTTATTCAGATTTGTGTTTAATCGGACAAAGTCTGATATATTTACATTGAATACCTAAGTAGGTGTTCGATTATGTGTTATTTATTACTTTGTGTGAAACTTGAATAGGGTATAAGTGGTTGTGTTAGATATATTTACACTTTTGAATAGACAAGCATGAATGATTATTTAATTTAAGATGATTTGAATATATATTGTAAGATAAATAATAACTGAGTTAGAATTATACAAATTCTATGTATCTATTTATCATGGGAAATGGAGTTTACACAATATAATAATAAGGTTATGGGGCCTTGATTTTAAATTGACTGTATACTGCATGTATACAATATACTCTAAAATTAAAGATAGTGGATGTCTCCTTAGTAGTGTACTATATAAACCAAGTATGTAATGTAATGTAATGAAATTATATGTATGCATAGTCTATAAATATATATTATACATACAACAATGTTATAATTGTTATAATAGTGAATAATAAATGTTTGATTATAATTTGGTTTTTATAAAAACATTTGAATGTTTAATATAAAACACTTATTATATTTATGAGATTAAATGCATAACATATTTATAAGTACAGACTGGCTATTTTTATATGTGGAATATAAATAATTTTATATCCAGGTTTATAATATTATTTGATGGAAGAATCATATTATAAGTTGCTTAATGGATAAAGCAATTGACGGTCTAGATATCCATACCTTGGAAGGTGTGTTAAATTGAGGTCTATTTTGTATTCCATTTATTATTTATAATAAACTAGATGCTTAGATTTCATTCACTTTATTTGAAAGATTAAATGAATATTTGTGATATTTTTGTTTTTAGAATATTCTATGATTAGCTAAAGTGAAATATGATAAATGAATCTTTTGGTTTTTGTATTGTTATTTATTTTACCGAATCCTGCATTCATGCCTTAAATTAAGTAGTAGATAAATTCCATTGGCTTAATTGGTGTCATCAATGAAATATAAGGAGTAATCCAATCAATTGGTGTGTATGAATTTTAATGATCCTAAAGATAATTTATTATTGGAAGAATTTGGCCAAAGTAATGTTTGATAAACATTATAATTTCATATGTTAATATATTTTTCATTTTTATGTGATATCATATTAGAACAATTTTTTTTATGGTACATATTATATATTAGATATCTTTGACACACGGGTTTTGGTTTGTTACTTTGGCTTCCCGTATCATCATTATCTACCCATCCATGAAGGGAAGGCCATAAAATTGTTTGGGAGATGTACAAGGGATCTATGGTCCATGGTTGGTGTGGAAAAGTGAATGGATGATGCTCTCCCTCCCATCTAGAGTACTATACTTGAGACTACATTTGAGATTACATATCTATACTTGAGTCATGGAAAATCTTGAGTCATGGAGACTCTACTCAAAGGAGCTTTGTATTATGTTTTATTATTTGAGATATCTTATGTATTGACAAATTTTTTAATAATTATTCATTATTCTTCTATAATAGAATTTTTAATATTATATTAGTAGTGGCTAAATTTGTACTATATCATTTATGTTGAGATGTAGTGTTATAGTTACTCAGTAATGTTCATGATTTTTATATCTATACATGGTGATCCTTAGTTAAGTGGATTAGACATATCCTTGATGGTTAACTAAATTAATGTAATTAGTTAAAGATCACTAGTTAGGATTTCTCATGGTGAAATCTTTATGTTGAATATGTATTTAGTTTAAAAAAATGTATTATAATATTTTGGTAAAACCTAATGGGGTTATTAAATTTTGGTATTAGAGATAAGGCTCAAACATTAAGAATTAATGTGTTCACCAACATAAAACTTATTCTCCTGATATAAGAAGAATAATGGTGCATGATAGAATATGAGGTAAGGGTAATTCAAATACCAAACCCCCTATAGATCCAAATCAGGTTATATCTGAGTAAACTATGAAGTTGGATCAAATATTCACAACCATGCAAGATATTAGGGACCAAATCACAACCCTAGAATAGGAAGTGCATGGCCATGAAGAGGAGAATGGTTAAAAAGAACCTAAAAAGCATCCTAATAACTAGGACCATCTTTAAGAGCAGAGGCATGAAGAGGTGCTACAAGATATAAGATCTCAAGTAGATGTAGAGTTAGCACATGACATGAAGAAGGTAAATCTACCCAAGTTTAATGGAACGATATTAGGGGATGGAGCTGAAGCATGGATAAAAAAATAGAGAAGTATTTTGAGATTCAAAATTATTTTGAAGTCATGAAAGTAGTTTGGGGAGATTATTAGCTTACAGGTGAAATAATGACTTGGAAGGTAAATAAGAAGATCAAGATGAACCTTGACTCAACTACCATCTCTTAGGAATAGTTTGTGACACTGTTTAAGTCATGATGGCTTCCATAGCTATACTTAGATTGAAAACTCACAAATTTTTAGAATCTTAAGCAAGGGGACTTCTTAGTGAATGAATACTAGGAGCAATTCAATAAGTTTCTTAAATATGTACCTTAGTATCAAGTAGATGTGAGGTTTAAAATTAAGAAATTCATCATGGGATTAAAACCTCAAATAGATGGTGAAGTAAATGTGCATGGTCCATCTACCATGGATCAAGTGTTTGAGAAGGTGGTCAAGTAAGAACAAAAACTAAAATCTCTTACCCAAGTCAAAGATAAGTTCAAAAATAAATTTGGGAGTTTTAAACCAACTTTTAAGAAGAAGAACTAGAAGCAGATGAGTGGATATTCCAAGAGTATGTTTAAGAATAAAAACATCAAGTTCAATATTGGTTCAGGGAACAAAATTTTTGGTAATGGTTTCAAGGGTGCTTTTAAGGGAAATCAACATACTAAGAATAAAAGACTAGCTAGAGGTTACTTCATTTGTGGAGCTGACCACTTTGATTAAGAATGTCCTCAGGACAAATCAAAGAACAAGGGTTTAACTTCTCATAAAGGCATGTTTTAGTATTGGAGTCATGAAACTATTGATAATCGATAGGCTGAGTATCAAGCTTTTGCCATAAAACTGACAACTATTTTATTCAATTATCCAATTTCTATTTTAATTGATACGGGAGCTAAAAAATGTTTCATTTCTCCTAGAGTGCTTAGTAAATTGTCTATAAGAGCTGGAATAATGATAATTGCATGGATGGTATAATATGGGAATGAGTTAAAGGTCCAAAATGGCAAAAATTGACCACTCTCTCATTGCTCTCTTGGGCAAGTCAAAATAGGTCAATAGTTTTCTATTAGTATGGACAACATAGGGTGCTCTAGGAAGAAGAAGACTTAGCATGCATGCACTTGGAGGATGAAAGTGGTCCCTTTGTACTTTTATTCCATGGTCATATTTTATGGTTTGATGTTTTTTTGTTCATGAAAAATCACTAAAATTTTTATCACCTCAAAGCTTCCTACACATCCCCATAACCTCAATTTTATTAGTTGTTTGCATTGGTCTATGTAAACCAAGTGTTATAGGTATACTTATAGAACATTTTGTTCCTTTCTCATGTTGTATTCAACTCATTTTTCATGTGTTAACATGGAGAGATAGGAAATATCACTCTATTAGGATAGAAATTCATAACCATGATGGTTTGCAGAACATGTTTTGATAGTTACAAGTGAAGGTGTGAAGTGAAGGTTTAAAAAGTAGCTTGAAATGAATACCCTTAGTGTAATTTGAATTACCAATATTAGTTGATCATGTAGGAATATTTTTGAGGTCATGGTGGACCTACATTATCACTATGATTCAGGCATAATGTATATTGAGTATATACGTCTCAGAGGTTAGAGATGTTAATGGTCTATGGGAGATTCAAATTGCTTGCTTAGAAATCTAAGAGATCTTCATCATATTCAAGGCTTATAACATATTCAAAGTTTCCATCATCTTCAAGAAAATTATTGAGCATTAAAACTATGAAATTATGACCCACAGTCAAACATAGATGGAGAACTACAAAAGTAAAAATATCACAAAAACCTAAAACATTGAGAAGGTTGAAAGATGTCCAAAGATGAATATTTTGGGTCTAATCAAAGGATAGGGTTCATATCAACTTGTTTAAAAATTAAAACATATTATATCCTCATCCTAGGATAAAACACTTGAGTTCAATGTTTGTAGAGTTAGAAAAGTTACTTGGTGGTAATGTTACCTTGACTTCTTTGAAAGGAGACTTTGTTCAACATAGTGCCATCTTATGGTGAAGATCTATGAGGTATAGATAGGTATGATGGTTTCCTTCTTATAACCTAAGACTATAATTCACATTTGAATATGAAAGGTGATTATTTAATCAAGAGAAAATGAGGGTTGAGTGACTTATAACTCAGTCAAATTTCTATTGGAAATATTTAGTAACTACAGTGCCTTTAGGCCAAAAGAGATCTGCAACTTATAATGCAATATTGGCACTATATTATGTTGGTGATAGTAGAATGATGTATGGTCTCAAGGTAAGATACAATTTCACTTGGCTGTAGGATGATACTAGTGACCTCAAGATAATATAAAAATGGGAAGTATAGTATTCACACATAAATAACCACCTACATGAATCCCATAATTCCCTAAATGAAACATCTACCATCTGACTACATGTCTATAGTGCATTGATAGTAGAGAGACATGAGTATGGTTTCAAGGTAAAAATGGATGCATTAAAGTGTGGAATAGTCTTAATGATCTCAAGAATAACTAAAAAACATGAATTAAAATACTCAAAATTGTATCAACACCTACAAGGATCCTTTGATTTACCTAATTGACACCTATAGACTAACCAAGGTAAAAAACTAGCCTAACAAATAGAGAATACAAGTTTGGAAAGGTGAGTAGAGGTAAAGTGGATGATCACATAAATATTCACTCCCACAATGATGATAAAACATTTCCATGTGATCTTCATAATCAAGGAGATAGATCAAATTTTAAACAAACTGACCTCTAACCTCATATTTAGTCAACCATGCATACAGTCACTATCACAAAAGCTAGTTTTGAGGGTTTGTAGTGTTGATAGCTCTAGAGAGGTAACAAATATTTAAGACTTGATATAGAGGGTCATTATGACCTAAAATAGGCTTACATGATCTTCCTAATATCATATAAACTAAGGAAGTGTCCTCTATTTTGTCTTAGATAGAGGGCACTCCATAGTCAACACACAACTTGTAGACATAGTATGTGAATGAAGAAATGATGAAAGGGAGAGTCCCGAATGATTATTAGATGATGTTTAGAGCTAAATTAAAGGTTAATAAAGATGGAAAAGGCCCTAAAATCATTGGAAACCCTCAGAAGGGTCAAATACTTATAAATTTAGTCCTATTTTATGAGGCCTAGAATTGAACATAAACCCTCAAAGTGCCTAATATCATTTATAAGGTCATATGACATTTCAAATCAATATGAGAGCCTTCATGAGAGAGTGGAGAGTCCATGAGACCTAGTGATTTGTAAGAGATAATTTAATTGGATCATATCTATATTAATGGTGTGCATGGTGCCTAAAGTAGCTAATGATAGCCGAGGGGGGTCCTTAACTTGATCTCAATGGAATTTTTTTTAAGGTTAAGCATCTTGATTTTATGAATCAATGTTAAGAAGATAAAAGACCTAAAACCCTCCTAAAACCCTTGTATGAACCTAATGGAGAAAACATAAAGGGATATGCATCTATAAGTGGCCAATTGGCATTTAAAGTGTTTTGGATCTCTTTGACACTCTCTTAGGCTCTTCACCATCTAATGTTTTCATAGCATCACTTGTATGAACATACCTAATTTAGTCTATTTTATAAGATTTGAAGTGTTTTATAGGTATATAAAGGAATAAAAAGGTGATAATAATTTTATAAGGTGTATGGGGAGTTGTTATAACTCCTCATACTCATATATCACCTCATTAATGCATGAAATTACCTATGCTAGGTTGGTTATTACAAGCAGTCTTGAATAGCATAGTGAAAAGAAATGTGACTACCTAAGTGTGATGGTAAAAAGAGTGACACTAAGTATATTGAGTTATATTGTATATAAAAGAGGAAAAATAGGTCTTAAACATATGTCCAACACATTTTCAATGAATTTACTTGAGAAACTGTAAGCCACCTAAATGACAAGTGTGAAAATTGAAGCCTATAAAGATAATGAATGACTAGAAATAATGAACACAAGTGTCAAGAGGAGGTTCATACATTGGAGAGGAATACATTATTTTCACCATATTTTGTAAAAATTCCTAAGTTAGAGAGAAATTGTCAAATACTTATATATCAATTTCAAATAATTAAGTGAACTCATCATCAAGGCAATTTTAAAGAAGGATAAGAAAGATCTCTACACCAACTTAGGAAGATGCAATGTTTGTGATGAACACTTGTTATAAAGGACTTCATAGAATTTTTTACACTTAATTATATTACATTATAACTGGTTTCCAAATATTGACACTTGGCCTTGTGACTATCTACCTTCACTTATTCTCTCTCCTTTCCTATGCTCTATATATTCAAGCCATTTTGGCATTATATGAAAATACACAATTGGTATGGTGAATCACTGCTAGTTTTAAAATATTATTTGACTTTGAATAAAGTTTATAAAGTTGATTTATTATCTATACTCTCTTACCTAAGTGTGTCAAATCAAGTGATGAATGTCTACTCCTTGATTCCATTATGCTCTTGCATGTTTTGTGTGAGTGATATCTCTTATAATAGGTCTCATGAAGTGTATGTGTTTATTAATTATGTTTTGAAGTGTGAAAGGGATTATTTGTGTCTATAATTAGACCTAATTTTCACCCATCTCTAGATATGCCTATCAATATACCTCCATTGAGAAACACTTATGCTAGAAGGACATAGAGTTGAGGTCAATTTTAGTAGTCTTCATTTTTAGTGCAGATGAAAGTGTGTTTTGTGGACTTATATTTGATGTATCACCTTAATTAATTTAGGTTGATTTATGTTTTTTTATTTTATTTTCACCTTTGATAGTGATTATTCTAGTGTAGTGTATGAACCTAAAAGATAGATCAAGGGAACCAGCCCTTTCAAATTTAGAGATCTATCCTTTGTAGTAGTTTATCTATGAGGAGAGATAGTTCCATGTTATAAAAAATTTTAGAAAGTCTAATTGAATTATATAGGGTTAAAATTTGGGCTATAATAGTTATGGTATGCCTAGTGGGACATGAAGTCCAATAAGGTTATTCAAGGTGGATGCTGGCTTTGACAACAAGGAGGTTGTAATAATCCACTTCTTATAGTATCTAATGACTCCAACATTAAAATCTTGGTTATAGACTAGTTCACTCTTTAATTCCCAAGGTAAAAATAAGGTATTTTACTAAAGGCATTCCTTTTTAGTTCTAATAAATTTCTCATTATTCATACAAGTTAATTTTTCTACTAATACCCATCTTTATCCAAAGAATTCATACATTGCTCATAAGCCTATAAGAAATTTCTTGATTAACCCATTCCTACAAAGTCCTAAAGATACTATGGAAAATAACTTTACTTTTATTTATTTAAATGGATATAGTCCTCTAAGACTTGCCTACTATGATGATATCCCCATATCTACCCTCAAAAGTATTCCATCATACATCGGTAAGACTGTCATTATCCCTATTAAACATATTATAAACATTACTAACTTATAAAATATCCATCACACCATTGAGGAGAACATAAAAATCATCTTGTTGGATGTCTCTTTCAAAGTAAAATCTCTATACTAGTATGGTAATTTTGCACTTGAATTAATCACCATATGGGATGAGTTGGGAGATGCATTGAGAAGAAGATTTGAGGACAAGAGTGATAACTTGTCACTAACTGAGAAATTTACCAACATAAGGAGAGTACATCAAGAAGTAATTCAAGACTTCAACACAAGATTATAGAATACATATGATAGGATCCCAATCTTGGAAAGATCCACAACTCACCATGCTTTCCTTCACTATCTTAAAGCTTTTGATAGTGACATTTCAAAGATGATACAATCTATGGGAGGTAATACTTTGCCTAATGCCTATGAAGTGTCCATTAGGGAAAATAATTATCTAATTCAGGCTAGGAAGATTACTCCAATACCCCCCATTCCTTTATTCTCTAATTTTCAAATCCCTACACCTACTATTGCTCCCATTCCTACACCTAAACATAAGATTTCTTCCCTTAGTAAACCAAATAAGTATAATGAGGTAGACAAGATGAGAGATATGGATCAATATATCTTAGGTCTAAAGAGGATTATCCAATAGAAAAAAATAAGGCCTTTCCAAATCCAATATCAACTTAATCAGTCCTACCCTAATTATCAAAGTAATAAACCACTTTTACAAGGTCATACTCAAGGTCAAAGACAACTGGTTCAAACTAGGTCATATAATGGATATAATCCCAATGTTCCTTCCACCTCTAGAGAATTAGTGCCAACTCAAAACAACCTTACCCAAGATCATGATAATCAACCTTCATGGGATTAACATCTTGATCCATCTGCTTATGTCAATGAGTCCTTCAATCAAGCCTTCATGACAAGTTTAGGAACTATGCCAACTATGACATAAGATGAGGTACCAAATAGAGGAGAAAATAATGGGAAGAGTGATCAAGTGGAGTCTAAATTTGTCAATTGGTAGTAATATGATTCATGTGCTATCAATTATTAAGGATAGCCAAACATAGATGCAAGTCCTATAGCTATAAACATAAGGAGTAAGAGAAAGGTAGTTGAATAAGTTTAAGGGGATGCTAATTTTCAACTAATTAATGTTCAAGTATCCCAAAAGGTAGGTATGTCTAATGTAGTTCTAAATACACAATTATCTCAAAGAGATCAAAATTCTAGGAGTGATTTCACACCTCAAAATTCTCAAGGCATAGGAAGTACTATTCCTACTAGTGGACAAGCTAAGGTTAGTGGCTCTTTCACTAACATTTTAGAGAAAAAGAAGAGGTCTCATGTAAATGTATCAATGTGGGATACATTGGAAATACTTGGATAATCATACATACTTTAAAAGGATCTTTTCAAACTTAGTTTGACAACCAAATAATTTACTGGGAAAGAAGCAACCTTGACAAACACCTTGAAGCTTAGTAAAGGATAGTAAAATAAAGTTGAAAAGGTAGACAAAACTCCTCCATTATATGTATCCATAATTATTGGATATATTTGGTTCATAATTGTCTTATTGATAGTAGAGCTAGTAATTATGCCATGCCCAAGCAAGTAGCTGATAAATTAAACTTGAAGTATGAGCCTCATGCCAAAGGAGTGCTACAATTGGATGGGTCAGATGCCAAGACCATTGGCATAATAAAAGGTTGAAAATTGTTCTCCATGCTTTTACCACTTTCACTATTTCCAAAGATTTTGTTGTTGTAAATTTGTCTCCTCATTTTGCACTTTATTTGTCAAGAGAGTTCACTATTAAGATTGGAGGTTATCTGACTTCATACTAGTCCTATATGGGATTTAGTACTAGGTATGATGCAAAGGTAACAATATAATTAGAACATATTTCTAGTTTTCATGTAGAACCATATGTGACTTATACATCTAACATGAATTGAAATGTCATTGAAGAAGATGATCACCCTAGTGATCAAGAACATCTAACTCTTCTTGATGGCATATCTGATTTTTACCTTGATGAATGGGGAGTTGAGCAATATGGACTTGAAGAAATAAGACTTGGTACTTACATACTTTATGAATATTGTGATGGAAATCTTGAGGTAGATCTTGAAAGCATTATTGAGCAAGTTGCATGTTGAAACTATCTTATACACATGGGTGATAATGTTGATACCCTAGCTATAACAAGCATGACAGTCTTGGTGAACACTCAATTCTTTATACCAAATAAAATAATTCTCATGAACATGAACATCATGAAGAGGTGGATGATATGTGGTAACCATTCAATGCCATTATATAAGAGTTTGAGGACATGACTAGGTTTGCATCTCTTCAAAAAGAATATAGACTTGATGTTGAGATAAACCATGTGTTTAATGAGGATAAATAAAATATTGAGGTATCTACCAAATAAGGAACAACTTTGATAGACTAGGTAGTGTTTTTTGAATAAGAAGACAACATTAAATCCTCCTAACAACACACATATCATGGTTCACATGCTTTTGAAATTGAAAAAGATTTGATGATATACAATGATTAGATTGAAGACTATCAAGTAAACATGACAAAGTCTAAGTAAGATGAAAATCCAAACAAGACTCTTGGAGGGATATATGGAGTGTCCTTGAGAGATTCAATGATATAATTTTAGTGAATAAAAGATCTAACCATGGTAAGTCAATTGACTATCTCCATAAACAAGTGTTCATTGCCAAATATGCATCATATGATGGACTATTTTCTTGGAGTAACATTGATACAAGAAGAATTTTATTTGAACCTGGTTGAAGAAATGAAGAATATTCCTTTCACCTCAAGTGTTTTTAGGTCTTGTACATACTAGGATAGGTGTGTGTTTTTACTTATGTTGGTGTGTGTTTTCCCTAAGTGTTCATGAGATCACAAGTGTGTTTGATTTGTTTTCTTGTATTGTGCTTGTTACTTTTTGTGTTTGGCATGTGTTTTTGGTTCTTTTATATGTTTTTAATGTCAAGTTAAATGTATAGGTGACTCCATTTCCCAAGGATAGGAGAAGACAACTAGTCCTTAGCATAGCAGGCATGCTACACCTAGGAAATCACTAAAATGTTGACCAAATTTGACCCTAGGTCAAATTAGGTCAACCCCCTATATATTCAAACTTTCCATAGGGTCCTTTTAAGTCATAAAATGGTCATCAAAGTCATAAATTATGTCAAGTCATAGTTGAAGATCATAAAACATGTTCTAACCTTGTCATCTTGTCTTAATATCCCTTAATGTCACCTTTTTAGTCACTCTAGAGGAGTTGTACATAATTTTCATGAAATTAAAAATGTTTGTGAAGATATATAACATATTCTATTTTATAAAACATCATAGGAATAGTTTGAAATTGGCATATTATAGGTTCAATGTTAACGTAAAGAAAACCACTTTGAAAAAGGGTAGTTTTAGTTAGACTACATAGCTCAACTAGCACATTGGAAGGATTAAAGTAAGTATATTGAGATAAAAATAATTAAATTACAAGATTAGGTGGTTTAAAAAAGTCCAAAAATGGCAAAAAATGACCTCTCTCTCTCTCTCATCGCTCTCTTGGCCAAGACAAAATAAGTCAACAAATTTCTATTAGTACAAATGGGAAAAGAAGAGTTGGTCTAAATTAAATTGGTGGATGAAAGTGGTCCATGTGTACTTATATTACATAAACATAATTTTTATTTTTATGTTTTGTGCTTCATGAGCAATCTCTAATGTTGTTATCACCTCCAAGCTGCCTACACATCCCCAACACCTTAATTTTCTTACCTATTTGCATTGGTCTATGTGAACCAAGTGTTGTAGGTGTAATTTCAAAGTATTTTATTCCTTTTCATTTTATATTCAAATCATTTAGCATGTGTTAACATGGAGATATAGGCAAGATTATTCTATTGTGATAGAAATGCATAACAGTGATGGTCTATAGAACATGTTTTGATAGTTTCAAGTGAAGGTGTGAAGTGAAGGTTTTGAAAAATAGATTGAAATGAACACCCTCAATGTAATGTGAATTACAAATATTATTTTATCATGCAATAATATATTTTAGGTCATGGTAGAGCTATATTCTCACTATCATTCATGTAGAATGTATATTGAGTATATACATTTCAGAGGTTGGAGATGTTAATGGTCTATGGGAGATTCAAACTGTATGATAAAAAATATGATATATCTTAATCATATTAAAGGACTATTCCATATTCAAAGTCTCCATCATCTTTAAGAAAAGGATAAGCATTCAAAACTATGAGATTGTAACCCATAGTCAAACATAAATGGAGACCTACAGAAGTAAAGATATCATAGAAGCCTAAAACATTAAGAAGGTTGAAAGAGGTCCAAGGATGAAGATTTTGGGTCTAATCATAATACAAAGTTCATATCAACCTTTTGAAATTGTGAAACATATTCAAACCTTATCCTAGGATAAAACACTTGAGTTTAATGTGTATAGAGTTGCAAAAATTGTTTGGTGGGAATGTTAGCGTAACTTCTCCAAAAGGAGACTTTATTCAACACAGTGCCATCCTATGGTGAATATCTATGACATATAGATAGGTATGATGGTTTCCTTCTTCTAACCTAAGCCTATAATTCACATTTAAACATGAAAGGTGATTATTTTACCAAGAGAGAATGAGGGTTGAGTGACTTCTAACTTAGTTAAATTCCTATTGGAAACATTCAGTAACTACAATGCCTTTTAGGTGAAAAGAGATCTGGAACTTACAATGCAATAGTGGTACTATAATATGTTGGTGATAGTAGAATGATGTATGGCCTCAAGGAAAGAGATAAGTCCACTCAGGTGTAAGATGATACTAGTGACCTCAAGAGAATATGAAAATGGGAAGTACAATATTCACACATAAATGACCACCTATAGGAATCCCATAATTCCCCAAATGAAACATCTATAGTTTGATTGTAGGTGTATAATGCATTGATAGAAGAGAGATAAGATTATGGTTTCAATGTAGAAATGGATGAATTAAAATGTGGAATGGTATTAATGATCTTATGAGGAACTAAAAATCATGAATTATAGTACTTAAAACTGTATCAACACCTACATGGATCCTTTGATTTCCCTAATTAAACCTACAGACTGACTAAGGTAACAAACCAACCTAACTAATGGAGAATGAAAATTTGGAAAGGTAGGTAGAGGAAAAGTGGATGATAACATAAATAATCACTCTTAAAATGATGATACCATGTTTTCATGTTATCTATATAAGCAAGGAGCTAG
Organism: Torreya grandis; assembly: GCA_037957365.1. Lineage (NCBI taxonomy): Eukaryota > Viridiplantae > Streptophyta > Pinopsida > Cupressales > Taxaceae > Torreya > Torreya grandis. Next base: position 692,606 of record JARHVA010003942.1, on the reverse strand, counting down.
AGCAAAGATAAACCAAACTGACCTCTAACCTTATATTCACTCAACCATGTATACAGTCACTAATAAAAGCTAGTCTTGAGGGTTTGTAGTGTTGAGAGCTCTAGATAGGTGACCAAGTTTTAATAACTGACATAGAGGGTCACTATGACCTAAACTAGGCTTCCATGATATTCATTAGATCATATGAATAGGGGAAGTGTCCTCTATTTTGTCTCAGACAAAGGGCACTCCACAATCAATAGACAACCTATTAAAACAGTATGTGAATGAAGAAAATATGAAAGGAAGAGTCTTGTATGATTTTTTGATGATGTGTAGATCTGAATTAAAGGTGAATATAGATGGAAAATTCCTTACAGTCACTAGAAACCCTTAGAAGGGTCAAATACTTAAAAATATAGTCTAGGTCTACTAGGCCTAGAACTGAACATAAACCCTAAAGGTGCCTAATATCATATATAAGGTCATATTACCTTTAAAATAAATGTGATATACTTCATGAGAGAGTGGAGAGTCCATGAGACCCAGTGGTTTGTAGAAGACAACCTAAAATTGGTCATTTTGGCCTCAACTTACTTTAGGGGTGTCTAGAATGTAGGGTAGGAGCTCAAGAGCCAATTTCATTTTCTCATATCTATAAATATGGTGTACATGGTGCCTAAATAAGATTTTTATAGTTAAGGGGGTCCATAAATTTATCGTAGCAAATTTTTTTTAAGGTTAAGCATCTAGATTTCATGAATCAACATTAGTAAGCTAAAATACATAAAACCCTCCTAAAACCCTTGTATGAACTTGATAGAGAAAAAATGATGGGATATGCATATATAAGTGGAAAATTAGCCTTTAAAGTGTTTTTAATCTCTTTGAAGCTCTCCTAGGCTCTTTACCATCTAATTTTTTCATACCATCACTTGTATGAACATGCTTAATTTAGTCTATTTTGTAAGATTTGAAGTGTTTTATAGGTACAAGAAGGAATGTACATGTGAAAATCATTGTATAAGGTATATGGGGAATATTTAAAACTCATAATTCTCATATCTCACATCATTAATACATGAAACTACCTCTGATAGGTTGGTTATTGTAGGTAGTTTTGAATGACATAGTGAGAAGAAATGTGACTGCCTAAGTTTGATACTGAGAAGAGTGACACTGAGTATCTTGAGGTATATTTGATAGACCATAAGAAAAATAGGTCTTAAATAGGTTTCCAACACCTTTTTAATGAATTTAATTGAGTAACTATAGGCCACCTAAATGACAAGTGTGAATATCGAAAGCCTAAAGAGCTACTAAGTAACTGCAAATAGTTAACACAAGTGTCAAGAGGAGGTTCATTAGTTGGAGAGGCATACATGACTATCACCATATTTTTTACAACTTCATAATTTATATATAAGGTTTTAAATACTTCTATATATGTTTCAAATAACCAAGTGAACTCTTCATCATCAAGGCAGTTTTAAAGAAGGATATGAAAGATCTCTATGCCAACTTGAGGAAGATGTCATGTTTGTGATAAACACTTGTCATAGAGGAATTAATAGCCTATTTTAAATTTCATTCTATTGAATTTCAATTAGTTTCAAAATCTTGATACTTGGCATTGTTATTTTCCAAATTCACTTCTTCTCTTTCCTCTCTTATGATCTAAATATTCAAGCCATTTTGGCATTATATGAAAATCCATAATTGGTATGGTTAAGCCCTGCTAGTTTTAACATATTATTTTATTTTTAATAAATTTAATAAATTTTATTTATTCTCTAAAATATCTTACCTAAGTGTGTTAGATGGTTTATTTCATTGACAAGTGATGAATGTCTTCTCCTTGCTTCCATTCTGCTCTTGCATGTTTTATGTGAAATATATCTCTTCTAACAGGTGTCATGAAGTGTATGTATTTGTTAATTATGTTTTGAAGTGTGAGAGGGATTAAAGGTGTATAAGATCAAATCCCATTTTCACCCACATCTCGATATGCTTATTAATCTACCTCCATTGATAAACACTTATGTTAGAAGGACAGAGTTGAGGTCGATTTTAGTAGTCTTCTTTCTTAGTGTAGATGCAAGTGTGTTTTGTGGACTTATCTTTGGTGTATCACCTTCATTAGTTTAGGTTGATTTATGTTTCATTCTTCCATTTTTACCCCCAATAATTATTAGTATTGTGTAGTTTGTGATCCTAAAAGATAGATCAAGGGAGCTATCCCTTTCAAATCTAGAGATATATCTCTTGTAGTAGTTTGTCTATGAGGAGAGATAGTTCTATGTTATCCCAAATTTGATAAGGTTTGCTTGAATTATCTAGGGTAAAAATTTGGACTATAAAAATTACTTAGATCACTTTGTGTTGGTATTTTTTGATGACATTCTCATTTATTCTAAGGATGAGGAAGAGCACATACAACATCTAAAATTGGTTTTACAATGTTTATGGAAACATAGATTATATGGCAAGTTGTATAAGTGTGATTTTTCTAAAATAAAGTGCAACACCTAGTAAAAATTATCTCAATGGATGGTATTTTAGTAAATCTAGTAAAAATAAGAGTTATCATGGAGTAGCTGGCACCAAAGAATGTGCATGAGGTAAGAATTTTCATTTGATAGTGAGCTATTACAAGAAATTCATTCTAATTTTTTTTAAGATAGCTAATTTGATTACCTCTTTTTAGTTAAAAAATCAAAGCTTCATCTAGTCAGATAAATGTGAGGTATCCTTCTAGGAATTGAAAAAGAGGCTTACTTCAACACTAGTACTAAGAGTTCTTAATCCTAAATGTCAATTATCAGTGATCATAGATGCATATGGGGATGGACTTGGAGGAGTTATTATGTAGGATGGTTCAATGGTATCCTATGAATCTATGAAACTAAATTCATATGAGGTGAATTATGCCCCTCATGACCTAGAACTTGTGGAAATTATGCATGTTTTTCAAGTTTGGAGGCATTATCTATTGAGAAAATTGTTTGATCTCAAGACTGATAACGTGGGACTCAAGTACATTTTCACCTAGTTAAATATAAATGCTCATCAAAGGTAACGGTTAGAGTTATTATCTAAATATGATTTCAATATTAAATATATCAAAGGCGAGGAGAATAGAGTAGTTTATGCTCTAAGTCATAAAAGGTACATAGTAGTTTTGGTTGTTATTAGGAGTATTTTCAAAGATCAAGTGATCAAATTTTTGCCAAGAGATAAATTCTATGATTAGGTTAGGATAACGTTGTTTGAGAATGATTAGAATCCTAGGTAAAATGTATTTAGTATGGAGAATGATGGTATTTTGTGGTACAATGGTAGGATGTATGTATCATATAGAGAGAATCTAAGAAACACAGTGATAAAAGAATTGTACAATGATCCATATTCAAGACATGTAAGAGTAACCAAGATCATGGATGAAATTAAACCACTCTATTTATAGAAAAAAATCAAGATAGATGCAATAGATTTTTTGTCTCATTAACTAGAATTTTAGCATGTGAAAGCTAAACATGTACACCTAGCTAGATTGTTGTATCTACATGACATACCAGAGTGGAAATGGTAAGTGATTAGTATGGATTTTATCCAAGGGTTACCATTTCTTGAAACATGAATGATATGATCTTGGTAGTAGTTGACAAAGTAACCAAGGTAGCTCACTTTATATCAGGAAATTTAAATAATGATGTGCCTACTCTTGTGAATAGATTCATAAAGGAAGTGTATTGGTTGTATGTATTTATACATAAGATCATTTCTAATCATGATCCAAATATGACTTCTAGATTTTGGATAACTCTAAACTTAGCTTTAGGTACTCAGTTGAACTTCAACATTGTGTATCACACACAAATAAAGAAAAAATAGAGTGAGTTAATCATATTTTAGAGGATCTACTTCATATGTATTTCATGGATAAAAAATATAAGTGGGAAGAGTATCTTCCATTGGTTGAGTTTGCATATAATAACTCATACCAATCAACATTGAAGATGGCATTATTTGAGGCATTATATGGAAAAAGGTGTAAACACCAATAAGTTGGGATAGGTTGGCATATAGGTGTAGTAATATAACATGTGAAATTTGGTTACTTGAGTATGATTAATGACACCCAATCCATAGATCCTCCTAATTTCTTGCATAACCCTTATAGGCTCTTCTTTCACTAACTACCAATCATCCACAACCTTCCAAGCTTAACCCTTTTAGACCCAAGTAGCTCTCTCAAGCATAAATCCATCCCCCTAAGACTCATTCCCTTTAGACAATAGTAACCAAGTTAGATAGGAGTGCTAAAACCTAGGGTGTTTAGTTTTTAGCACTATTGTCCAAGTGCAAAATAGGCTCTAACAATCATTTTCTCTTAGATCCTTATCCTCATTCATGTTAGCCTAATGTAAATTAATTTAACCCAAAATCATTAAATCCCCTGTAAAATTCCATTCAAAGTCCATTTAGAAGGGTTGACACTCATTTACAAGAAAGACACAAGAATACTAGCAAGATCACTCAAGCACTTATCCCTATTCTCTGCATATAGCCATCCAGTAGTATTTCAAGTTTATTCAAACCCTCATACCAGTCCCTAGTCATTCCAAGTACACCCAATTTCACATTTACTTTCATTTTCATCACACTATTACACTAAGCACTTCAATGAGATAACTACATATAGCTTGATCCCTCCTTAGAGTATTGGTATATAGGCAACATGCCCACACATGGGGTGTGAAGTGTGTCTAGTGTGTCCTTTACACACTAACCCATTTTCCCTATTTTCCAAAGTTCCATTTAATTTCATAGAATACACAAGCACATCAAAAATCAACTCTACAGGGAGTTTTATTAATAACGAGGATCTAAAATTTGGTACACAAGATCACACATATGCTATGAACTAAACATAGAAAAACCATAACTCTATGAGTAGTTTGGATAATAGTGGAAAGACCAAGACTATAACATTAGATAACAGGGTGTCCTATTTTTGGCAATCCTATCCAATCAAGAAATAAACTCTAGATCTTAGTTTGTGATAGTGTCCCAGTCTTGTTCTTCTAATATGAGACTCTGTCTTAGCTGTAACAGCCTAGAATAATCTAAGTCATATTTTCTCTCACTCATTACTATTTTTAAAAAAGAAAAAAAATATTATTTATTTACACAAAATCAATCGCTTAATTATTGCATATTATTTAATGATTTTATCTACTCAGACCCATTTATTATTTAGGAATTAAACAACTAATTTATCAAAAATAATAAATCAATAGGGTAGTCTTTGGACTTGAGATGCTTTTATAAATGGAAGATCAAGTTAGGATAATCAGACAGAGGTTGGCCAATGATAGACAAAAAATTTATGTTGATCTGAAGATAACAACTAGGTAGTTTTCTATAAGTGATAAAGTGTTTCTATAGGTTAAGCCTCAGAAAAGATTGATTAAATTTAGAAAGTCAGTGAAACTTTCACCAAGATAAGTGGGACCCTTTGAAGTTTTATAAGTGGTCAACCCTATAACATATAGGATTGCATTATCACCAAATCTATCTCTTTTGTATAATGTATTCTATGAGTCTTATTTTAAAAATTATATATTTTATCCTTCACATGTGTTGGATTGGAATGATTTTTAGATTCTGGATCTCGAGGTGGTCATGGTAGAACTAATTAGAGTAATTGACACACATAAATTTCATTTGCTTAATAGGGAAGTGTCATAATGTAAAGTCCTATAGGACTAATACTCTAAGGATAATGCCACTTAGGAGGATTAAGATGGGTTTTATAGGATGTTTCCACAATTATTTGCTTGATCTTTTACTGATTATTATATTATTTTCTACTAAACAATGTTTTAAATTCATAATTTGTGTTTGAATAAATGTCATTGGAATGATGACCAGTTTTGAAGGGAAGGATGTCAAATCTTGATTTCTATCTAAGATAAATAACTTGTTTAATCAATGGATTATTGTAGTTGATTAGTTGATTAAATAATATTTTATTAATCTTGGTGACATATACTAATTATGGGACAATTTATGTTGCTTAATTTACATGATTAGAGCTATTAATTAGAAATACTTTTATGTTTATTATATTGTTATCATGTTTTATTATTTTACAACATTATTTTATGGATATAATGATGTTTTAGACTAACTACCTTCATTGGAATGAGGTGGATGCAAGAGAAAATTTGGGAACACTTGCACACACCACTTAGTATATTATGTTTTGTAATTGTTTGATATGGATTAGTATAACATATTTTGTGTACTTTTCTTTATAAGATTATTAGTATGCTTTTTGATAAAATCTTTGTTGATTGATTATGATCATGTTGATTATTTAAGTTATTTCACTAATTTTATGATCTTACGTAACTCATCTTGTTTAACTAAATGAAAGAAATTGTTTGTGTTTATGTATATCTTTGCCTTATCATGTTTGGATAATATTAAAACATTATGAAATTATGATGGATTCCATAATCATTATTTGAACTATTATATATAGATAATAATAATTAAAGATTATTATTATGATAATTATATTTTGATGTCAAAAGGTAATAACATTATTTTGAAAGAGATTATATTGTTTAATTGTAATTTTAAATATTTATATTCATATATATAAATGTATATATATTAATGTTAATTATAGAATGATTTTAGAAATCATTGTAATTATTATGTTTTGGATAACATCTAATGTAAAATCTAATTCTTGTTGTGCATAATTGTATTGCTAAGGTTATATGATTGATTGAGTTAGTCATTACATGGGGGAAATACTTTGGATATTGACTAGTCAAAATTTTTGCATGGAATATAAGGATTGTTTGACTTATATGATTGGGGTGGTCGATGATGGATTGTTCATTACCATGCAAATTTTTTAAATAAATAGAATATGGTTAATTAGGGATTTGTAATGAAGCATCAAGAATGATTATGTAAATAATTAGTCATTGACCTTAGTTAAGTGATGTTTGAGAGGAGATTTTGGGGTTTACTATGTTGTGCATAGAAGTAGACTACAAGCTATCTAGGCATGCAGAGTTGAAATGATTAATCCTAGCCATTAATGATGGGAAGTGAAATAAAAATAGAGAGTGGAAAATAGATAAAGGGAAGAGTGGAGCTGTGAATGAGGACATAGAGGATGGTTCACAACATTCTTAGTGGAGAAGGCACAAGGTGAAGAGGAGGTGGACAACTAAGAAGAAATATTTTTGCTTAGCTAAATTGGACACTCATACATTCACCATGTTGGTCTTGTATTTAATTTCTTAATGAAATGGTGAATGGGTGTTTTTATGAATGTATGGTTACTAGTTTTCTTTGGTTATCTCATTAGAAAATCTGGGTTGTTTGTGAAGCCCTGTGGAAGGCTTGGCCTCCACAAAATCCCATGTTTAACTAAGGTAACTTGGGAAATGGGGTAGGGATGGCCATGTATATTATTAATTTTTATAAAATACCCTATCTTAAACATTTATAAACATTTGGAAACCTCTATTTATTGTATTAAGATTATCTTGAAGGGTATATAAATAATATGGATCGTAACAATAAATCCAAACTAGATTATTATATATGCATTTAATAAATATGTAAATATAGAGGAAATAAGTTAGCTTATATATAAATATAATTATGAAATCAAAGTGGAATTTTGGATTTAAAATATGGGTTTTCAAGGTTTTTAGATATATATACATAAACATGAAAATGAGTATATACTTGGTTAAAAATTGAGAAAGTATATGGGTATACTGATATATACATACATACACATATACATAAAATTATATTCAACCTACATGTTTATTTAAATGATTATATATGTGTGTGTAGTTTTTAGTTAAATTAATAAATGACTATGTTAGACATTTCAAAATGAAGTTATAATTTAAACTGGGCACAATAGATGTTATAGACCCTTAGCTAGTTTGTGAAAATAGATTATAATGGGGAATGAGAATATTTACTATGAAGTCATTATGAATAACCTAGACTTGGGTAGATGAATAATTAGACTATAGGTTTACTAAAATGATTTTTATAAGAAGAATGAATACTAATAAGATTTCTATGGATGAGTTAGTTATTAAAATTCACACATACACAAATGAGACTATGTATAATTATTATTATGAATGGTGTATATATTTTAAATAGGGTATACAAGTTCTTGTGGGTTAATTACATAATAATATTGTTTATTCAGATTTGTGTTTAATTAGACAAAGTTTGAGATATTTACATCGAATACCTGAGTGGTATTTGATTATGTGTTATTTATTACTTTATGTGAAACCCGAATAGCGTATAAGCAACTATGTTAGCTATATTTGCTCTTTTGAGTAGACAAACAAGGATGATTGTTTGATTTAAGATGATTTGAACATATATTTTAAGATAAATATGAATTGAGTTAGAATTATAGAAATTCTATGTAAATATTTATCATGGTAAATGGAGTTTACATAATATAATAATAAGGCTATGGGGCCTTAATTGTAAATTGACTATATACTTCATGTATAAATTATACTCCAAGACTAAAGATAGTGGATGTCTCCTTAGTATTGTATTGTATAAATAAAGTATGTAATGTAATGAAATTGTATGTATGCATAGTATATAAATATGTATTATACATACAACAATGTTGTAATTGTTATAATAGTGAACAATAAATGCTTGATTATAATTTGGTGTTTATAAAAGAATTTGAATGTTTATATATAAAACACTCATTATATTTATGAGATTAAATACAAAACATATTTATAAGTATGGATTGGCTTTTGTTATATGTGGAATATAAAAATTTTTATAGCCAGTTTTACAATATTATTTCTTGAAGGAATAATATTATAAGTTGCTTAATGGATAAAGCAACTGGAGGTCTAGATACTCATAACCTTGAAGATGTGTTATATTGAGGACTATTTTGTATTCCATTTATTATTTATAATAAACTAGATGCTCAGAGTTCATTCACATCATTTTATGGATTAAATGAATGTTTGTGATATTTCTAGTTTTAACATATTCTATGATTAGCTAAAGTGAAATATGATGAATTGATTTTTATGTTTTTGTATTGTTATTTATTTTACCGAATCTCACATTCATGACCTTAATTAAGCAATAGATGGATTCCACTAACTTAATTATCACCATCAATACAAGATAAGGGGTAATCCAATAAAGTGGGGTGTATGAATTTGATTGATCCTAGAGATCATTTATTATTTAAAAACTTTAGCCAAATTAATATTTGATAAACATTATCATTTCATATGTTGATATATTTTTTATATTTGTGTGATATCATATTATAACTAATTTATTTATGGTACATATTATGTATTAGATATATTTGACACACAAGTTCTAGTTTGTTACTCTAGATTCCTACATCATCATTATCTACCCATCTATGAAGGGAGGACCATACCCTTATTTGGAAGATAGTGTAGAGGATATATGGTCTATGATTGGTGTGTAAAAGTGATCAGATGATGCTCTCCCTCCTAATTGAAGTACTATACTTGAGACTACACTTGAGATTACATATTGATACTTGAGTCATGGAGACTTTGCTAAGAGGAGATTTGTATCATGTTTTATTATTTGAAATATCTTTTGTATTACTAAAAACTATAATAATTATGCATTGTATGTATATAGAAAAGGCTATAATATTATATCAATGATGGTTGAATTTGTACTATATCATTTATGTCAAGATGAAGTGTTATAATTACTCATTAATCTTAATTATTTTTATATCTGTACATGGTGATCCTTAACTAAGTAGATTATCTATATCCTTGATGGTTATCTAAATTAATGTAGTTAGTTAAATATCACTAGTTAGGATTTATTATGGTGAAATATTTATGTTGAGTATGTGTATTTAATTTTTAAAAAAATATAATATTATGGTAAAATTCAGTGGGGTTGTTATATTACGGTATCAGAGTTAAGGCTCAAACACTATGACTTAATGTGTCTGCTAACATAAAACTTATTCTCCTGATATAAGAAAAATGGTTTATGTTAGAATAATAGGTGAAGGTACTTCAAATATTGAAACCCATATAGATCTAAATGAGTTTGTAGTTGAGCAAGCTACAAAGTTGGACCAAATAATCATAACCATGCAAGAGACTAGGGACCAAATCATGGCCCTAGTATAAGAAGTGCATGGCCATGAAGAAGATAATAATCAAGAAGAACCTAAATAACATCCTAATGACCATGAACATCTTCAAGAGTAGAGGCATGAAGAGGTGCCATAGGATGTGAGAGCTCGAGTAGATACAGAGTTAACACATGATATGAAAAAGGTAAATCCACCCAAGTTTAATAAAATGGTATTAGGGGATGGAGCTGAAGTATGGCTAACAAAAATGGAGAAGTATTTTAAGATTTAAAACTATTATGAAGTCATGAAAGTATTTTGGGGAGCTTATTATCTTGCTAGTGAAGTAGTGACTTGGTGGGCAAATAAGAAGCTCAAGATGAACCTTGACTCAATTACCACCACTTGATAACAATTTTTGACATTGTAAAGGTCATGATGACTTTGATAGTTATACTTTAACCAAAAGCTTATAGTTTTTTATAATATTAATAAAGGGGATTTATTAGTGAATGAATACTAGGATCAATTCACCAAGCTTATTAAGTATGTACCTCAATATTAGGTAGATGAGAGGTTTAGAATCAAGAAATTTATCATGGGATTAAAACCCTAAATAGGTAGTGAAGTAGATGTGCATAGTCCATCTACCATGGATTAGGTGTTCGAGAAGGTAGTCAAGTAAGAACATAAACTAAAATCTCTTACCCAAGTTAGAGATAAGCTCAAAAAGAAATTTGGAAGTTTTAAAACAAATTTTAAGAAGAACTATAAGCAGAGGATTGGAGATTCTAGAGTCAGTTTAAGAATCGAAATGCCAAATTCAATAGTGGTTCAAGGAATAGGAAGCCAAGTAATGGTTTCAAGGGTAGTTTTAAGGGAAACTAATAGACTGAGAAGAAAGGACTGGTTAGAGGTTTCTTCATTTATGGAGGTGACCACTTTGCTTGAGAACATCTTTAAGACAAATCAAAGAACAAGGATTTAACTTCTCATCAAGGTACATTTTAGTAGTAGATTAATGCAACTATTAACAATTGATAGGATGAGTATCAAGCTTCACTCATAGAACTGACAAGTATTTTGTTCAATTATCCACTTTTTAGTTTAATTGATATGGGAGATACATAATGTTTCATTGCTCTTAAAGTGATTAGTAAATTTTATAAAAGGGATGAAATAATGGAAAATGCATGGTTAGTACAATATGGGAATGAGTCAAAGGTTAAAGTTGACAAGTGTTTAGTCAAATAAGAGATTAGATTACCTGAGTTTACTATAGTAATAAATCTCTATGTAGCACTATTAGGATTATATGATGTGATCCTAGGAGTCAATTAATTTTTAAATCATAAATCCAAGGTTAAATATTTTTTGAAATTTTTTGAGTGTCAAGATGATTTTGGAAATCAAACAAAACTTTAGGGATAGAGAAGGGAGTTGAAATTGAGGTAGATTTCTACAATTCAACTTAAGAAAGGTCAAAGGAAGGGATGCCAGGCATTTATCATTAAGATAAATGAGATAGAAGAATATAAGGAACCATCTATGTAGATTATCCTTTTCTAAGAAACTTCTATGACATGTTTCTTGAAGAGTTACTAGGATTACCACCTAAGCATGAGTTTGATTTCTTAATTAATGTCATACCTAGATCAAAACTATAGTCTAAAACACTGTACATAATGATAAAAATTGAATTGTTTGAGTTAAAGGCACAAATTTAGGAGTTATTGTTAAAAGGATTGATTCAATCAAGTGTGTCACCATAGGGTTCTCTAGTTGTCTTTTTCAAGAAGAAGGATGTTACTCTTCACTTGTGCATAAACTATCAGATGTTGAATAAAAAAATGATCAAGAAAAAATATCCATTGCCACGTATTGATGATATTTTTGATCAAATGTGAGGAGCCATGATATTTTATAAGATTGGTCTTAGGGTAGGTTATCACTAGTTGAGAATATGTGGAAAAGAACATCCAAGACTCAATATGGGCACTATAAGTTCACAATGTTACCTTTTGGATTGATGAATGCTCTAACAACATTCATGAATCTTATGAATAGTGTGTTAAAAAATTACTTTGATCACTTTGTTTTGGTATTTTTTGATGACATCCTCATTTATTCCAAGGATGAATAAGAGCACTTACAACATCTAAAATTATTTTTACAATATTTGCAAAAACATATATTATATGGAAAGTTGTCTAAGTGTGTATTTTTCCAAAAAAAAGTATAGTATCTATGAAATATTATCTTAGTAGATGGTATTTTAGTAGATTCAAAAAAAATAAGAGCTATCATGGAGTGGTCGACACCAAATAATGTGTATGAGGTAGAAATTTCATGGGATTAGTGGGCTATTATAGGATATTCATTTTGTTTTTTTTAATATAACTAATTCAATAACCTCTCTTTAGAGAAAGAATCAGAGCTTTGTCTAGTTGGATAAGTGTGAGTTAGCCTTTCAAGAATTGAAAAAGAGGCTTACTTCAACACCCATGCTAAGAGTTCTTGATCTTAATGGTCAATTATTAGTGATCATAGATGCATGTGGGGATGAAATTAGAGGATTTCTTATGCATGATGGTCCAGTGGTAACCTATGAATCTAGGAAATTGAAGCCATATGAGGTGAATTATTCCCCTCAAGACCTAGAACTTGTAGAAATTTTGCATGCTTTTCAAGTTTGGAGGCATTATCTATTGGGAAAACTATTTGAGCTCAAGACTGCTAACTTGAGACTCAAGTATATTTTCACCTAGCCAAATCTAAATTCTCATCAAATGGTGATGGTTAGAGTTTTTGTCTAACTATGATTTCAATATTAACTATATCAAATATAAGGATAACATAGTAGCTAATGCACTAAGCTGTAGAAGATACATAGCAACCATGGATACCATCAAGAGTAATTTCAAATATCAAGTAATCAAATTTTTTCTAGGAGATTAATTATATGATTAGGTAAAGATAATGTTATATGAGAATGCTCAGAATCCTAGGTATAAGGGATTTAGAATAGATAATGATGGTGTTTTATAGTATAATGGTAGAATGTATGTACTAGATAGAGAGAATTTGAGGAGCATAATGCTAAACAAATTATAAAGTGTCCCATATTCAGGACATCCAAGAGTAACCAAGCTCATGGCTAAGATTATACCACTCTATTTTTGGAAGGGAAATTAAGAGAGATGATTTTTTTTTTGTGTCTCATTATTTGGAATGCCAGCATGTGAAAGCTAAACATCTACATCTGGATAAATTTTTGTATCCACATGGCATACCAGAGTGGAAGTGGAAGGTGATTGGTATAGATTTTATCCAAGGGTTCTCATTATCATAGAATAAACATGACATGATCTTGGTAGTGGTTGACAAACTAACTAAGGTAGCTCAATTTATACCAAGAAATTAAATTGATGATGCACATACTCTTACAATTAAATTTGTAAAGGAAGTGTATTGGTTGTATGGATTTTTAGAGAAGATCATTTTAGATCATGATCCAAAGATGACTTCTAGATTTTGGATGAATTTGAATTCAACTCTAGGTACTCAGTTAAACTTCAACACTACGCATCACTTATAAATTTATGGATAATAAGATTGAGTTAATTAGATTTTAGAGGATCTCCTTCGTATGTCTTACATGGATCAAAAATAGAGGTAGGAAGAGTATATTTCATTGGTTGAGTTTACATATAAATAAATCATACCAATCAACATTAAAGAGGTATCATTTGAGGCATTTTATGGAAGGTGGTGTAGAATACCAATTAGTTGTGATACGTTGGGAGACAGGGTAGTCTTTGGACCTAAGATGATTTTTGAAATGAAAGATCAAGTTAGGACAATTAGGTAGAGGTTAGTCAGGGCCAATGATAGAAATTTTTTTATTCTAATCTAAAGAGAACAACTAGGTAATCTTTTATAGGTGATAAAGTGTTTCTATGGGGTAAGCCTTAGAAAATCTTGATTAAATTTAAGAAGTCAACAAAACTTTCATTGAGATATGTGGGACCCTTAGAATTTTTGGAAGTGGTCAACCCTATAGCATATATGATTTCATTGCCACCAGCTTTATCTCTTTTTCATAATGTTTTCCATGTGTCTTATCTTAAAAAGTATATAGCTTATCTTTCACATGTGTTGGATTGGAATGCTTTGCATGTTATGGATCCCAAGGTGGTCATGGTAGAACCAATCAGAGTAATTAACACTCAAAAATTTTATTTATGTAATAGGGAAGTATCATAGTGCAAGGTTCTATGGGACCAATACTATAAGGATAGTGCCGCTTGAGAGGACTATGATGAGTTTTATAGGCTATTTTCATATTTATTTGCTTGATTTGTTATTGCTTATTATATTATTTTTTGCTTAAAAATGTTTTAAATTCATAAATTATGTTTGAATAAATGACATCAAGATGATGACCAACTTTAGGGGGTAAGGATGTCACATCTTAGTTTCTCTTTAAGCTAAATAACTTGTTTAATCCATAGATTATTATAGTTGATTAGTTGATTAACTAATATTTGATTAAGCTTGATGATATATACTAATTATGGGATAATTAGTGTTAATTTACATGATTAGATGCTATGAGTTAGTAGTACTTTTATGTTTATTACATTATAATCACGTTTGATTATTTTACTACATTATTTTATGGATATAATGATGTTTCGAGCGAACTACCTTCATCAGCATGAGGTGGATGCAAGATATATTTTCTCCTTAGATTGTGATAGAGGGACTGTAACAACAAAGAGGGTGGTTAGATAGAGATGTTGGGGGTCGATAAAGAGAGAATACAAAAACTCTTACACACACCACTTAGTATATTATGTTTTTTAATTGTTTGATATGGATTATCATAGCATGTTTTGTGTACTTTTTAAAAGATGATCATTA
>JARHVA010003942.1:627500-672500 GCA_037957365.1 Torreya grandis | reverse complement strand
TTACATGATCACTATACACATTTAAAGACAACAAATATGTAAGCAACAAGTAATTAATAAGATAGAGTTTTAGTCAATATATGTTTATGCCAAAATAAGTTGTGTGTGTGTGATCACTGTGCACATTTAAAGATAATAAATATGTAAGAAAAAAGTAATTAATAAGATAGAGTTATAGTCAATAGATGTTTATGATAAAATAAGTTACTAGTGTAAAGGAGGATAGTTTCTTTTATATAAACATTTGGAATGAATTGTCTAACATAAAGATAATAAATCTTTGTTACCATTATTATGTTATTATAAAAAATATTCTTGATCTTGTTTGAACCATTGATTAATTTGTAAAGTGTTAGAGAAATATAATGATAGGCTAATTATTATCATTTTAGAAACACTTTAAATTATGAATTGAGCAAGTTGATAATATTAGATATATTTTTTTAGGATTTATTCATATGTTAACATATGCATTAATCATGCTCATTTTTATAAATTAAGAATGTAATTTGATAGATATGAATCTGCATTACTTGGATGTGATAATGATAGTATGTTTTATTGGAAAAGTAAAGTTTTTTTTTGTAAGTGAAAGATTTTTTGATCTTGTTTTAAATGGTTAAGTGAATCAGCCATAAACCACTAAAAGACTTTATGTTACAAGTTTCTGGATATAAAATATTTGAAATATTTTGAGTTTATATAGTTTCACACTCTCTTGTGTTATGGGATGATTTGTATATAAGGATGATGTCATGAAATGTATATACCTATCATCCAGTAACACAAAGGAGAATGATATTCATTAGCAGAGAGTATGTGTGATTGTGGATTTGACTCAAAATCTTAAGAGATGTAAAATATATAATGAAAAACTTTGGTCAAAGTAATATTATTGCTAAAAACATATTCAATATAATGTATTGGCTAGTTTACATGTATGTGTGTGGTATAATATTAGATAGAGGATTATCTTTCATGGTCTGTATGACTACTGCATGTATTAGTGACTATACTACATAGTTTTGATTGAGTTATTGATATTAAAACTTCCACTATCTACCCCTCCATGCAGGGAATGGCCACTCCTGATGGGGAAGTGTGAGGGATATTGATGATTTATGGTTGGAAGAAAAACACCCAGATGATACTCTCCCTCTCTTTAGCTAATCAACCATTCTAGATGCATACTCATGGTTATTGAATTGATTTTGAGTTATATTATGAAGCTATAATGTACTATTATACTTCATATCATGTATTTTTATAACATTTTGTGGAAATTGTAATATTTTCACATTTAATGTTATTATGATTATTTACAACAATGGATATATATTTGTGCATGATTCATTATAATGAGAAAAACAATGGTTGTGTATTCTTATTTAGTTTTAATAATGAATTGATTTAGTGTAATGCTGTACCATTCATTTTGTATATGATTTATAATATAGTGTTTTATCTTATGCACTATTAAATGTTGTTTGTAAGTTAAATCTATAATGACTTAACCAATGGGTCAGTGGTATTTCTGTACATGTTATATTAGATGTATTTATCTCTCAAATAATAAAACACTTATGTTAATTAGTGAAGATAATTATACTTAAAGTATGTTTCTATATTAGATGTATTTATATGATATTCTTAGTATTTTCAATACATTGGAGGCTCTTTTTATAGTTTGTGAGTTATCAAAATGGGGAAAAAAGAAAACGAGGTAAGGATGTTAATAAAAAACATATTCAAGAACTTAATGATTAGTTTCATGTTTCTAACAATAGGATTCTATGATCAGTGATGATGATGGTTACATTACATCACCTGATTACTTTTTAGATTCCTATACACCTACACCTATCAATTTTCATTAGAAAAAGGGAATTCTTACACCATGTGATAAAAGTACCCCTCATGACTATCCCATTGATGGGATAATTGGTTAGCACCTTTTCACATATTAAAATAAATCCAAAAATAAAAAAATATAAATGTCAAGAAAATAAAACAAAATTTAAATATTAAAAAAAATAGAAACTTAGGCATTGAGCAAGACATGAGTTGTTGGATATATTATTTACATATGCTATTTATCACATTTTTGGTAGATGACATATTATTTTCATACACACATGTGTTTACTAAGGTATATGAGTGTGATGTAGGTAGGATATACAAATTATACATGGATACATAGATGTTGGACCTATCCTATACATAAGGGCCATGCCAATACTGAGGGAATCTACTTTGACATGTTACATTATCACATGTTATATATTTTTATGACCTATTTTACCATGTCAAGCTACATACATTGCTTACATATGCATTAATAGATACTCATTTATTACATAATGCTACATTGGATACATTATTTTAATATGATATAATACTAACATATATGGATAGTGTATACTAGCTTTCACTTGTTATATTCTTCATCAATGTTGTTACTTTTGCATGATAGGCTAGTTATTATTGTGTATTGTGTGTGTCCCTTCAACCTTATTTTTGGCTCTTTAGCCTTATTTTTTGTGACATTCATGTCCCTTGTTTGTAGCTATTTAGCCTAATTTATTAGCAACATATTTATATCCCTTGTATGTGGCCACTTGGCCTTATGTGAGACATTCTATGCTATTGTGTAACATTGTGTGTTGATATTGATGAGATTATGTGAATGATATGTTTCTAGGTGTCATGATCCATATCCTGTACCTCCCCTTTATGTGTTTTGCCATGATTTATATCATGCACTTCCTTACTATGTAATCTTATCCAATGATAGTTACTATTATGTGCTTCATAGATACATCTATCTTAGCATACCACTTATATAACCTTACATTCCATATGTTATATACATGCCTAGATGATATATACATTAATATGATAACATAATTTCCACATGTTGTCATGGTTTCACATGATATTATATTTATACATGACATTATATAATTCATTTCTCTTTTGAAATGAGTGACTTGCATGATCTATCTCTCACCTCAAAAGGGAACATATTAGTGGGATTTAAATTAGAGAATAAAGCCTCCATAAGAAAATTTGAGTATAGTATATAGATTTTTGAGTTTAGATGTGATTGAAATATCAAATTATGATAGGTATTTATAGTTTTCATAGATTTTGGGGGTATTTTGGGAACATACCTTGACGTGGTGAAAGATATACAATATCTTTCTATATTTTTGATCTATTTATATCCCTAGGTGGGAGTATTATATTTAATATACTATTTCTTTATTTCTCCGTGAATGGTATGCTTGTAAGAATAAGGACAAAATTTATTCAATTCCAATCGAATAGGAGTATTACAGTGATTTTTTCAAGTCGTATATCGGGAGATACCTGGTGATTTTTTTATCAAAACTATATTGGGTACAACTAGTACATTCCAGAGTAATTATTACTCTTACATTTCCACCCTTGGCCATAAACTTACTCCGAAGATATTGGATTTACTTCACTTTTTTTGGAAAAAGAAAAGAAAGAGAAAGGGATAGAAGTTGTCAGAGAATTATTAAAGATTTTATTACTTAATTCATTCTCATAATAAAATCTTTAATTAGGAGTTTTCAGTAACTAATTATTATAATTAATTTGTGGGAGGAACTTTTGGATCTAGATTTATATCTAACCTCCCCCCTTGAGTTCTGAACTTAGATAGGGATTGAATCCACTTTATTTATCCAATAAATAGAGAAGGGTCCAATTGATCTAGCATCATTTTAATCCTTTCAGATTCACAGGAGAATTATAATGAAAAAAGGGAAAAGTCAGAGCATCTGGGAAAAAATGATTTATCTCAATTAATAAACCGACTAAAGATCCCAACCATAAAGTAGCTAGCACAGGTGCTATGGAAAGATATGTCTTTATATCTTGCATTGTTCGTAAGTTATCCTTCTCAATCCTAATACATATATTATATGGTCAACTACATCCGTAGTTGATGAATCCCTTGTCTTGTACAGGGAACTCTGAACAGATAGATATCTGTACAATGGGATGATATCTATATTTCTGGAAGATAAATTTTTTGTTTTATAAAATACTGTCAATGAATAGACATCTTATTAGATGTTTTCCATGTATAGAATCTATTCACGAGATCAAATGAAAATGTAAATAAATGTGGAAAAAAAATATAGATTAATAATATCTATCTATTATTATTATATATAGACAATATAATTGATAGGGATGTAGCGCAGCTTGGTAGCGCATTTGTTTTGGGTACAAAATGTCGCAGGTTCAAACCCTGTCATCCCTACCTAGTCCTTTTCCTACAGAAGGAAAGAAATAGAAAGGAGCTCCAGTGATATCAATTCACTGGAACATCAACAATCAGTGATTGGCTCAGTTTTAAGAGCAAAAAGGCCCTTTTTTTCTAAGAAAGTGCTCTTAGTTCAGTTTGGTAGAATGCAGGTCTCCAAAACCTGATGCCATAGGTTAAAATACTAAAGAGTGCGATCCTGATTTTTATTGGTCCAATCTTCTTGATTGACCATTCATTTAAACTAGAATGGTAAATGGATTCTGATTCTTAAAATCAGAAGTAGACCCATTTATGAGAAAAATGTGATCAAATATCCAATTGATCACCACGTCGGTACTGTAAATATGTAGTTACGGATAAGCCAGCCAAAGTAATAGGAATTAGACCTAACACAATTCCAGATAATAAAACTTCAATCATATTGATTCAAATAAAAAAAAAGTAAAGACTAATAGCTAACCTGGATAGTACCTCGAATTTACTAGGAATATCAAGAAATTAGAGAAGTTAGAAAATTCTGAAGTGAACGAAGATGTTCTTTTATTTTTATTTAATTTCAAATAAGTCGTATATTATTTAAACCAATGAATAGAACTAAGGTGAAAATAAGCAAAGTGAATAAAAACCCAAAATAACTAATTGTAGTAGGCATAGAAGGACTCAATGGATAAAAATATGATTGATACATATCTTTATCAGGCAATTACCTAAAAATTCTCCCTTTATGGGAGATAATATCATCGTCAGAGTTAAAAAAGTCAATGGTACATGTATGAATTGATACCAATTTGTTAATTTTATATCCAATGATATGTATGAATGTTATCAACAAACATGGAAGGAATAGATGAAAAAAGATATTCTATTCATTTGAATAAGCGGAGATCCAATCTCCCAATATACTGAGCAACCCATGAATAGAACCAATACCAATTATGTAACTACTCAAAAAATTATCGAACGTGATATTATTTCTAATAAATATGAAATGAATGAATTTGACAATGATTCTGATTAGATTACCTTACATTATTTTAGGCCCGGCCTATTTGAATGAAAGAAACCTCTACTAAAACTAAGTATAGTAAAAATTCACTCATTCGTACGCATCTAATTTATAGATGGATTCACTTTTTTCCATATTATTTCTTAAGGCCAGTAATGCAAGCAAAGCTTGATAGTCCATCCTGTCTATTTTGGAAAATAAAATAGGAATAGCTCGTATTATATTTAACATATCTACAATTTGATCAAGATAATATTCCACTATTCACCAGTTTATTCACGAAATTCGGTCATCCACACCCAAAGTGCTATGTTATTGAGTCATTAAGTTCATGGCATAATTTCACTCGTGATACTCTTGGAAATACACCATATAGTATAACAAATGATTGACTTCTTAAAGTGACATGAATGTATTCTAGTTATATAGAGCCACCCGTGCAAAAGCCATTACAATTATTACTGCTTAAATTCCCCATGATCCATATCTACAATTGTTACAATATGGAGGGTTACTATCAGACCTATAATGAAACATATGGGATTCTATCATTTCTATCCAGTGAAAAGAAAGCAAAGAGATGGATTCAATTGAACAAACAGAGCTGGAATAACTGGCAGTAGCAAGATCCTTCTATCCCGCTCCCTTTTGATATTAACCACAATTGTATTGCTATGTTAGAAGAAGGCTAGTTATACTGATTCAGTATACTTCCAATATACCCTTGGTATAATATTGACAATTAAACAAGGATTGTAGAAGATATTAGTAGTTTTCCATTTCCTGATCTCTCTCTTTCATGGGATCAATTTCCCCTTGACTTTACAATAATATATGGAGCTTAGCATGTCTGGGAATACGGGAGAATGCACTTTTGCTGACATTATTACCAGTATTCGATACTGGGTTATTCATAGCATTACTATACCTTCCCTATTCATTGTAGGTTGGTTATTTATCAGTACGGGTTTAGCTTATGATGTCTTCGGGAGCCCTCGGCCGAATGAGTATTTCACAGAAAGTCGCCAAGAGGTTCCATTAGTAACTAGCCATTTCGATTCATTAGAGCAACTAGATGAATTTACAAGATCTAGATATTTTTAGGAGGTAATAATGACTATAGATAAAACCTATCCAATTTTTACAGTGAGATGGTTGGCTATTAACAGACTAGCTATATCGACAATTTTTTTCTTGGGATCAATATCAACAATGCAGTTCATACAACGATAAACTCTATATAAACTAAATAATGGAGCTATTTATGACACAATCAAACCTGAATGGACAAAATGTTGAATTGAATCATACCAGCCTTTATTGGGGGTTGTTACTCATTTTTGTACTTGCTGTTCTATTCTCTAATTACTTTTTCAATTAGGAACAATGAAAATCTTCTTTCTCTCCCAATTTAGAGAGATCTAATACTCATAATAATAATAGGATTGTTTATGTCTTGAGCATGACTACTTAATAAAATTTGAAAGGGAGTAATAGAAATGGCTGATACCACCGAAAGGATCCCTCTTTAGTTGATAGGTACTTTAACTGGTATTCTTGTGATTGGTTTAATAGGTATCATTTTCTACGGTTCTTATTCCGGATTAGGATCATCCTTATAGTAATGAAATATATTTCATATCTACAAGGAATACTTTACACATGAAAGTGAAAAATAAAAAAGAAAGATAAGACCTTGCCCTTTTTTGAACTCAAAGAAGGGCAAGGTCTTATCTTTCTTTATTTTCGAAATAAATTGAATCTCTTTGTAGATTCACAATTGGACATTTAGTCAAATACTATGACTATTTTTTTTTATAAAGAGAATTGGATCGATCTTCCAAACAAAAAAAACACAAATTAACATTTATTCTGCATAATATTCTCAACTATTTGTTCATTTCTAAGAGATTCTACAAAATTTGTGGAAGTTCAAAAAAATAAAATAAAGAATATAATTTTTTTTCATTCTAAGAAAAGAACAAGGACTATTGGATTAGAAAAGAAGTGAACTGTTTCATTCAAACATTTGATTTGCTAAATAGGCCGGGGCCCATTTGCTCAATGAGCAATATTGCATTTACTGCTCTTTTTCTAAGAAATTTTAGTACAACATGGAGGAATGGGATTAGAAAATGAACGAGCTCCTCTTACTTTGAGGAGACAATGTAAAAAAGCTATATATATTTTTTTACCTTTTCAAGGAGTAAGATAAGGCATAAAATGAGGGAGAGTATTAAGTCAAGACTGCTTTATTCTTTTCCTCCTTATATTTATGTTTGATCATTTGTCTTCGATATGATAGATTAAGATGATCTAAATATGACATGTATTTAACTACATTATGTCGCATATTACTAGGGGACAGTTTGAAAAGTCTCATTCCTTATTCAAGAGATACATATATCTCTATTTTTTCATCCTTGATATATAATAGTTCGATCAGAAGGAGAGAACGAATGAAAATCTCTCCATCTACGAAGGGGTATGACTTAATTATTACATATATGATTACATTAGTCCTTGACAAGACGTAAATTAAAATCTTTCAGTCAACTTAAGGGTTCACACATTAATTATATGCAACTAAAAATTAATCTCGACTAATTGAACTTTCTCAAATTGTTTCTTCTTAAGAACCATAAATATCTGTGCCAAAACGATAGATGCTAAAAATAATAAAAGACCTTGAACACATAAAGGATCTTGAAGTACTATTTCTGCATCTTCCTGACCAAATCCACCTACATTGGGATTATTCGTTAACGACTGATCCGCCTTGATGAATTCACCTTCTGAGACAAGAAGTTCCGGTCCCGGAGGTACAAAGTCAACAACTTGTCGACCGTCTGATGAATTTTCAATAGTTATTTGGTATCCACTCTTTTCTTTACGTGCAATTTTACTTATTCTACCTGTTGCTGAAGCGTTATAGACTGTATTGTTGCTCTTGCTCCCATCGGGATAAATTTGTCCTCTTCCTTTATTGCCACCCACATATATGGGATATTTCAGGAAGTTGACTACTTTATTAGTAGCAAGATTTGGTGAAAGGATGGGAAACACAATTTCACTATATTTTTGACCAGGAGCAGGACCTATTATGATAATATTTTTTTGATTGGGCTGATAGTTCTGAAAATAAAGATCACCTATTTTTTCCTTAATTTCAGGATAAATACGATCTAGAGGAGCTAATTCAAAGCCTTCGGGTAAAATAAGAACAGCTCCTACATTTAAAGTTCCTTTCTTACCATTATCAAGAACTTGTTTTATTTGCTTATCATAGGGGATCTTAACGACTACCTCAAATACAATATCGGGAAGCACAGACTGTGGAACCTCGATCTCCACAGGTTTTTTAGCCAAATGACAATTGGCACAGACAATACGTCCAGTCGCTTCTCGAGGATTTTCATAACCTTGTGTGAAAATGGGATATGCATTCGCAATAGATGTCTGAGTCATGATATGTATCATGATCAAGACGGAAATTGATTGAGTTATCCACTTTTTCACCCAGTCATCATAAGTATTTCTATTTTGCATGTTCAATTTTTGGTTCCAAATCTTTTGTTTAAACAATAAGTGGGAGTAAGTAGCTATCATAGTTACTTGTTTGCAATTCTGCTACTATATTAAACCCAAAGCTAAAAAATAAGAAGTATTGCCCTAAAAAATGTAAAAAAAGGAGCAAATAAATTTGCTATTATGAATGAATATGGCAATTTTTTTTTAATTAATTGTGTGATAAACCCATTTGCCATTCATTCATCGAATGATAAATTACTACAAGTGAAGGAGATGTACGATTGAAACGTCAGAAGATCCAATATTTGAAAATTGTGTCTAATATGATTGGAAAAGTTGAAACTAGACTAGATATTATTCGTTCGTTATGGCCAAATCCATAATTTTCAAAGATCAAATCGATCATCAATTCCCAACCATGGGGCGAATGAAACCCAATACATAGATTAGTTGCTAAAAGAATGGCAAAAGCTTTCATTGTATCGCTTAGGCTATAAAAGACTTCTTGGACCAAAGAATTAAGAATGCCAAGTTTCTTCTTACCCAGAATGAGATAAAAACTTAGAATAAAAAAACCTATTAGATTTGTTAATAAATGCGAGATGATTTGTATACAATCTTGATTATATATTTTGACCAATTGGATCATTTTTTTCTGCATCTCTATATAAATATATTGTGAATGCATTTCCGAATAATCTTCCACCATTCTTTCTAACAGGAATAGCTCTTCTATTTTCTCAAATTTTCCTAGAGCATTTTCTTCTTGTAGATAATCCAAAAAATTCTTGGATTGACCAGTATTCCACCAATTTGTAACCCAGGACTCTAAACCTTTCTGTAATGAAATTGAAATTCCCCAAGGTAGTACTACTAAACATGCGAGATATTTTAGAGAAGCTAATGCTTTATATTTGGCCACTTCCAATTCGTGAATCATTAACGAACTCGATTGGCTCGTTAGCTCTATTCAAAATCTAAACAAAGTACAAATTATAGAACGAGGTATGGGATCCATAGAATGATCTAATGCGTAATTCTTCGACCCTGAGAAATAATATCTTTCGGATGAGGGATAGTTTGCTTCGAATGAGAAGTAGAGTAAAAGGGAAATTGATCCTAGCCAGATCAACCACTTGAAAAGTGCTTTGATTTGGGCTAATTTATTAATGCTTTTCTTATTTGACTTTTGCCCGAAGAAAGGAGCAACAGCATAAGTCAAAAAAAAAAAATTTGAATTAAAGGGATGGATGTTGATTAGCACAAGAGGTAACAAACTACCTTACCGGATAAAAGCCATATATCTATTTTATAAAAAGTCTAATAATAATCAATTCTGCACTCCAAAAGGCCTTGGTAGGTATGGGAGATTAAATCTTCTAATTTAATTTCATACGCATATGTAAATTTTTTTTATATATTACTAATAAGTAATTTTATTAAATATTAGTTATATTACTATAACTGTATCCTCTTGAGTATTGGCCCTTAATAAATATAAAGAATGCTATGGAGTGTTTTGCAAACTGCCAAAAAATGCCAGTATGCTTCCATAAGTACCATTTCGTGTTGGTGGAAATAAACTGACTGTACGATCTTTCCCCCTCCCAGACAAATATTATATCAACATTTATTCTTGTATCTACATTTGTATGTTCAATAAGAGACCCCATTTCAAAATCATTCAATGGATACACGCAAAAAATGGGCTAATTTGGCAGCTTTTTGTTCCACTTCACACAAGGTCAAAATTTCTTCAGCACAAGTTAAGGGGATGTCTTGTTGGCCCTTTATTTCCATATAAAGAACACGACGAGGAGAAATACCTTCTTGAACTTCCATTTTTATTGCCTGAATATCCTTCATAATAAATTAGAGGAAAATACGATGATTTCTTCTGGGAAATCCCTAACGAAAAAGACATACAATTCCTTCTTTTTCATCAAACTTATTATAGCCACTACCTACATTGTACAAAATTGTACACCACAAATAAGAGCTAATAAACATACCTACAATACCATAAAAACACATTACAATTCGTTGTGGAACAAAAAGTATTTGCTGAGATGACAATAAAGGTATCAGGTTCCTACCAAGGTAACTTGAAATTCCGACCAAGAAAAATCCTAGTGAACCAAAAAAAAGGATACAAGCAAAAAAAAAATTGCTTATCTTTCGAGACCCTGTTATGGGTTCTATCCAGAGCCATTTGGATAGATGATTCATAACAAATTGCATCCTATTTAAGTTGAGGGAACGGCCAAACACTCACTCTTTTGACTCCCAAAGTCACTCTCATAAATTAGCTATATAAATAAACTAGCCATATACATATAAGCATCTCAGTAGAAAATGAAATATCAAATATCTATATATATATTATATATATTTTTTCTTATTCTTTTCCCATGCCTTTTTTTGGAGGGGGAATTGGTCCTTATAATACATACTTCATTGCAGAAGTCGAGTATAAATAACACTCTCTATATTACAAATGTATTATATATACATCGTATTAAGTAAGAAAGACTTATTCATTCACATATGCATTATATATGATATGTATATCAATAATATATGATCTACATATCATATACATTCAGACTCTATCCATAGATTATATCTATGATGTATAGATAATACGATATATCTCCATATATTCATCAATATATGAATAGATCTAAATAAAGATGAATATCTATTCAGATCTATTTTGTTCGTGTGTAAAATAAGTTTTTATGTTATATCATCCAAAAGAAATATTTTGTTCTACGATTGAGAGATTGGAATATGAGATCTGATTGGATCAGATTCATAAAATCTCATCGTTTTGAATATAGAAATAAAAAAAAACCATTGTAATTGCCGAAAAAAAAAGCCCGCCAAAGGCACGAAAACAGAGGGTAAGTTGGGATTTATCATTAAAAAAATATCTTAAATATTTATCTCTACTAACAAAGATAGATTATAAGCCCAAATGAGCGCTAAAACCAAATCATCGGACTTACCTTTCAAAATACCTATTTTGAAAAGTACTTTATTTTACTTGTTTGATAGAAATGGGACCAATTTCCACATTGTATATTGATACATATAAAGGATAAAGTATATCCACTTATCGTTGCTATATTAAACATATTTTAACTGTTCCATTAATGTTCTTGAATAATTGTTCACCTTTGAGATAAGGGTCTAACTCCACAGCATAATCTTCTCTAATGCGAGAAAGTTACATAGTGTCTACTTTTTCTGATAAAGGGGTATTTTCATGGGTTTGCCTTGGTATCATGTCCATACAGTCATATTGAATGATCCTGGCCAGTTAATCATTGTGCATATAATTCATACAACTTTAGTTGCTGGTTGGGCTGGTTCAATGGCTCTTTACGAATTAGCAGTTTTCGACCCATCTGATCCTGTTCTTGATCCAATGTGGAGACAAGGTATGTTTGTTATACCTTTCATACTCATTTAGGAATAAAGGATTCATGGGGTGGATGGAGTATCACTGGAGAAATTGTATCTAATCTAGGTATTTGGAGTTATGAAGGTGTGGCTGGGGCACATATTGTGTTTTTTGGCTTGTGCTTTTTAGCAGCTATCTGGCATTGGGTATATTGGGATCTAGATGTATTTTGTGATGACCGTACGGGAAAACCTTCTTTAGATTTGCCTAAGATTTTGGAATTCATTTATTCCTCTTAGGAGCAGCTTGTTTCAGATTCAGAGCATTTCATGTAACGGGTTTGTATGGCCTTGGAATATGGGTGTCTGATCCTTATGGACTAACTAGAAAAATACAACCTGTAAATCTGGCGTGGGGAACTGAAGGTTTTGATCCTTTTATTCAGGGAGGAATAACTTCTCATCATATTGCAATAGGTATATTGGGTATATTAGCAAGTCTATTCCATCTCAGTGTTCATCCTCCCCAACGTTTATACAAAGGATTACGTATGGGGAATATTGAAACTATCCTATCTAGCAGTATTGCTGCTATGTTTTTTGTAGCTTTTATTGTGGCTAAAACAATGTGGTATGGTTCCGCAACCACTCTGATCGAGTTATTTGGTCCCACTCATTACCAGTGGGATCAGGGATACTTCCAACAAGAAATAGATCGATGGGTTCGTGCCGGTTTGGCCGAGAGTCTAAGTCTATCAAAAGCTTGGTCAAAAATTCCAGAGAAACTTGCTTTTTATGATTACATTGGGAATAATCCAGCTAAAGGGGGGTTATTCAGGGCGGGTGTGATGGACAATGTTGATGGAATTGCTATTAGTTGGTTAGGACACCCTGTCTTTAAAGACAAAAAGGGACATGAGCTTTTTGTACGTCGTATGCCTACCTTTTTCGAAACATTTCCAGTCATTCTAGTAGATGAAGAAGGAATTGTGAAAGCCGATGTTCCTTTTAGGAGAGCAGAATCAAAGTATAGTGTTGAACAAGTAGGTGTAACTATTGAGTTCTATGGTGGTGAACTTGACGGGGTTAGTTTTGGTGATCCTGCTATAGTCAAAAAATATGCTAGACGTGCACAATTAGGTGAAATTTTTGAATTAGATCGTGCTACTTTAAAATTCGACGGTGTCTTTTGGAGTAGCCCAAGGGGTTGGTTTACTTTTGGACATGATACATTTGCTCTTCTATTCTTTTTTGGACAAATTTGGCATGGTGCTAGAACCCTATTTAGAGATGTTTTCGCTGGTATTGACCCAGATTTAGATGCCCAAGTAGAATTTGGGGCATTCCAAAAACTAGGGGATCTAACTACTAAAAGACAAGTGGTATAATATAACATTGCTTCGATCGATAATAAATATTGAGAGATTCCATCTCGGTGAATATTCATTCTCAATAGATTAAAAATATTTTGATTACATTTTTTTTTGGAAAACGTTGTAATTAGTACGAAAGCTATCTCCATAAAAACTACGATCGAATCTATGGAAGCATTGGTTTATACATTCCTTTTGGTGTCGACCTTAGGGATAATCTTTTTTGCTATTTTCTTTCGAGACCCCCCAAAAGTTCCAGATAGAGGAGGAAAATAATTTATTTATTTTTCGAATACTCTTTCTTATAATCAAAGAATGACCTTCCCGATTGGGAAGGTCATTCTTTCAACTAGTCCTCGTGCTCTTCAAAAGGATCTCCAAGTTGTTCAGAGGGTTGCCCAAAGGCAATGTATAGGGCATAACCAGTAAAGCTAACAAGTAAACGAGATATGGAGATAGCGACTAAGGTTGCAGTTTCCATTGGTAGGTAATCCTTCCTATGTATGTATATATACATAATAGTATACAAAGTTAATAGATCTCAACCAATACTATTGTTTTTATGGCTACACAGACCCTTGATGACACTTCTAGAACCAGGCCAATACGAACTAGTGTAGGAAATTATTTAAAACAACTTAATACAGAATTTGGTAAAGTAGCTCCCAGATGGGGAACTGCTCCTCTCATGGGTACGACAATGGCTCTATTTGCAGTATTCTTATCTATTATCTCAGAGATTTATAATTCTTCTATTTTATTGGATGGAATTCCAGTTAGTTGGGTCTAGAGAAACTAGAAGATCTGCCCGGATCTTTAGCTAATCCAAAAGAAAGAAAAAAGAACTAAGGAAGACAATATTTTGAATAACTTTAGTTTCTAGATTATTAATGTTTCGGTAGTTTGATCATGTAATTATTTTTATCTAAGGATTTTTGGAATATGGGTGTGCGACTTGTTAAAATTGATCTCAATTCTAGTACAAAAGACTGATCTGTTGTCGTCATAAAGATGGTCTTCCTACCTCATTGGATATTGATCCAATAGTTAATATCTAGAGCACGAGATATATAAATAAATAATATAATATATTCAAGAAAATCTTAACTATGGTTTATAATTGTTATTTATATCTCGTGACCAAGCTTCCAATTCTTTGAAAGAATTATGATAAAAAATTGAGGGATCTCTTCTCCTCTTTTTTATGCTGACTTTGATTGAAGAATGAGATAGTATCTCATTTCTCTTAGTTAGTATATTTCATTGAGGAAATAACAATGAAATTGAAAGGTTATAACCCATAAAACCTTTTGGGTATAAAAAAATCAGTGGGGTAAAATTTAAATCTAAGGTTTAGATTGGTTCATCTATTGAGATCTCGACAAGATAATTCCTATAGATCGTCCATACCTATTTGTTCTATAGGTGATCACAAATAGGATAAAAGATCATTCAAAAGGCCTATAGCGATTCATTCTGCATAATAATGAGCCGACTTGAAATTTGAGCATTATGAAGTCTTTCTCCCTTCTTATTATATAAAATCATGGATTATTGTGAATTCTCTTCCTTCATATTCGCTAAGTAGGGAAGTATTGATTATTTTCATGTTTTACAAACAATATACTTTGTTCAAAAAGGTATTTGGGTGTTCTTGTTTAAGCCGTATGAAAGTAAATTTTCATGTACAGTTTTCAGAGGGGGAATTTTAGTTGACCTATCTCAATAAAGTATATGATTGGTTCAAAGAATGTCTTGAGATTCAAGCGATTGCGGATGATATCACTAGTAAATATGTTCCTCCTCATGTGAATATATTTTATTGTCTAGGAGGCATCACACTGACTTGTTTTTTGGTACAAGTAGCTACTGGTTTTGCTATGACTTTTTACTATCGTCCCACCATTCTAGAAGCTTTTGCCTCTATTCAATACATAATGACTGAAGTAAACTTTGGTTGGCTAATCCGATCGGTTCATCGATGGTCGGCAAGTATGATGGTTCTAATGATGATCTTGCATGTATTCTGTGTTTATCTCATAGGTGGATTCAAAAAACCTCACGAATTAACTTGGGTTACGGGTGTCATTCTAGCTGTACTAACCGTATCTTTTGGTGTAACTGGTTATTCTTTGCCCTGGGATCAAATTGGTTATTGGGCGGTCAAAATTGTGACCGGTGTGCCTGAGGCCATTCTTTTAATAGGATCTCCTTTGGTAGAGTTATTACACAGAAGTGTTAGTGTGGGTCAATCTACTTTGACTCATTTTTATAGTTTACACACTTTTATATTACCCGTTCTTACTGCTATATTTATGTCAATGCACTTTCTAATGATCCACAAATAGGGTATTTCAGGTCCTTGATAGAAAGGAAATATACATTTTAAATGAGTACTCAAAACCTATCATTTTGAGCAACAATATATCATTGCCACGAATATTTCTTATTGGAAATATGGAAATAAGAAACCATGTTTCTCAGATTTCACCTTTTAATTCTTAAGTATTCTTTATCTAATACAAAGAATTAATGTAGATACTCATCTCAAATGGAGAAAATAGATTATGGGAGTGTGTGACTTGAACTATTGCTTAGGCCATGCAGATACATTCTTCGATCTGCCATATAAAGATTAATCAGAAATGTGTCTCTGTCCCAATTTTCTTCCCAAAAAAGGAAGTTTAGAACCTGGAGAAAAGGCATCGGGCACTTTGTTGCATCCCAAGAGAGTTATTTCTATGATCAAATCTGAATTAGGCTCTGTAAGATCCAGGTAATGGTAGCAACATAATAAATAAAACTTATTACTTGTCCTTTCCTTTTTATAGTATGAAAATACATGCATTTCCCTTGTATTTCCATAGGGTAAACTATCGGAGTAAAAGAAGGGGTCTAAGGAAGGAGAAAGGCCGGATCAGTAACAAGTCAATACCTTGTATGTAAAAAAATTGTGTAGGTCGGGATAAACACGGATTACAAGGAATAAGATGGTCCAAAAGGCATATTGATCATGATCGAATTTATGAGCTTACTTGGGTACTGAGCACTTAATCCAAAATAATAAAATTATCAAGAATGGTATAGATATTTGTAATTCTTATTACTGACGATATGCCCTTCATTATTTTTATAAGTTATTGTTCGAGCCGGATGATCAAAATTGGCATGTCTGGTTCTTTAGGGGGATAGATTCATAAAAATCTACTTATCCCAATAACAAAGAAACCTGACTTGAATGATCCTGTATTAAGGGCTAAATTAGCTAAAGGCATGGGACATAATTGATCTACTATATATTTTTCCAGTAGTAATTTCAGGTACTATTGCATGTACCGTAGGTTTAGTGGTTCTAGAACCATCAATGATTGGCGAATTAGCAAATCCATTTGCAACTCCTTTGGAAATATTACCCGAATGGTATTTTTTCCCCGTATTTCAAATACTTTGTATAGTACCTAATAAATTATTAGGTGTTCTTTTAATGGCTTCAGTACCTATAGGACTCTTAACAGTCCCTTTTTTAGAGAATGTGAATCAATTTCAAAATCCATTTCATCGTCCAGTAGCTACAACAGTATTCTTAATCGGTACCACAGTAGCTCTTTGGTTAGGTATTGGGGCAACATTACCTATCAATGAATCTTTAACTCTAGGTCTTTTCCAATTTGATCTAATTTAGAATATCTGAATCTCGAAAGAAATCTTTTGTTCTTATATCTAGGGAGTAGTTGCTTCAAGACAAATGATCTCTCCCTAGATATATTTTGTCAGATTTCAAATATATTTGTATGTAATAAATAATAAGGGATTTCTTCAAATTTACTTTAAAGAATAACTTAGAAAAAGAGAATGAATGGAGAGATGAAATAGAACCATTTCATGAATCTAAACCCGATTCCCAGGTAAATCAATTCCAATATTTCGTCGAAATTCCAATATTTCTTTGACAGATTGTTCCCCGAGGTGTTTAATTCTCATTAAATCTTCTTGACTATAATTTGATAGGTCCGATAATGTTTTTATATTGGCCTTTTTGAGGCAGTTATATATCCTAGTAGAGAAGTTTAATTGGTCAATATACATTTGGTCGAAAATGATTCTCTTCGTATCGGTCAATATATGTGAAGGAGGTAGGGAAGGAGTCAGATTATCACTTAGACTATTTATTCCATTGATGTTTTCCTCCTCTGCACGCAAAAAAGGAAGGAAAAAGTCAATCAAATTTCGAGAAGCTTTGTAAAGTGCCTCTTTAGGAGGCAATCCTCCATTCGTCCATATTTCAAGAAAAAGGATTTCTTGTATCTCATTTCCACTCCAATAGGAATGAATACTATAATTTACATTTTGAACAGGGATAAAGGCAACATCTATAGGAAAAATTCCATCCTGAGAATTATAATTATTATAATTTGGATTTTGGGTAATATACCCGCGGCCTTTTTCAATTTGTAATGATATATCTAAGGTAATTGATTTTTTTATGTTAGCTATATGTTGTGTAGTATCAATTATTCTCACAGAAGGTGGTAATATGATATCTTGCGCAGTTAATTTTTTTGGTCCAACGATATAGATATACCCTTCTCGAATTCCGTATGCATCACTTCTAAGCACAATTTCTTTCAGATTCATCAAAATTTCATGTATCGATTCTTCAATACCTATTAACATAGAATATTTATTTT
This sequence comes from Torreya grandis, assembly GCA_037957365.1. Taxonomy (NCBI): domain Eukaryota; kingdom Viridiplantae; phylum Streptophyta; class Pinopsida; order Cupressales; family Taxaceae; genus Torreya; species Torreya grandis. Next base: position 654,191 of record JARHVA010003942.1, on the reverse strand, counting down.
TTATGTTTTTAATTTTGGCATGTGTGATACATGTTCCTTCTACTTCTCCAAGTAAAACTCTTCTTATTGCACTACCTATTGTATTAGCTTGACCTTTGCGAAGCGGAGATAGAGTGAAATGACCATAATGAAGACGCTTACTGTCTGCTCTAGATTCGACACACTTTAATTGTGGTGTCTTAATAGAGACTAATATTTCATCCTGAATCATAATTATTATTTGAATAGATAATTTAAATATTTTTTTCTTGAAATTCATTCAATTCTTACACACATCTCTTTTTGGGAGGTCTACATCTGTTATGTGGCATAGGAGTTACATCACGTATATAACTCAAAAGTACACCACTTTTAGCAATGGCTCGTACTGCTGTATCTCTCCCTAGACCAGGGCCACTTATCATAACTTTTGCTTGTTTTAGCATACCTTGATCCATTAATGTATGAATAACATTTTTTGTTGTAGTTTGAGCAGCAAATGGTGAACATCTTTTTGTGCCTTTGAATCCATAAGCACCAGCTGAAGACCAAGAAATCGCTTGTCCTCGTATATCTATAACAGTAACAATGGTATTGCAAAAACTTGCTTGAAAGTAAATAATTCCTTTCAGTATTTGATGTTTAGTTCTACGCGGTAAAAATCTTCTTGTAGTTCTACGTGTCACAAATCTTTTTGTAGTTTTTGACACAAATTTTCTTGTAGTTTTTGACACAAATTTTCTTGTAGTTTTATAAATATTATAATTTAATAGTTAAAAAAAATCTATAAATTTATATCTAACTTTATAGATATAAATTTATAGATATAAATCTATAGACCAAATTTATAGATCAAAATAATAAATCAAACTTTTTTTTATAAATGCATTTCTTGATATAGATAAGGATTATCCCTGTCTTTGTTTATGTCTCAAATTGTGACAAATTACCAGAAGGCATTTCTGCCTACGAATTAGGTGACACTTTTCACAAAATTTATGAACAGAAGCACGGATTTTCATTAATTTATGGTCTTTTAAGGAAATACTAGGATCATATTCCATTTTGTTTTCTGAAAAATAGAGTTTATCTAATGAATGAGGCTCATTATTGAGTCATATCAGATAAAAACATTATGATTTTTAGTTGGTAGGAAATATATAAAATATGCGTCCCGCACAATTATGCTCAGGAAAAAATCTGACCTTGACCCTAACTCCTAGTAGTAATTCTTTACTAAATTGGTGTTGAATCTTATCTGAAATAAACACTTCAATATCAAGGCCATTATCTAAATGAACCCTAAACAGGCCGTTAGGCAATTTTTCAATAATTATACCTATACCCATGGTTTGACCATTAGGATTAGGACCTCTGACCCCTCCATTAGTTTTCATAATTTATACACATGTAAGTTCCTCCCTAGCATCTTATTATTTCAATATTATTTACTTCTTTATTAATGTTATATAGGTATTAACACTTTATTAACCTTAATAGGTATTAACATAATACTATATTATTATTTTTGATGGACGCAAAATAGCATAATAAAATTTTAAACAATTATTTATAATTACCCAATATTGATCCTTTATAAGAATATTCGATCAAAAGATAACATCAGCATCATCATCATAATTGGGGGGACATCTAAAAATTATACGTCCTTTCCTTAAATCATAAGGAGTTAATTCGACCTTAACTCTATCCCCTCTTAGTATTCATATAGATTTGTATCGAATCTTCCCCGAAATACACGTTAAAACATCTTCACCATTATCCAAATGGACTGTAAACATGCCGTTGGGAAATGCTTCAGTAACTAAACCTTTGACTATGATATATTTTTTTAATTCATTCAATTTGTTGCTCGCCCCTCCTGGCTTACTGTTTCAAATAACATTGTCATTAATGTAGCACAAGACTTTTCTAGAATGCATATTCTGATGTTTATTTTGTGTTTAGGAATACGTTTATAAATTACCATAAAATACATAATAATTCACCTCCTATTTTTTTTTGTCGAGCTTCTCGATCAGTCATAATTCCTTGGGAAGTAGAAAGGATTACGATGCCCATTCCACCTAGAACTTTAGGGATCTCCCGATAATTGGAATAAATTCTCAAACCAGGTTTGCTAATACGCTTTGGAGCAGTTATATATCTCTTTTCCTTCCTTTCTCTAGATCTTGAAGTTAAAACCAAAAGAGATTTCTTACCTTCTTTATGTTCCCTAACATCCTCTATAAAACCTTCTCGTAGAAGGATCCTTGCAATGTTATCGGTCATAATAGTAGATGTTACTTGAACTATTTTTTTTTCCCATGTTAGTGTTTCTTATAGAAGTCATTAGATTGGCAATAGTATCGTTACCCATGACGAACTAATTCTTAGGAATTCCCGGTCTCTAATTTAAAAAGGCATGTTTATCTTTTTTAAGGAATATACATGAGATTACAAATTATATCTATTAATGTATCTATTAATTCCACATGATCTATTAGTATTTATAATACTTCGGGGGCCAATGATATTATTTTGGTGAAATTCAATTCTCTCAATTCCTCAGTAACTGAACCAAAAACTCGAGTTCCTTTTGGATTTCCTTTCTGATCAATGACAACTGCTGCATTGTCATCAGATCGTATTATAATTCCATCGTCACGTTTAAGTTCTTTACACGTGCGTATAACTACGGCTCTAACTACTTCTGATTCTTCTAGGGGCATATTAGGTGCCGCTTCTTTAATTACAACAATTATAATGTCACCAATATTAGCATATTCTTGATTATTTGCTCCTAGAACTTGAATACACATTAATTGTTGGGCGCCACTGTTGTCTACTACATTCAAATAAGTTTGAGACTAAATCATTTTTCCTCCAAAAGATTTGTTGCCTCGGCATAAAAAAAAATATTTTTGACAATAATATTTTTCAGCCAAAAATATTTCTTTGGTTCGGTATTATATAGGAGAACTAATAATAAATTGAGTATGTATAGGCATTTTGTATGCAACAATTTGAAAAGCTGTTCTAGCTATAGTTTCTGATACTCCACTTATTTCATAAAGTACTCGACCCGGTCTGATGACAGATACCCAATATTCGGGAGGCCCCTTTGCTTACCCCAAACCCATACATATTTCTACAAGTCTAATTCTAATAGGTTTGTCCAGAAATATACGCATCCAAATTCTTACACCACGACGGGCATAGTGGGTAATTGCTCATCGTCCTGCTTCTATCTACCCAGATGTTATCCAAGCAAGTTCCAATGCCTGAAGAGCGAACCTACCAAAACAAACACGATTGCCCCAGGAAGCTACTCCCTTCATTCTTCCTCTATGCTGGTGACAAAATTTCATTCTTTTTGGGTTATAGTTGATGGCTGTATAATACTATTTGAATCCTATCTCTATTTTAGAACCGGATATGAAAGTTTCTTCTCATCTGGCTCCTTGTGAAGAATCTATGGCAAACTAGTATATACAATATATATCACATGTGTTATATAGATAACACAGTATGGATATACGCATAACACATAATACACACACACACACACACACACACACACACACACACACACACACACACACACACACACATATATTGTACTATAATTGATGAAACACGTAGCAAATATTTATCTCTTTTATTTACATCGATAGTGCCCAATACGAATTTCACAGGCGAATATTCACTCTTCTAGTATTTGCTTCATCGGGCCAATTTATAGACAGACTCCAATGAGATGAATTCTTTCTTGGTTTATTTCGCCATCCTTTCCAATGAATGATTAAGATTCCTATATGTTCTTAATGTAGTCACAGGTTCCATTGTTCCCACAACTTTCTGTCAAATGGTTGCTCAGGTTTACCCTCTGCAATGGAGCTCTTATTTCATTTCTTAAAGAATCAATGTCCTTAGTTTCCATTGACCCGAAGCTCTTTTTTATAAACCCAATCCATTTAATTCTAAATAGATCAGGATAATTCTTATGCTTTATCACAATGCTCTTTGGAGTGATTTATTAACCATACAATACTGTAAGGAAGAAGATTTAATTCTTTCTTTTTCTCCTTCCTCCTTTTTTTCTTTTCTTGCATTACCAAAGACCGTTTTCGCTTCACGAGAGATATAGATCTTATTTTTTTGTCTCTTTGTGGAAGAAAGTCTTTTGTTCATTTGATGGAACTATCTATTAGATAATTTATTGGTTTTTAGTAATATGAAAGAAAGAATGGGTTTCTAATTATATATCAGAGACTAATTCGTTCTTATTTCGATTTCTCCATCATTTTAGAAAAGATCGCAAAAACTTGATCTCAACGAGTCGCACACTAAGCATAGCACTACTCCAAGATGGTTAATCTAATTTTTATTTGATCTTATAGAATTGATGATTTATAATCGGTCAGATTGTAGAAAAGTATTACTCATTTTTATCAAAGATCCAAATTTTGATACCCAATACTCCATAAACGGTTTGAACCACATAATAACAATAATCAATTTTAGCTTGAAGGGTCTGTAGGGGAACTCTACCTTGCATGGCCGATTCTTTACGGGCTCTCTCAATTCCATTGAGACGTCCTTTGATTTTTATTTTAATACCTTCGACATCTGCCTTTTCAGCCAGTTCAATAGCTTTGTTCATTATTATTTTTATTTCAACTCTCTCCTTTAGTTGTATAGAAATATATTCCGCAAGAATATTAGGTTCTCTATAAGGTTTATCAACTTTTTCTATAGAAATGAGAAGTTTTCAGTTCATAGAATCGAGCATATTCTGTACAAGCATATTTTGCACTTCGTCTCTTAATTGCTCAATTTCTTTATCTTTTTCTTTATCTTGACCCCGTTTTTCGATGAACAAGTTGGTAAATCCGATATATATGTTGACCTTAATCAAATTAGCATTTTTTACAATTTCTATATGTGTAATTGCTCCATAATTTGAGGAACCTTTTATATGTTGTACATAATTTACAATGCAATTATGTATTTTCTCATCTTCTCGTAAATCTTCGGAATAATTCCTTTGTTCAAACCAAAGAGAACGATGGTTTTGAGTAAAACCAAGTCTAAAACCAAGTGGATTTATTTTGTTTCCCATATATTTCTATCTTTTTGGTACTTTTTCCAGGTATTCTACTTGCAACATAAATGGATTATTATTCCATCTAATTTGGATATTTTATAATTTTTATTTTTCTTCCAATACAATAGTTATATAACAAGTGGGTTTCTGTATGGGATAACCCCATCCCCGGGCTCTAGGTTGAAATCTTTTGAAAAGAGCACCTTCATTCACTTCAGCTCTACTGACAAATAAATTGTCTTCATTTAAACCCATATTGTGATTAGCATTTGCAGCTGTAGAATGAATTACTTTTAATATGGGATAACATGCTCCATAAGGCATCCAACTCAGTATAATAAGTGCTTCTTTATAAGAACGACCATTAATTTTATTAAGTACTCTATGTGCTTTAAAAGAAGACATACATATATGTTTGGCCAAAGCCCGTGTTTTTGTACTTGGACTCTTATTTACCATCTTCATCCTCCAAAATGAATTATGTGTACTATTCACAACGATATTTTTATTGTTTCTCTCTAAAAAATTATTTTATTTTTTTGCTTTTTTATTGTTTCTCACTTTTTTATCTTTTTCGCATGCCCCTGGAAAATAAAAGTAGGTGCGAATTCCCCCAATTTGTGGTTTATCATACCATTTGTTATATAAATGGGTAAGTGTTCTTTTCCATTATGAACAACAATGGTATGACCAATCATTGCGGGTACAATGGCAGATGCTTGGGACCAAGTCACTATTATCTTCTTTTCTTTCTTCATGTTTAGATTGTCTATTTTCCTCAACAAATAATTAGCTACAAAAGTATTTTTTCTTAGTGAACGTGCCATGGTCAATTACCTCTTTTTTGATTTACCTTTCTTTTTTTATAAAAAATGGATTTCCAACTACTCCTACTTACGTCGACGAAGGATTGAAACATCACTATATCTATTTCTCTTCCGACTCTTTCTTCCAAGTGCGCTATAACCCCAAGGGGTTAGGGGTTTTTTACTACCAATTAGGGCTCTTCCTTCACTGCCTCCATGAGGATGGTCCACATCATTCATAACTACTCCTCTTACTTCAGGATGTTTACCCAGCCAACGTTTTGATCCAACTTTACTCAAAGTTCTATTTTTCCATTTAACATTACCTACTTGTCCAATTGTTGCTGAATAGTTCTCAGATATTAAATGAACCTCCCCAGATGGTAATCTTAATGTGGTTAATCGGCCTTCTTTTGTGATTAGTTCTGCTATAGCACCCACCGCTCTAGCTAATTGTCCACCTTTTCCAACTTGTATTTTGACATTATGTATAGTCGTACCTAAGGGTATATTGGTTGAAGTAGACCTTTAGTTTGTAAAAGTCCCTTCCCAAACTGTACAAGCCTCTCTCAGGGCATACAGCTTTCTGGATGTTAATTTGTACATTATTCTAGTAGTAAATATACTATTTATATAGTATATTATCTAGGGATCTAGGAGGGCATATTTAAAATCCCTTATGTCCTAATTCTCTACATCCTAGGTTTCTCTATTCCATCATCTGGCTTATGTTCTTTTTTCATGTAGCATTTAGAATGAATGACTTTATCAAATTACATCAAGACTTCTGCATTTTTCGGATAATGTAGGAGGCATTTAAATAATAATATTTTTTTATTCTCTAAAAAATATTCTCACTGTTCAGCTCCGAATCTACCTTTGACCATCAAATCAAATGTGAGTTACTTGTCTTTCTCTTCATAACAAGGGTTCCTTTACCTTTTTTTTTATGCTTCAGACAACTCGGTCTTCTCCATATTATCATATCTCGGTAGCCAATAATTATAGAAACTATTGAACTCAATCACCCGACTCTCCCATCGAAACTTGATAGGGATTTATAACGTGTGCCTGGAGTAAAAGTTTGGTTGGTCATGTTATTTATTATAAGTTTCATTTATAAGGAAAAAGTGGAATAGAATAACCTGGTTTTAGTGTAATAATCATACGTTTATAAGGCATTCGATTTTTCATTATTAGCTTAATCTTTTCCCTTGGTCGATAACTATTAACTCCTATTACTTTAACATTGAAGAAAAGTTCAATCCAATTTTTGATCTTTGTTTTAGTCGATCCCGAATCGACATTTAAAATATATTTATTTTTTTCAAATAGACAAATACTTTTTTTTGTAAATACTAAATCTAGATATTGAACCTCATCCATAAATATTTACTCCCTTACTATCTTTTAAAAAGGAAATACAAATGCCCATATCCACCAATCCATATTTAATTATAGATAAATATACATAAACTATATTGTATGAATATATCATACTTAAACTTATATGAATAAGTTAGGAATAAAAAACCAGTACAGACCTAATGTACTCTCGATATTTAATTAATTAATTGAATAGAAATAGTCTCGCTGTTTGCGATTCTTCCATCTAAAAGTTATTTATTCTGAGTAGAATGCAATAACTATTTATTCTGAGTAGAATGCAAGTGCATCCAACAGGAATTGAACCCGCAACTTCCCAATTATGAGTTGGGTGCTTTTACCATTCAGCCATGGATGCTAAAGCAAAAAAAAAAAAAAAAAGTCAATATTAATAATAATAAATATTGACTCAGATTAACCAATTTAATTATCTCTTCTAAATACTTAATTCAAATAATGCTTATTATTTTCAATAATTAAATAGATATATATGACACATCTTTGTCATTTTAAAATGATAATACATTCATGTAGACTAAAATATGATAATTTGACAATTAGACTCTTAGATAGATATAATAGATCTATAGATACCAAAAAATATCCAAACAGAGTTGTTTCCCCTGTTTACAGAGATGGAGATATATTTTATCAAAATGCAATAATTAATTATGGTAGTATAATATATCTGCTTCTATATAGCAGAAGAGAGGAAGATTATTTGTGTTTACTTTTTTTAACAGGAAACAGGGATAGTGTTGACAATACATTATCGATCTATATATAATATATAACAGATGTATATATATATATATATATATATATATATATATATATATATATATATATATACATCTATATCAATCTATAGATACCAAACCAAATATAGAAAAAAAAGAAAGAAGAGGATTTATCTATTATGTTTACAATAATAGAAATTTATTATATACGGACAAAAACAAAGTTCTTGAATCTATTGAAAGATCGAAATCTTTCCAAATCAATATTAATAGCAATAAACTATCTTGCTAAGATAGAATTAGACAAAACTGTCTAAAAAGTTGTATTAACTTAATTAATTAATTATTGTTCTAATTAACTTATATTTTATAATAATATTATTAAAAACTATGAAAAAACACCGAAAAACATTTTGGTTATATAGCATTCAGTCGAGATTTCAAGTGAACATGATGGGAGTTTTCAATCCATGGACCGAATCCAATTTGGTGAGATTGATAACTCAAATATTTTTTGGTCGAGAAAGTGTTATTAAGCTCTTTGACTTTCGGATTCTTAGTACTTTACTTATACGTGATCTACGTATATTTAGTTTAAAGGGTCAAGCATTAAAAGATTTAATGGTACTTACATTACCATTACTTATATATTATTTAAATAGTCATTCTTTAGTTCAAAGAAATAGATTAAATTTGATACATATGGAAATATCTGTACATCGTTTTGGGTTTGGAAATAAAAAAGTGTTGCTATTTTTGCATATGTTTATGTCTTTGCCAAAAAACAAAAGAAGATATCAACGTTGCTTGCTTAATCCAAAAGAACATGTTTGGGTTTTCTCAAGTTTCGACACAATTTTGAATTCTAAAAATGATATAATCTCAGAGAACCTAGGACCAATAAGTTGGGAAAGTCATTCGAAGAACGATTCGAACGATATCGAATGGCAGATTGATTCAACTTTCAATTTGACTCAAAATGAGTTTTGGGAACCTATAAAATTTAGTGAATGGATTAAAATAAACGAATCTATTAATAAAAACAGAACAAAGCAATTAGAAGAAGAATTAGTTCAAACAAGAGAATAAATTTTTTCTCGAAGACCAGAAGATTCTAAAATTGACCAAGAAATTGAACAAGAAATTGAAGAAAAATCAGATCAAACAAGAGAATTTGATTTATCTTCAAGGCTAGAAGATTTTGGAATTGGAGAAATTGAACAAGAAATTGAATAAAAATTAGTTCAAACACAAAAGTGAAAACATCCTAGTCGAAAGCTATTCAAATGGATGAATATAGTCTTTAATTTTTGAATTGAAGAAAGCGAACAAGAAGAAATCGAACAAGAAGAATTAGTTTGAACAAAAGAATCTTATTCGTTCTCAGAGTCAGAATTTTGGAAAGGATTGTCTGATCATTTTTCAATAGATCAATCATGTATTGATCATTTTTCAATAGATCAATCATGTATTGATCATTTTTCAATAGATCAATCATCTATAAATGTTAGTACTCCCAAGAAACCCATTGAAAAATTAAAATTATTGAAAAGGAGACAAGATGCTTTTCAATATTTTAGGAGATCAGAAAGGAATAGGATAGTTGATCTATGGAAGGTCAAAACATATCTTCAAAGTTCTTCTGTAAATTATGATATTTCATCAGATCCCAGATGGAATATTAGAAGAGATATAAATCAATTTAATTGTATTCAATTTCTGAACCAGAGTTTACCTTCAATATCTTCTTCATCCTATGATGAAACCAAAGAAAAATTCTTGTTAAACAATGATTTTCAATTGAAAAAAATTATTCTGAAAATAACGGATGAATTTACTCTATCAATAACTAAGCCTAATCAGGCTTACGATAGTGAAATAGCCCTGGATATGGATTCTCACATGAATAAATTTTATGAACTGAACAAGAATATATTATTGACTCAGATCTTCAACTACAAAGATCAATAAAAAGAGAATTCTTTCTTTGTGTTACTCAATATTATTGATAAAGAGAATCAATATGTAGATCAAATAATAACAAAGAATGATGAAACTGAAACTTCGGTACGACTAATATTGAATCAATATAAGATTAAAGCTGACGAGCATCTTGAAAAAGCATTCAAGAAATTTTATCTTTTGAAGAACGTATTAATTAAATACTCTTTATCCAAAGTATTTAATGAGTACGCTAAGTACTCTTTAGGATCAGATCCTGCATTGGACGATTTAGAATCCAAAACTGCATTAGATGAGTATCCTTTTTCAAAAGTGTTCTAGAAGTACTATTTGGAATGGAAAAAAATATATATTCTATTATATTTAATTGACAAAAGGATTTAATAGATTCTATTTAATCAAAAGGTTCAGTTGGAATTTGAAAGATCAAATTCGAACAAATTGGATAAGAAAAGATCTTTTGAATAATAGAACAAAAGATGCAATTAACCAGCATTCATCAAGTTGGAAAAAATATCAGAAAGAATGGTTCAATCACTCTATTCTTCGAACTTCCAAAAATATAAATCAGAGTTTGAATATTAATGCATTGTCCATTTAGATCAAATATTTGAAAAAAGGGTTGAAACGTCTTGTGTCTATTTCTAAACAAAACAATTTGAAAAATAGAGTGTTTGATCCAATTGAATTATGTGCTACTCAATATTTTGGTTGGTCTGGAAGTACCAAAAAAAAATTTGGTATCATTTTCAATGATAATGATAAAGATATCATACCGATTAAAAAGTCCAGCAAATCTAAATCAATCCCCAATTTTTCACAAAGATTGGAATCCTTGATCGATGAAGGAACAATAGCCTCATTAAGTTTGAATGAGAAACTGCTGAATCAATCAATTATTGACTTATTCAATAATGAAAAAAATTACATGGAATTATTTGATAACAGTGGTATTTTGACAATATTCAATGATCGAGACAATTGGTTAAATCCTTTAAAACTATCTAATCAAAACTCATTGAGAGTTGCTTTTTGCAAAGCAAATACAGTTGAATTTTTAGATTATTTACATCATCCTCGTTTAAATTATAAAAAAAGATTAGCTTCTTACATGGAAAGGATTCATATCAAAAACAAGAATCTTATATATGGACAATTATTCAATCTTTTTCCCATCCATAACAAGGTCTTGTCTATTAGACCTATTAACTCAGAGAAAGAAACTATTTCACTCATCAAGTCACAAGTAAATTTATTATTGGCTAAATATTTACTTGACCAAGTGTTAATCCATGACTTGTACAAATCGTCAAATTTACTTACTCAATTGAATTCATTTGTTCATAGTAAAATAGATATTTCCTCGATTGAAAAGATATATAAAACTCCTTTAATAAGCCAACAAATCGTCAATTTTGACAAAAGTTCTTGCCATCCTTTTTTAACTAGTTCACATTCAGAAAAAAACAACCCCAATCAGTACCCTAAAAAGGGTGTTGGTTCGAACATGGGTCTGATTCAAAATCAATCTTATCAAGATGATTTACTATCAGAAATCTCTTTCAAACTGAAAAAATTTGTAGAAAAAGAAAAATATAGTTCGGCAGAAAGTCAAAAAAAAATAATTGAAGATAAAATCATAGTTGATAATTTGAAGAAAGAAAAATGAAAGATTCTCATATTTTATAAGATCTCTCAAATAGATATGCTTTTTGAGAAATGGGATTTGTTTCAAACATATACATCATGGTTTTTTACTTCTACATGGTGGAAATATATTGATAATTTATTTTCTATTACTTTTCCGCAAATACTAATAAGTATTAGTGATCAATTCAATATCATTTTTCACGATATTACGGATAATTGGAATCATACTTTGAATATTTTGTGGGCATTCTCTCATCAATTTTGTAAACTTTTAGAATGGGAAGTTAGAGCGAAATTTATCCCTAAATTGAATATGTTTTTATCCTATTGGAATCTTTTGGATTGGAAAGAACCAATTAATCAAACGGTATTTGAGGGAAAGGATAAGTCAATATCATTTGATACATGGAAATATATACAAAATGTTCGGGAGTATGATACATTTATTTTTATTTTCATTGTATTTTTCTTCTCTATTTCCTGCGGAGTTCCCTTATGTTTGATTCACTTTTATAGCAATGTCGAGCTTCTAAGAGATTTAGAGTATGAGCCCTACTTTATGAAGGTAGGAGAAATCATGCATTCTTTTAAAATGCTCAGATTTTATTATAATTTCTCTTGGTATGGTTGCTGGCTGACAATCCTCGATTTTGTAAATATGGAGAGGGATTATAATGATATAGGATTATCCCAAATATTAGAAATTTGGTATGTCAAAAATTGTAAATGGTCTTCCTGGCCTTTCAAAAAGTGTAGGAGATTGAAATCACTTTTAAATAGAGTTTTATACAAATACGAAGTGGATGATTTCTTTTTGAAAGAGAATAGATTGTTTTCAGTACAAGAACGAATCTCTCAATTTGAATCAAAGTTAACTCCCCCTAATGGTTTCTTTTCTCAATATTTCGAGAAAGGGAAACACCTGGGACTTCTTTACTTTAAATATCTAGCTGAAACTATTTAGCTAGGTCAAATGAATAAAATAGGACTAATGAATTATGAGTTTGATTCCTTTTGTCTAGTAGAAAGGTGGGTCTTCCATGTTTTTCAGTAGCAGATGACCTCTCTACCAACTCACCCATCTCTATCTCACCAAGTGAGAGTTTTCCAACTCTACCTGTTACCGTCCCTATCAAATCGAATTTTATTGATAGGGCCTAGGGAAACTGGATGATCGTATTTGGCCAAAAGTCTAGTAGCAGATTCTTATCTACCTTTAATAAGAATATCTCCTAAAATTTTTTTGAAGTAGGAGAGACTTCTGCTCAACTATGAAGCTAAGTATACATCTTCAGCTAAGAAATCATACCTTGAGCATGAAAAGGTCCTTAGGTCTCTAGGCTGGTTAGGTAGACCACAAGACATAAATGAAAATGATTCTTATGAAAAAAAACCAAAAAACTTTCAGCATGATCAAGGAGAGCATTTATCTCCGGAGTATTATGCGAGAAGATTTTGCCAATTCATGTTTGCACTAAAATTGGCAAAATTGATGTATCCTTGCGTCATATGGATTCCAAGCATTCATGAACTGAATGATCACTTCTACCTTACTGCATTATTGAGGGAAATCCTTGGAGATACATATCATATTAGTGATTATGAGGAAGAAACCAATATAAAACAAAATATTGTTGTTATTGCTTCGACTCATATTCCTAAAAAAGTGGATCCAGTTCTAATAACTCCTCCTTATGGTAAACGAAGATTCAATACATTTATCAATACTAAAAAGTTTCCTGCCCCACATCGAGAAAAGGAATTTTTTTTGCTTCTAGATAGCAAAGGGCTCTATTTGAAAAAAGATTGGAACTATTATGATGAATTTGGATTAACGACCAGAGGTTTTACTACACTAGATTTGGCAAATCTTGCCAATGACATCTGGCTAATTAGTATTAGCTGAAACACTTCAGCTATAATCAATAGGATAATTGAAGAAGCTATGTATAGACCAAGTTGGGCTCCAAACAATTTAAAGTTTCAATTCAGTAATATTTATAAAGTACTTCCTTATAAGATAGGAAAAGCTATTATACAAAATAAACTGACGTATTGCAGGAATTTCCTAAATCTTAGAACGGACTTACAGGGTCGAAGAGCATACTATTTGCATGACTGGTATTTAGAACCTTCAATTGCTAGAACAACTGTGAAGGAATTAACCATATTCTATCATATTTTGGGTTGCTTGGTTGGATCAGTAGCTCAAGATTGTTGGTTTCTATTAGAATCAAATAGAGAGAATTGGACTTCTGTTGATCTTTTCATTGCAAATGATTTTGCTCTAGCTTCCAGTCTTTTACAGAGTCTTCTGGAAGAGTTTCCATGGTTGGTAACAATACATCAAAACAATTCTGATAAAAATCACATCACAATTGCTCCTCAATTCAAAAGAGATATAATGAAAAAAGGATTATCTTCTATAGTAGATAAGATCGTTCTATCTAAAGAATTGAAGTACTCCTACGTAGGAGAATTACGCATTGACATAGTTTGTTCTCCTAGGACATGGTGTTTTAGTTTTATTCACAGTAATTGATTCGATCATATAAAATATATAACAATAGATAACCCTTTATTGGATTATCTTCATCTATTCGAAGGGTTTCAAGAAAGGCCAACCCGTCTTTCCAGTTTGTTTTGGAATTTTTTTTTGTCGTCTTACGACCCCTTTCTTGTTTATCATGATCCTTCTGATGTTCCACAAAGAAAGCTAGATGCTTTCTGGGAAGCAAGATCATTATACAATAGGTTTAAAAATATGGGAGTATATCAATTTGATACAGAAGAGTATGCAAAGGAATATAAACCTTTAGATACACCAATAATCTATCTAGCTTGACGATTTCTTTGGGATCCCGTGAGTATTCACTTTGCAAATAAGCACCCTGCTTTTTTACGAGGAGAACTTTTTGTTCCTCAAAAACTCCTGAAAAGGATTTATCTTACTCACTCTTCAGCAAGAGTAATAAGGGGCATAAAAAAAATGATAAAATCTATAGTAAGAAAAAAAAGGGTGAGGAAAATAGCCTTAGGAATTAAAATTGTGGATAATAACAATGATTTGTCTCTTAACATTAAGATTGAGCTTAAGGAGCATTTTGAGGCTTTCAAATGCTTTCAAGAAATTGGTATCTGATTGAGACGTGTGTATCCATATCGTCCAATGTTAATGTATGACCGTTGGTTGCGTGAAAAGACAAGAGATAATAAATTCAAACAATTTTTGATTGAAGGAGAAAGGGAAAATATAGATTTATTATCTAATGAATGTTTCATTTATAATACTTTATCCGAAAGTTATGAATATTTATCAAATTTATTCCTCACTAACGGAATGTTATTGAAATTTTTCATGACATTATTAAAAACAAAATGGCTTTCTCAGAATGACATTAATTGCTTATTAGCGGAAGGATTGAATAAGAATAACAAGGACTAGATCAATCAAAATTTATATTGCGACCATTTAAGAATAAGCATAGTAAAAAGAGTTAAGTTAGTTTTTTTTAACTTGCTGAGCAATTATTTATTGCTCTACTATGCTTACTCAATATTTATTATTATTGTAGTTATAGTATACTTTTCTCCTACCCTTTTTATTTTGAGAAAGGGATACTTGTAGAGGGATACAATGTCGGTATATTTGTTAAATATATATTACAACTTCCAAATCTTTCAAGACCTTGAA
The DNA here is from genome assembly GCA_037957365.1 of Torreya grandis. Lineage (NCBI taxonomy): Eukaryota > Viridiplantae > Streptophyta > Pinopsida > Cupressales > Taxaceae > Torreya > Torreya grandis. The sequence continues at coordinate 638,864 of JARHVA010003942.1, read as the reverse complement.
AGGGATTTATAATAGATTCTTTTCAATTTAATTCCTTCATTCAATCTAATAATGATTAGGAAAAAAGATACATTTATTAATGTAAAAAAAAATCAATCCACCTTAAATTTGTTTATTTTTTATTACTTTTTTAATCAAAGTAATTTATAATTTTATAATGCATTTTATTTCCTATTCTCATTAGTTATAGCCCTATGAAACAAGAATTTTAGGGCTACCATGGTGGAATAATTTTATTGTTCGATGAATTATTATTTATTCTATGTATGAATTGCTTGAACAAACATTATGAAATAACAAACATTTTATGAAATATTTTTTTAGTATAAAAAAAAGATAAGGAAATTATTATTATTATTGCCTGATGAATTTGATCTAATATGATCGAATTGATCAGGCAATAGGCATTACAATATATATGCCTTGAAGAGGACTCGAACCTCCACGCTATTTAGCACGAGATTTTGAGTCTCGCGTGTCTACCATTTCACCATCAAGGCATCCCAAAAGTGAATTTTATTTCATGAATAAAATATCTATCGATATTATAATCACATATTGTTATATGTGGAATAAAAATGGCTAACAAGGATAAAGTATTGGAGTATTACAATATTGATCCGTAATATAAGTCATGGTCTAATATTATTAGATCATCCAATTATTTTGACTTTTTATTATCGATAATTAATATTTATAATATTACGATATATTACGATCAAACACTTTTTTTACGATTCAATAGAAACCATAAGTATTGTGTTGCCCAAATAACTAATATGTTAAGTTTAATCCTATGTTAAACTTATCTCTTAGAACCGAGAGATGTATAATCTATTTACAAACGTTTGAATAACATAAATAAAATGTTTATTTAATGGTATAGAATGAACTTCTAATTAAATTACAAAATCAACTTGAATTTTAAATTAGAAGTTCATTCTATAATTTCAGCCTATTCCCTGTAATTTTAAGGATATGAGTAAAAATCTACTAGTTCTTTTAGTTCGTAAGAAAAAGATTGACTAAATAAATAGATCTTAAAATAATGTATCCTGAGCAATTGCAACAATTGGATTCATGACTATTCCCAGTAGAGCAGATGCTATTACACATACAATCATACTGAGTTCGATATAATTTTTTGAGATTGAAGAAGATAATCTATAATTTTGCACGTGGGGAGTTATTTCTTTGTTTCGTTAAGTAATTAATAACTTAATTATTTTAAGATAATAATATATTGAAATAGCACTCATAAAAAGTCCTATCGAAAGCAATAAATAGGAACCTGCCTACCATCCACACCAGAAAAGATAAAGCTTTCCAAAAAAGCCTGCTAATGGAGGAATACCTCCTAGAGATAGCAGACATAAAGCTAAAGACAAAGCTGAAAAAGGATCTTTCGTATATAATCCTGCATAATCCTATATGTTATCTGTTCCTGTACGTAGACTGAATAATACAATACAAGCAAAAGTTCCTATATTCATGAAAATATAGAACAACATATAAGTTATCATGCTTGCATATCCATTATTTGAGTTTCTATCAATTATTCCAATAAGGATATATCCAATTTGACCTATGGATGAATATGCAAGCATATGTTTATGCTTGTTTGAGTAATAGCTATTAAATTTCCTAATATTATACTAAGAATAGCTAATATTTCCAAAAGAAGATGCCATTCGTTTAATGAAAAATAGAAAATAATATCAACAATTCTAGTTGCTAAAGCTGAAGCAGCTACTTTTGAAATAACAGAAATAAAAGCAATGACTGGAGTGGGAGAGTTAGAGTCAAAAAGGGGATTCCTCCCTCCTTTCTCTCATTCAGAACCATGCGTGAGACTTTCTTCTCGCATGGCTCCTAAGTGTTAAAAAAGAATAGCTTAATCGTTTGATTATTATTATTATTATTTTTTAATTACCTTCCTCGTGTATGTATAAGACTGAATCTATTCAATCGATAGAAAGAATCACTAATCCTTAACTTGACGAGGAATCCTTCCTCAGCGGTTCCTATGGTAAATCAAAATTACTTATTTTTATTTCTGATTTTTCGACTTTGGGTCTGAAAGATTCAAAACTAATAAAAAATAAAGAACCATCTAATTTAATTTGTTCTGAATAGCCATGAGATATTCATCTTAGGGTAATCTTTTTGATTGATGGATGCCCTTTTTTTACACTCGTAGTCTTTGAAGAATGAAAACTGACTATGTAGCATCTACGTTGAGAATAAAAATATTGTATACGTCATTAGTCTAATCCTTTGTAAGAACTACCGTAATAACTAACTTTAAAAATTGAATTGTTTATTCAAACAATTTAGTTTTTTGACTTTGCTTTACCTTAATTCAATGAAAAAGCAATTTTTGGTAAAAGTGATGTCTTAGTCCGAGTGGGCTTTTCTTCCACATGTCCACAAAGTTTTTATTTATAAAAACACCTCTAACAAAGAGATTTATTCTTAATTAATTTGTAAAATGAATCACACTCCATATACGTCGGTGTCCATTGATGAAAAGGAACTAGAGAAAGCTTGAATCCAATTCCTACAGTTATAGATATAAGCGCAATCCAAATTCCTAGAGAGTTATACATTTGTGTATTTATAAGACCATTGGCTATTTCTTGAAGTTCAATCTCTCGACCGGATAGACCATATAGCCAAGAAAGACCATAAACAAGAATAGAAGAACTTGTCCCACCCATAAGTAAATATTTCATAATAGCTTCATTAGACCGTACATCTCTTTTGGTAAATCCCGATAATAGATAAGAACATAAACTGAATCATTCTAAAGCTACAAAGATAGTTGCCAAATCATTTGCACCACATAAAAACATTCCTCCTAAAGTAGCTGTTAATATGAATAACATAAATTCTGTTACAGCCATTTTTGTACATTGAATGTATTCCACGGATAGAGGAATACATAAAGTTGAACATAGTAAAATGAGAAATCAAAATATTTTGCTAAAATTGTTTGTTTGGAAATTACCAAAAAAACTGATCATAGGTTGTTCTCTCCATTGAAATAAAAAGACCGCTATGCTTAGTACTAAACTTGTTAAAGAGATGGAATAGAACCAAGCTTTATCTTTCTGGTCAAAAATAAAATTGATCACTAGAAGAAGAAATAGGCCTAAAATTAAAATACATTCTGGAAAAATGGAACTTCCATGGAAGAGAAGCAAATGAAACTCTTTCATATAAAATGATCTAAAGGTATAATTGAAAATGAAGTTTTCATTTTGTAAATGTCAGACCATGATTTAGTAACTTCAGTTAATCTCCGATCAATATTCATTTAATTTAAAATTTATCTAAATGATCCTGAAGAATAAGATTTAATATTAATCCACAAATATCCTTTTATCATTTTTTCTAAAAATTTTATTTTTCATTCTTCTTTTTCTTTTGCTTTCCTATCAATAAATATTTGTATCAATTTTGATAAAGTTGCCGTTATTTTACTAATTAGAATAGGTAGATCCATGGATCTTTCCATACATTGGATTAATGGTAATGTGCAAAAGCTTTATTGGACTCTGCCATTCGATGAGTCTCTTCCTTCTTGCGTATAGCATTGCCTTTCTCTTTGGTAGCATCCATTAATTCGTAACTCAATTTGAAATGCATATTTTGACCAGAACGTTTTCAAGATGACCCTAATAACCAATGAATAGCAAGTACTTTTCCTTTTTTAGATCTTATTTCCATGGGAACTCGATAAGTTGATCCACTTACACGTCTTGATTTTACTATCAATTTGGGAGTTACTTTGTGTATTGCTTGCCATAGAACAATTAGTGGATTTTTCTCTATTTTTTGTTGAATTTTTGTTAGAGATTGATAAAGAATTTGATAAGCCAATGATTTTTTTTTGTGTTTAAGAATACGGTTAACGACCATATTAACTACTCGATTATGATAAATCGGATCAAATTTCACAATTTTTTTTTCTGCAGTACTTTGCTGTGACATGAGTGCGAAAAAGGTTCACACTTTTTTTCTCATAAAGACTAATGATCATTTATTTCAGCTTTTTAACTCCATATTGTAGGGTAGATCTCTAAAGCTATGAAAGATCTCCCTCCAAATAGTACATACGCCTTTCGTCGTATATGGCTTTCTGCATGATTCTATCTGCATATATGAGGTCTATTCCTTATGCATAGAATTATGTTTACTCATTATCAATTGAGTATCCATTTCCTTTGTTTTGCTATGATTAGAAATCTTGTATTTTCTATATGTATATGATTAAGTCCTTAGGTTAAAAAAATTGCGTATTAAAAAGGTGTTTCAAATCATTGCTATTTGACTTGAACCTGTTCTGAAAAGGTCAAGGCATTTTAATTTTTTGTTGACACACGCAAAGTAAGGGAAAACTTATGAAATGAATTCAATATTGAACCTTAGACATAAAAGTAGTTCCAAATTGACTTTAAATAATAAATAAGATTGTTTGTTTTAGCCGGCTCTAGTCCCCTTACAAAACGTTCATTATTAGGTTAGCCACATACTTTCCATGTTTTTAGCAATTGACATGTCATCATATCAAAATGATACAAATCTTAGATAAGAATATACAACACACTAGAACACCCTTGTTTATGATTTTTTACTGGGTCAGCATCTAAGATTCCTTGAATTATGTGATATTTTACATCGGGTAAATCTTTCACCCGTCCACCTCTTACTAATACTACAGAATGTTCTTGTAAATTATGGTCAATACCAGGTATATAAGCAGTGATTTCATATTTAGAGGTTAATCGTACTCTGGAAAATTTACGTAAGGCAGAGTTTGGTTTTTTTGGGGTGATAGTGGAAAAGTTGACAAATAAGTTACCTTTACCGTCACTGTACAAAACCGTACATGAGAATTTCACCTCATACAGCTTCTCGTTCAATTCTTTTGAAATAGGATAAATTTGATTCTTTTCGTTATTCAAGTGTTCCTTTCCTTCAGTATGTTCCAAAGGGGAACTAAAATAGATTTAGTTAGTTTTCGTGTTCTAATCAAACACGAAAAAATATATTATTAATACTAGTTTTTTATAAAAAACTATGCCAAATAATCCTTTGGGATTCTTCTTTCTTTATTAAAGAGGGTTTGAATAAATTTTTTGCGTGAATTTATATTATTATATTTATTACATGCTAATTTTTTTGATATCTCGATATATCATTTTTTTAAATCACAAATTAGATTCAAAATTGACGGGTTAATGTGAGCTTATCCGTGTAGTTATGCATTATTTAACTAGGAATCGATTTGATAAAATATTTTGACTTTCGTGCTTTGCTTTGGGTCGCATGGCATGGTTTGGTTGCGTTGCCTAGGATCATTTCGATTACCTATGTTAAAATGATCTAAATAGGATATATGTTCCGAGCGGCTGTGTCTATAAATTGTTAATATAGCCGAGGAAAATCTAAGAAAAAAGTTATTTTTTCTTAGTTAATCGTCCGCTACCGCTGGCTCGATAAGTTTTGTCTTTTGACTGATTGCTAGTATCAGTCATCTTGTTTGTTTGGATTGAGAGAAAAGTGATAACTCAATAGGAAAAATATTGTACCATGAGAGAGCAGAGGGTTTCACTTGTTTCAACTCGACAATCAACATGGAGGCAATTTAATTTATTATAAACATAATAAATTAAAAAGTATACGGAGAAGAGATAACTTTTGCTTACTAGGTATAGGTGAAAGCGTAGCTTAGTTACAGATTATATCTTATTTCGTTAATTATTTATAATTCATTTAATTGAAGTTAACAACTGGGTCCATTCTCTTTTTTATTTTTTTCAACCAAGGTTTTGAGAGAGTGTGAAAACAAGACCTAGCTCCCAGAGAATAATGGGATAGTGGTGTTGAGTTTCTCGATTCTTTGGTAAGTTCTTACAATTTTCCTTCCTAATGGAGGTAGGGAAGGGATATAACTCAGTGGTTGAGTGTCACCTTGACGTGGTGAAAGTCATCGGTTCAAATCTGATTATCCCTAAATAATATGAATCCTTATATTTTGAGTTCTATTCGCTCTCTTCTTTCATGATAAAAAGAGGCTAGGGGGTTGACATAAGGGAGTAAGGATGGCCATAATGTTAAATGGGATTTAACATCCCACTAGGAGACAAGGATACATTAATATATTAATGTATATATTAATATAATAGTTTTTTACTACTATTATATATAGTAATATAATCTATATTATATAATATCAAGATTAAACTTGAATATTATAAGTATAAGATGATCTTATATTTGCTTTTAATATAAAACAAAAGATATTAATGACTTTGATGTAAACTGTAATTTAATGATTATGATTATTATCATAAGCAATTGAGGAAGGATGCACTAAGGAAATTATAAAATTATGGTAATTATGATAATACCATTTTAATAACTGGTATTATTATTTTCCAAAGAATATGAAGGAAAAAGAACATAAAAAGGGTATAGATTCAAACTTAGAGAATTAATTCTCTAATTCTTAGAACGTAGGACGGTATTACTAATTAGTTTTAGTTCTAACTCCAACTAGTCCTTGCTTACTCGTAGTAAGGAGTTTTTATATCTAAAGACTTTTTGTAATCTGATTTGTTTTCCCCTAGATAGAATTAATTAAGTCAGAATGTTAATTAAGACTAACATCTTAGTATTTGATAAGATGATCAAATAATTTGATAAATGGTATAATTATCAAATTAAATGTCTTTTATAGATGAGATAATGATAAAATATCATCATATCTATTTAGATGATAGATAATTCTGAATTGGCTTTGTCCACAAAGAAGGGAGCTATAAGTAATAAATAATGCAACTTTGAATTTCTTTGAGAGTTTGATCCTGGCTCAGGATGAACGCTGGCGACATGCTTAACACATGTAAGTTGGATAGGAAGTGGTGTTTCTAGTGGCAAATGGGTGAGTAATGCGTAAGAATCTACCCTTAGGAGGGGAACAACAGATGGAAATGGCTGCTAATACCCTATAGAGTTAGTACCTCATAGAGGTAGGCTAAGGAGCAAAAGGGAGGAATCCGCCCAAGGAGGGGCTCATGTCTAATTAGCTATTTGGTGAGGCAATGGCTTACCAAGGCTCTGATCAGTAGTTGGTCTGAGAGGATGATCAGCGACACTGGGACTGAGACACGACCCAGACTCCTATGGGAGGTAGCAGTGAGGAATTTTCTGTAATGGGCGAAAGCCTAACGGAGCAATGCTACGTGAAGGAAGAAGGCTCATAGGTCGTAAACTTCTTTTCTCAAAGAAGAAGGAATGATGGTATCTAAGGAATAAGCATTGGCTAACTCTGTGCCAGTAGCCACGATAAAACAAAGGATGCAAGCGTTATCCAGAATTATTAGGCATAAAGTGTCTGTAGGTGGCTTTTCAAGTCCTTCGGGACAGGCGATGGAAACTACCAAGCTGGAGTATGGTAGAGGCAGAGGGAATTTTCGGTGGAGCAGTGAAATGCGCTGAGATCGGGAAGAACACCAACAGGTGAAAGCACTCTGCTGGGCCGTTACTGACACTTAGAGACGAAAGCTAGGGGAGAAAATGGGATTAGAGACCCTAGTAATCCTAGCCATAAATGATGGATACTGAGTGTTGTAAGTATCAACCCATATAGTGTTGCAACTAACACGTTAAGTATCCCACCTGGGAAGTACATTCACAAGAATGAAACTCAAAGGAATTGACGGGGGCCCGCACAAGCGGTGGAGCATGTGGTTTAATTCGATGCAAAGCAAAGAACCTTACCAGGGATTGACATTTCACGAATCCTTTTGAAAAAGAGGAGTGCCTTCGGGAATGCAAACATAGGTGGTGCATGGTTGTCATCAGTTCATGCCACAAGGTGTTGGGTTAAGTCCCACAATGAGCGCAACCCTCATGTTTAGTTGCCATAATAGTTTGGCACCCTGAACAGACTATCGGTGTTAAGCCAGAGGAAGGTGAGGATGATGTCAAGTCATCATGCCCCTTATGCCCTGGGTGACACACGTGCTACAATGGTTGGGACAAAGGGTCACGACCCCATGAGGGCAAGCTAACCTCAAAAACTTGGCCTCAATTTGGATTGCAGGCTGCAACTCACCTGCATGAAGTAGGAATTGCTAGTAATCACCAGTTAGCCATATGGCGGTGAATTCATTCTTGGGCCTTGTACATACCACCCATCACACTAGGGAAGTAAGCCATGCTCGAAGTCATTACCTTAACCGCAAGGAGGGGAATGCCCAAGGCACGGCTAGTGATTGGAGTGAAGTCGTAACAAGGTAGCCATACTGGAAGGTGCGGCTGGATCACCTCCTTTTCAGGGAGAGCTAATTACTTGTTGGGCTCATACACTGCTTACGAGCTCAAAAGAGAGAGAGTGACATAATGCTAATTATTATTTTCATCGGCCGAGATGCATCTTGCATCATCAGAAATGCAAGCAACAAGAAATGGAGTTTTTTGTCGCTTCTAGGTAGTATAAGTTCGTTACTTCGATAATGAAGTAAGAATGAAGTTCATAAGTAAGCTCATTATCTCAGGTCGGAACAAGTTGATAGAATCCTATTTTTACTATTTACCTCCTTATATTAAAGGAGTTTATATTACATTATTTTTAGTCATACTTTTTTGTATTCTTTAGTCATACTTTTTTGTATTCTTTAGTCATACTTTTTTGTATTCTTTAGTCATACTTTTATTTTGCAATTTATTAAATAATTGCATTATTTTAAGTTAAGTTTGTTTTAGTTTCTATTAATTAAAACAAATATTCTATTATTATAGAATATTTGTTTTAATTTTATTTAGTATAAATTATAAATTAAAACTTAGCAAACTATACTATAATAAGAAACTATCTTAAATAAGATAAGAGTTTATGGCTTGGTTACTTTTTTTTCCAGTAATGTAGAGCATAAATTATGCTATGATTAGTTATGAGTGAGTAATATTAATAACTCATTATTGTTAAATAATGCCTTAATTAAAAAAGAAAGAAGGCAACAACTAAAAAGCCTTGCCCCCAATAAATATTGAATGTTTTAGGAAAAATAAGAAATGAACTCAAAAGCATTTTCAAAGCTAATTAATTATTAATTAGTTAACTTAGTTTCTGATTAACTAACTAAACTAATTAAATTTAAATCAAATACAATAAATTTAAATTAGATGAAAATGATGTTAATGTCTTAACAAATAAAAAAAAAGGGTGCACCCCCACCCCCCAAAGAATAAAAAACGGGTGCCAACATGTTGTAGAAAAGAGGCAAGCGAGCAAGATGTTTCCTCTTGCTTTTGGGAGGGCCCTCCCTACTAGGGAGGGGAGCCCTACTAGGCTATTAGCTCAGTGGTAGAGCGCGCCCTTGATAATTGTGTCATTGTGCCTAGGCTATGAAGGCTACTAGCCACATTGGATATTTTAATGTGCTCATCAACACCTGACCCAGAGATGTGGATCATCTAAGGACAATAGCATGGCATACTCCTTTTGTTTGAACTAGAGTTTGAAACTGACTTTATTATCAGGAGGATAAATGGGGTGATTCAGGTGAGATAGAATGTAAATCAAATTTTCTATTCATTCGTGGGATCTGGGCGGTCCCGAGGTAGCCAAAGTATTCATAGCTATTTTCTTTTCAAGAATTCATACATATCTTATCAGTGTATGGAAGCCTATCTCTCAAGCATAGGCTGAAGTTAAGATTCAACCTAAATGTGTAAAAAAAGCACCTAACAATGCATCTTCACAGACCAAGAACTACGAGATCACCCATTACAGGGTGACGGAGAGATCATACCATTCGAGCCTTTTCCTGCTTTTTCTGGAGGATGCAGTAAATCCATAGGATTTCCTTTTCTATCCTTTCCTTCATGAAAGGAATAATGATAAAATGAATGCAGGTAGCAAGATCGAAAAAGGATCTTGGAGTGTTTGGGATTGGGATTAAGAGGATCTTTTAACACCTCTTTAATGCTTCCTTTTCTATTCTCATAAATTTTTTTACTTCTTCCTTGCTATTGGCGAAGAAGCAGGAAGGGGACCAAACACACTTGGAGAGCGCAGTACAATGGAGAGTTATATGCTGCATTCGAGAAGGATAAATCTATTTATGAATGAAAAGATAAAGAATTATTTTTATAATTATAATTTCAATCATAGGTGTGATGATTTACTTCATGAGCGAGGTCTCTGGTTCAAGCCCAGGATAGCCCACACTACATGCACAATGTAACATGTTGATTTGTAGCCTACTCCATTTGGCCTGGCTATGGGAATATAGTTTAGTTGGTAGAGCTCCGCTCTTATAATTGGGTCGTTGTGATTACGGGTTGGATGTCTAATTGTCTAGATGGTAATTGATAGTAGTTTTTACCTGAATTGGTGGCTCACTTTTTTTCAGTAATGGGTAAAAGGACCTCAACATGCCATTAACTCTATTGAGACGAAACTCTATTGAGATGAAGATAGACTCTCATCTCAAGAATGTAGAGAAGGTAGGGTGGGTAGTTGGTTAGATCTAGTATGGATCGTACATGGCAACTAATAGTTGGAGTGAGCGGCTCTCTGAGGATCCTTTCCTCTAGGATCCTCAGGGAAGAGGATCAAGTTGGCCCTTGCGAATAGCTTGATGTACTATCTCCCTTCAACCCTTTGATCAAAATGTAGTAGAAGGAAAAGCCCATGCCATGGGCCGACCCCATCGTCTCCACCCCATAAGAACTACGAGATCATCCCAAGGATGATATAAACATCCAGGGGTCATAGACTGACCATACTTCCTGATTCTTAGAGTAGAACGCATTAGCTGTTACTTTCGATTAGACAAGAAAGGTTGGAGAAGGGAAATCTTTCTTAAGACCAAAGAGTCAGGTGGAAAAAAAGGAGAGCTCTCTGTTCTTGGTTCTTATGGAGATGGATGCTCCATAACTTCAAGAATCCCTGGAATGGGGATTCCAGCCCAACTCCTTTTGGGAGGAGTTGCTCTTTGGAGAGCACGGTACGATGAAAATTGTTAGCTGTGTTCAGGGGGTAAGCTATTGTTGATTGTTGGCTGACATGATAGATTCTAAGAATCTATCGGGGAGGCCCAATAGACAGTGGATGACCCTGTGGCGGATGTTAGTGGTTTGAGTCCGCTTATCTCCATCCGGCTCCTGATCATATCATCAATGTTATTATATACGAATTATATATAAGAATTATATGCCGAGTGCAGTTAGACTAGGTATTTTGATATGTGATTCATCATGATTTATCCATGGATGTTGATAAGATGCTCTCATTGCTTTTGTAGTACCTTAAGATGGCATAGCCTTGAACGGCAAGGTTCAAAA
>JARHVA010003941.1:1547500-1767738 GCA_037957365.1 Torreya grandis | reverse complement strand
ATGGGTATGGTAAATAATTCTATTATTCTTTCTGATGTGGAGATGCATGTCCTAATTATCATATGGAACAACTCAAATAATCAATCATTTAAATTACTAGTCCACACCTCTTCTGAATAGCTACTCTATCAAGAACCTATTATAGATTTGGATGCAAATGATGTTATTGTAATCTTCATTGGTAGTTGATTCTATTTCATTCAAACATCAAGACATGGTATCTTTGTATCCTCTATGAAGGAAAGTGTGGATATGGATGGTAAATATGGATAAATAGTGGATGATAGGTTTGGTTTTGCAATGTAAAGGTAGATGATAATGAAATGTATAATGGTTGGGAAACAAACAAAGATCAGGGTTTTTAGGGACACACAATGTTGTTGATTCTAGGTTTGACATAAATTTGGATGTGGTGGGCTTGAAGACTTTTAAATATGCTCTCAATAAGATCACCATATTTTTTTATTATTTGAGCCTGAGAGTAGTTACCATCTAATTAGGCTATAGAGTGGAATCTATAATGATTTCATCTTTGATTTTATCTTCATCAAGCAATGAAGGACTATTATGCTCAGCTATTGGCACCTCGAAGAAGTTTTCACCAATGAAGTTGTCTTGATTGTCCCATAGCACCTACAAGAATGTTTCACTAAGGAATGTTGAATTTTGAATTTGATTATCTTATAACACTTATGAAAAGGTTTAGATAGAATATGATGATTTTGAACTTTGATTATCCCCTAGTGCCTTTAAAAAGGTTTTGATAAGAGATTGATCTTATTCTACAAGAATTTGGTCTTGGCCTCCTTGATGTTCTTCAACTGATATGTCACCATGGATTTAGTTCAACAAGATGTGATTATATTAGTCCTAATTGACACTTGTGGGAGATGAAAGGTCAATAAAATGGATAGGTTAGTTGGTGGTAATGGCATGTGGAATAGTAATGGAATGGGAAGAGGTTGCATAATACTCATAGAAGATACTAGGAGAACTTGTGTTAAATCTAAAGTAACCATCCTAAATAACCATAGAGGGATCACAAATTTATTAAAATTGATTTACAAGGCATGCATAACTAATGTTGTAACAACCACAAATATATTAGGATTCCAAACCTAATTCTGACTCAAAGGATTCTAAATCTGATGTTGAGATTGATATTGATTCTGATACTAAATTTGATGTTGGTTCAAGAATATAACCTCACTCTAATTTTTATTCTTCATTTTGTGTGGATGATGCTATAATGATATCTTGTTGAATGTTTAGTTTTGGATAAATAACTGCTTGTGATATCATAATGGGTTTCGTAGAGACTAGTTTGTCAAAGTGAGACTCCTTAACAATGGGAAAAAGGTCAAGAGGCAACTCCATAGAGACTAGCTTGTAAATGGAAGGCTATTTAAAAATAGGTATATGGTTGAGGTAATTATTTTCCCAAAGGTGGTTATAATCATTAATAAGTGACTCAACAAAGACTAGCTTGTCAACATGAGACTCCTCGACAACATGTATATGATCAATAGGTGGTTCATCAAAGGTTGACTCATCATAAATGGTTGGTTCAACTAAAAACATTATGGATTGGTTGGTTCTCTTGGCCTTGGTTTACAATTAGTTTTAAGATACTAGTTTTTAATATTTTTTGGTTATCGAATGATTGGCTTGATTGGAGAGGTACTAATTAGCTTAGTTAGGGATGGACAATTGGTTGGGGTTTTATAAAGTGGGGAATGATTGGAAATGGATGAAACATTATTGATGATTGGATAATGATAGGATGTTGTGGAGATTTATTTTTCACATAAGTCAAACGATGAGGTCTTGGTATAGAAATGGTAGGCATTGTGAAGCTTGGTTACTTACATAAGCTAAAGGATGAGGTCCTGTAATGGTAATGGTAGGGCATCATGGAGCTTGGTTACTCACACAAGCTAAAGGACAAGGTCCTAATATAGAAATGGCAGGGCATTATGGAGCTTGATTGCTTACACAAGCCAAAGGATGAGGTTAAATAATGGAAATGATAAGGTATTATGGAGCTTGATTTCTTGCACAAGCCAAAGGATGAGGTCCTGGTATAGAAATGGTAGGGCATTATGGAGATTGATTTATTTAACAAGATAAGAAATGAGGTCCTATAATGGTAATGGTAGGGCATCATAGAGATTGATTGCTCTCACAAGCTAAAGGATGAGGTCCTAGTATGGTAATGGTATTCCTTGGACACTGTGGATCATAGTGGCTCACACAATCCAAATGAGGGTTAACAGTAAAGGTGGGGGATTGGGTGGTCACTAAAAGGTGAGTATCATATGTTAACCTACCAAAAGAAGGTATCACTAAATATGGTACTTGGCTTTGTTCCCTAGATTGGGGATTGTAAGGAGGATATGGATCCATATCATAAACCACTTCTTCACTATAGGGGTCTTGAGTAAAGACAATTTGTGTGGAAATTATATAGCTTAGATTTTATGTAGCTCTATCATAAGTGTAGCTAGACATATCTACATCAAATAATGAAAGCTCCAAAAAAAGGCCTAGAGTTATACAAAATCTAAAAAATAATTTAAAAAAGACAAAAGGTTCAAACTTGGTCTAACTTGGTCTAAGGGAGATATATCTCCAAAATGGTTTGTGTTAAAAACTTGGTATAAAATAATCTAATGTCATATGTCTAACATCAAATGTCTCACACACAAAAGGCAAAGTGGTTGAATAAAAAATGGCATGCTAAAATCTACATTCAAAATGTTCCAAATAGGTCTAATCTCTGGAAAATAAAAGTTGTTAGGTCTTTTATCCAAACATGATGTCAAAATATAAGCTCAAAAAAGGCATGTGCTAAGAATTTTGACCAAACACGGTGTCAAAACCTAGACTTTAAATAAAGGTGAGATTTTAATCTAACAAACTTGGAACGCTTTGGCATATACTAGGAATATAGAATTCAAACATAAACTTGGTCAATTATCATAAGGCATAAGGCAAAAGGCACATGGAGAGATAGGATGTTTTCACCCAAATAAAAGGCACAAACAATAATGAAAACTAGACTCTTTTAAACAAGCAAGCTAGACAAAATTAAATGGCATAATGACACTAGGCAAAGATCCAATCAATAGTTTTCAAAGTTGGTTAATGAATTAACCTAAATTACAAAACCCAAAATATAAAGATCAATGTATAAGCACCATTTAAGCAATGCATAAATAAAAATAAATTAATGTTTGAATTTGGACTTGGAAAGGTTAATTAAAAACTCAATTTAGAAAACTATACATATTTAAATGAATAACAAGCTAAACAAAATTGGATGGCATAATGACACAAGACAAAGATCCAAATGGCATACATGACATTGGTTCTAAAAAATGGCATAAGGCAAACAACTCTTGAAATGAATCGAGCAGCATACCAATGTTATCACTCTGTAAAGATGTAATTGTCAGGGACCTAGAATAATAAACATGCTCTGATCCCACTGTGTTAGGATCTTGCTCCCTCAATAAGAGCACAAATATGATTACTCTGTATAAGCAACTAATCAAGAAATTTAACCAGAAATATAAAGTAACCAGAAATATGAAACAACACAGGAATTGAGAGACAATACACAATTGTATTAACAATCACTCAGAAGAATATACAATAAAGAAGATGCCACTTCTTCTTCCACCTCAAAGGTTCGCCACACCTCAAGACCTTCTTCCCTCTCTCTCTTGGTCACAATAATCAACTCCAATACAAAATTGATGTTCACCTCTCCAACTAGTCAGTAACACGCTGCCAGTTCACCAAGTACACAACTGTACTCCAAGTAGATCTCCTGCTCTCTGCTGCTACCTGCAAATCACTAGACCTTACTCACCATTGTAGATCTCCTATATAAAGTCATACACACATGCTAACCAAGATCATACACATACGAAGAACCCTGCTAATTCTCCAAACCAGTACCCACCTTGGTACTGCGGCACTAGGAGGAACACACCATTGCTCTCTTCTCTCAGAAGGAACTTATTGCTCTCTTACTCTCTAGCTACAAGTTTACAATACAGCCCATGAGTCCATATATAGATCTCATGCTTACAATAATTAGACTAACCTAATTACAATAATTAGACATGTAACTCAAGACTAAGACTAGCCTTTGACATGTAAACAAATAGTCCAAAAATAGACTCTCCCTGATCAACATGTAAATTGCTTGTTCACACACAGGCTATCGACGTCGACTCCTCCATGACCGATGTTGGCCGACTGGTAACTGACACCGATTGCTTCCTCACTACCATGTGACCAATGTCAGTTGATCAGACTGACACCGGTTTCCATGTAACGCATTCAGCAACTCTCTACAACTCTGCATCCTCCGTAACTTCTCCTGTTTGCATCCTGGTGAAGCTTTTAGCTCCACAACCTAACAATCTCCCACTTGGAGATAAAAAGCTGCACCTGTACCTGTACTTGTACACTATCTAAATTATTCCTTGGCTTGTATCCCTCTTCAAGATCAACCCTGAAGACCAACCACCACACAACCTGTGATGCTATACCTGTCATTCAAGTAACCTGCCATATCCGAACCTACATATCCATGTAGTGAAGAACTTGACCCTGCATAACAAGAATCCTTGATACTAGTCCCACTGAACTACCCTCCAATACTTCCCCGAATTGGATCCATACTTTCTGACAACCCCCACTACTTGGGAAAACTCAGGTCTATGCTAGACCTCATGTGATTTCAAACCCTGTTCTAAGATTAGCTTGAACTATCCAGCCCTTGGTGTGCTTTCTGATTCTGCATCCTGCATCATGAACCCCGCTAACACTGTCTTCACACCAGCTCCCATTGGAGATGAAATCTCCATGTCTCTTATGCCAAAGAATTTTTCTGCTCCAAATTCTTCATGACATGCCTCTGAACTAACCTTACCCTTAGCTCACCAGATCCTTGTATGTACAAACCTGCTAGCAAATCACCCACATACAGTAACAAGATAATGTTGCGACCATCATCTACTTGGTAAGATAAACACAATAGTTACACTGACATTGACTAAAGCCATTCTTAGTCATCCACCTGTCAAACCTATACCACTGTCTTGCAGCTTCCTTAAGACCATATGCCTTGGCCTTTCGTTTCACGTATCCATCCACTCTCTTCTTTAACTTGGGAATCCATTCCGTCTCTCAGTGCTTACTTCCAGCTAACAACTCTACCAACAAATACCTATTTGGTTCTTCTCCAAGGACTCACACTCCTCATCCATGCCAAGCTCCCACTATATCTAGATTCTACTTGCATTGCCTCTTTGCATCTTCCTGGTTCTTGACCATTAATAAGCAATATAAAGAAGGTGAACAATGAATATGAGGTTCACTTACCCTTTCTGACCTTGACATGAATGTTTGAGACTTGTTGACAGCTTGCTGTCCGTCCACCATCCGTACCAGTGACCGATCTCAGCCATCTCCCAGTCTTCTCCCAATCGATGTCGGCTCCCTGTACTGACCCTGACTATCGACATCATTTCCCTAGCTGACGCCGGTGTCCCTCATGCCAACGTCGGTTCCTTAATGACCGATGTCGGTCTTCCTTTTGCCGATGTCAGTTACTGTCTAATCGACACTGGTACCTGTGTTCATCTGTGAGTGATAACTTTTTTCTCGCGAGCTCTCCATGGATCAAAATCCTGATCAAATCAACCCAGCCCTACTCAGAATAATTTAGTTTCCTCCCCTGATCTCTGTCCATCATCTCCTCCATGAACACCAAGGCTTTCCAGTTCTTTAGCTTGTCAAAGATATCTGACTTCCACTTCAAAACCTGCATTCTCCTCCTACATATGTGACCAAGCCTACAAAGCCACATCTCTACAATAGAAGGTGAATCAACAATATAAGTAGATAGATAAAGGATACCTAATTTCTTACCACCATCTAATTCAAGTGTATTTGCTGTGAGAGTTATAGTGCATCTCTCATCACCCAAATTTCTTGAAGAAATTAGACTCATCTCCAAGACTGGTACCTGCATGACTTCCTTCAACCACTGTCTGTCATCCGTCTGCAATTTTGGCTTCACTTCCCCTTCGTCAATCATCTGACAAGGCTCTCCAACCCCTAAATAAATCTCTCCAAAGTCTCCAAAGACATACCCATGAAAAGATGCTCTATTTCGGGTTGCATGGAAAGAGGCAAAAGAATCTGTAAACAAAGATTCTACTTTATCTAGAACATCATGTGTAACATCGCCTGCAACATATGCTTCTACGCGCTGATCTTCTACCGACCAATGATCTCTTTTTACCTGCTCTTTCTTTCCATCAATTAGACCATTCGTGCTATTCAGTTTCTCTATTTGTAGCTTACTTTCTTCTACCATTGCTATACTCCCACTCAATCTAAAACCCTTGTGAGTGACCTGTAATCAAAAACACTACTAGATCTGAAACCACCTGTTAGTCAACCCAACCAAAAGCTCTAATACCACTTGTTGGTATCAGCTCTTGAACCTATAGCCAAGGCTCTGATACCACTTGTCAGGGAACCTAGAACAATAAATATGCTTTGATCCCACTATGTCAAGATCTTGCTCCCTCAATAAGAGCACAAATATGATTACTCTGTATAAGCAACTAATCATGGAATTTAACTAGAAATATAAAGTAACCATATTTATGAAACAACACATGAATTGAGAGACAATACACAATTGTATTAATAATCACTCAGAAGAATATACGATAAAGAAGATGCCACTTCTTCTTCCACCTCAAAGGTTTGCCACACCTCAAGACCTTCTTCCCTCTCTCTCTTGGTCACAACAATCAACTCCAATACAGAATTGATGTTCACCTCTCCAACCAGTTAGTAACACTTTGCCAGTTCACCAAGTACACAATCGTACTCCAAGTAGATCTCTTGCCTCTACTGCTACCTACAAATCACTAGACCTTACTCACCATTGTAGATTTCCTATATAAAGTCATGCACACATGCTGACCAAGTTCATACACATACGAAGAACCCTGCTGATTCTCCAAACTAGTACCCACCTTGGTACTGCGGCACTAGGAGGAACACACCATTGCTCTCTTCTCTCAGAAGGAACTTATTGCTCTCTTACTCTCTAGCTACAAGTTTACAATACAACCCATGAGTCCATATATAGATCTCATGCTTAAAATAATTAGACTAACCTAATTACAATAATTAGACATGTAACTCAAGACTAAGACTAGCCTTTGACATGCAAACAAATAGTCTAAAAATAGACTCTCCCGGATCAACATGCAAACTGCTTGTTCACGCACAGGCTGCCGACGTCGGCTCCTCCATGACCGATGTTGGCCGACTGGTAACTGACACTGGTTGCTTCCTCACTGCCATATGACTGACGTCAGTTGATTAGATTGACGCTGGTTTCCTTGCAACGCATTCAACAACTCTCTGCAACTCTTCATCCTTCGTAACTTCTCCTGTTTGCATCCTAGTGAAGCTTTTAGCTCCACAACCTAACAGTTATAATGGTTTGTTTCAAAGACTCAAAGGCATAAAATATTGAAATAATTTAGGTAGTGTGATGTTACCCATTTCAATCAAGACACATACACAAATAACTTTGGCAAAAGTTTTTAAGGCAAAGTTGTGGGAAAAAATGGTCATCATAATGCCTCCTCAAACAAAAGTGGCATATAAATAAAACTTGGTATGATATGGCATAAACAAATAAAAGTTTTGGACTTAAAAATACTAATAAATAAAAGATGAAATGACATAACAAATAAATATAACATCCTAGATCTTATAACTGATAAGGTTGGTCAAATGGGGTTGAATAAAATTATAGTTTTTGAACATCTAGATTGGTCCCAAGCATGGCTAATGCTAGATATGTAACACATTAATTTTGCTCATACCAGTTAAATTAATATGCAAGGGTCTATTCCTTCACATAATGATTCCATCTATGGACTACTTAGTGTAATCCCTTGGTTAACTAGACTTGACTCGAGCCTTTTTTATGAAAGGAGAGGTTAGCCATTCAACTCCTTAGATCTTGTAGTATGTGTACATTGATATGTATACCACATCATGGAATGGGTTTAAACACTATTAGGAGATGAATCCTCAGGTCAATGCTTCCCTAAATAAATCATGCAAAGGTGATGAACTCCCCTTCATAATCCAAATTACATGAAAATAAAACTAAGTGGAAAGACTTTAGAGGTTATTTTTAGATCACCCAATCCATGTGGTTTTGGGTAAAGCCTAGACAACATTCTTTGTATGCCCTGGGCTAATCATAAATTACAAGTGAAAAGGTAATTTTGGTCACCCAAGTTATCTATAGGGGATAGGGGAGAGCATATACACACTCTTCATTTTGCACAAAAAAACACACACACAAGTTCAAAAAAACATGGCATAAAATGAACATTTTTCAAAGAATGAATTAAGTTATTTAAAGTTCATTTTAATGCACCAAAAATGAAATGTGTTATGAAGTTTTTGGCCCCCTTGGTATTAGTTGAAACTTGAAAAAACTTTAAAAAACATCTAAGGCATAAAAATGAACTATTTTATTTTTAAACATAAAAAGATGAAGTGAGCAAGATTAAAACACACTCAAATTTGAAGTTCCTGGCCCTTTGGCTTAAGTGCAAAACATGCAACAAATTTCACAAAACAAATTCAACACAAATCATCTAGGTTCATTTTAAGCACTAAAAACCAAATGTTCAATATTTGAAGTGTTAAAACCATTTAAACTTGAAAATTCATGTTCTATTCCCACCTTGGACCTGTAAGGGTTAGGGAATTTACTCTTGCTTAAAATCACTTTTAACTATGATAAAATAAACTTTCAAAACATATCTCTTGGGTTTTTATTTTAAAAACACATAGATCGATATCGATCACCTATGACTGATGTCGATTACTAGCTAACTGATGCTAGTTGTTGATAACCGATACCAATCAACAAGGATTGAGATCGATTGCATGCTAACCTTAAGACATAAACCAAAGTGAAGTAAAAACATTAGTTAGCTCAATGTTAGATAAAATATCCTCAAAACCTGTAATGAGATGATTAGGCAGAGACTTTAAATGTCAATGAAACCAAGAAACAATGGTTATGATTACTAAAAAGATTTAAAATCAAATTTTTGCAAACCATTTGTTGCCCTGCATCTTGATTGATGGTGGTCACATAGAACCAAGCAGTTAGGTAGAACTGATGATGGTTGGAAAAAATTGATGTCAGTTATGTCAGTCACTGTGTAGATTTGAGTTAGCACAAAAATTAAAAATATGATAAAAACAAACGTAAAACTCCAATTTTGATGATATTCAATCATCCATTTGATAATTTATGAGTTGCATCTTGGTCTCTTTAGTATGTGGGGTGCTCAAAATCCCATTGGGCATGCCATTTTTGATCAAGGAATTTGAATAATAGAGGGGAGGTTATAACAAGTGTTAGTTTTACAATGAAATCAACACACTAATAAGCTAACATCTTTAAGCCTAGATCTTAGGGGGAGCATAATAAACAAAACCAAATGAAAATCACAACTAAAATTTAAAGAACAACAAGATCCTTACCTTCCTTAAATTCTCTAAATGATTTATTGTGTGGATTGCTTGACTTGTGCTCAAAGAGTTTTTGGAAATGGAATTTGGCTATCTCCTTCTCTCCTTGGCCCCATGGTTTGTGTCTTTGAAATGGTTTATTTCTTATGATGGATTGATGAATTGGATTATGATTTTGGCATTATAACACTATTATTTCCAATCTTGTTATAAAATCTATGTTATAACTTTACTCTGTCCAAGATCTCATAAATGAGAGGCAAATCCTTGTATTTATAGGTTTAGGAACTAACCCCAACTCAAGGTGAGTTAGAGTGTAGTTTAAGCTTGGAATGGATTCAAACCTAACCTAAGTGAGTTAATTAACCCCGATAGAGTTAAAAGTTGTCAAAACCTCATGATTTTCAATGAATAGGCATGGGTGAGATAGTTTTAGATATTTAAAAAGGCTTGACGACTCACAAATGTAATCATGAAAACCTAGGATATTCTTGATTTTTAATTTTTTTTTTTAGAATTTCATTAATTGCACATGGATAATTCAACTAGGCATTTAATTTGGTTTAGCATGGTAATTAATTCTATTTAGGCTTTTAGCATTTCAAGATTTGATTTTATGTGTGCACTTGCCCCATTTAATAGGTATATAGGCCAAATGCATGTTTTAATGTCATGGAATGATTGGAGATGAATTCATGAAAGGTTTTTATTGTTTATGGTAGGATACCCCAAATGAGTATGTCTCAATGGGATTTTGAGATTTGACAAGTGATGTACAAGCAAATTTGGGATGTTCAATGATTTATTGGATTAATTTGCAATGGTTTATAGAAATTGGTTTGAAGTCTGGTATGAAGCCATTGGTGGCCAATTTTAGATGTCTAAAATAAGACATGCTCACCTCTTAATATCTAACTGGGAAAGTTAAGTGGGGGATTTATTTAGAAATTTATAACTTCCAGTTGTCTAAGTATCTATAGTAAAGTTAGGAGCACTATAAAATCATAAAAGGCATTATTTAACCACCAAAAAGAGGTTTTTTACACATGCACCCATATGGAGGATTTGAAATCAACACTACACTTGAAGAACATGCACATATTTTAATGTGGGGTATGAGATGGTGTTAAGAAAAGTATGAGTATAACATCTTCTAGAAGATGTTAGGGGAAGGAAATAAGTGTGTGGAGGATATGATGAGAAATAACATGCCTAAAAACAAGATTAAAATGTGGGAAAAGTTGGCATGTTGACCAAGTCAATAATAGGATAGAAGAGACAAGTGCACAAAAAATGAAGAATAATTAGTTGGCTAGCTGGGCAAAGTAAAGGAAGGTAATGATTGGGCCAATTTAAAATAAGGGATGATAGATTTAAGGCTTGATATACATTAATTATTGTCATAGTTGAGTGTCATGAGAGGTGACTCAACCAATAAAAAATAAGTATGTGAAGGATTAAGGCATGCATAATATATGTTGCTTATCACACTTTTTTAAACTCGAGGCATGACTTGGATAGGCTACCATATGAAACATAGGTGAAAATAGGTGGCATGGGTTTGAATGGACAATTTTTGACCTATCAATTGGAACACCTAGTAACCCTTTCACATCTATAAATATGGGTAGATAGTCCATGATAGATTTAAGGTCTAATATACATTGATTATTATCATAGCTGAGTGTCATGAGAAGTGAATCAAATAATAAAAGATAAGTAGGTGAAGGATTAAGGCATACATAATATATGCCGCTTGTCACATTTTTTTAAAATTAAGGCATGAATTGGATAGGCTACCATAGGAAACATAAGTGAAAATAGGTGGTGTGGGTTTGTATGAATAGTTTTTGACCTATTAATTGGAACACATAGTAACCCTTTCACATATATAAATATGGGGAAATGGCCCATGTTAAAATTTTCAAAATTTAGGAATGAAAATAAAGAAGACTACTTAGAAAATAATGGTAGCATTGAGAGGCATTTTGTTGAGAAAAATCACAAAATCAACTAAAAAGATTGGAGGAAGGAGGAAATCAGACCAAAAGGTCAAGTTCTAAAAGTTAGGAATAGAAGAAACTAGACCAAAGAGGTGAAGATGCCACACTATTATATTTGTGAGGGTTAATTTTGAACAAGAAGGCTGTGAGAAGTTGAATCCCATTTCCTTTAGGATATCTCAATAAGATTAGGGACATGTAGGCAACATGAATGGAATGAAGGATCTCATCAACTGAATGAGGCAGTTAGATGAAATACAACTCTAAAAAAAGCATGGGACTCTACCATGTATGGATGGTTAAAGGCCAAGAAGCATAAGATAATTCAAAGGTATCTCAAAAAATAGCTATGCATGAAGATACCTTAGAGAATAATATGAAGCAACTAGTGATTGGTGAGTGTAGTTTTTCACTTATGGAAATTTCTAACATTGGAAGCTAAAGAAAAGTGTAGTGGAGTAGTACACTTGGAAGATGGAAATACTTCATAGATTGAATACAGTGGAAATCCAACCCAACACTAACATGTAAAGTATTAGTTTGATAGGCCCATCTCTAGTTTATAAGATGTTACAACCATGCCTATCAAGGTGGAGAAGCTTAGGATCTATCCCTATAGCTTGTTACTTTCACCTAGAAACTAAAATAACTCACCAATACTAGTAATCATATAGATTAAGTTCACTCATATAAATATAAATAGCATGAATCTTTATATAATGAATAATCTATTGAGTGATAGTGGATGTTTTTCAAGGTCCCATAAATATAAAGGAGGAGGGTGGAGGAAGCCAATATGGGTGCTTAGGAGGAGATGGAAGGAGCCATCAAGTGAATAGAATGTGCAAACATTAGGTATGATCCTAATTATAATAAGATGGTGTTGCCTTGGATGAATTTAGAAATAAATCAAAGAGGGATCATATTATTTAGAATGTAAAGGATAAGGTGAAGCTAAGCACCATGAAAAAACCTATAGCCAGGAAGAAGGGCTTGAGCTGGCACACCTACCATAAGGTGCCCAGTCTTGAATAAGAAGATGAAAAGAGAGATATAAAAGTGAACCACCTAGGGTTGAGGTGGGGAAGAATCTTAGGAGGGTGAACAAGGTTGTATTTTATACAAAGAATATTGGAAAGTGTCTCATGAGGAGCTGCATAAAAGAGGATTGTATAAAAGTGTATATCTAAACAAAGCACTAGATTATGACATGATGTATAAGGTAGATGGATTTCATAAGGAAATTTGGAAATATAAGGACTCATTGTCTACGAATAAATAATTGGTTTAGTGTGTCCACAGTGATGTTGACCCCTAAAATTGGATAAGTCTAATACTAACACACATAAGCACATAAAATGTGAGATAAACATTGATAGTCAAGAAGTGGTATGTGTAATCCAAACACATCACCAATGCACATGCCAAAGATAGTATGATAAAAAGATAAGTGCAAATTTATAGAATCATGATGATGTGTTTAACATGAAAAAATGGTAGGATCCAAAAAAGTAGCCACATGGACCCAAGAACTACAAGATTTGTGGGAAAAATAGGTGGGCTTGTAGTTAACAAAAGATCCTAGTAATAAGTTATGAAGTAACAATGGTGGACGGTGAGATAACTATAACTTTGATCTAGGCTATAATTCATATAAGGAAAAGGTGGAAAACACATTAATTAATGGTAGTTGTAGTTGTATTTTTCCCACCAAAAAGGAACCCTTAGAGAAAGAGGAAGAAAAGAGATGAAGAGGTGGAAAAGATAGATGAAGGGACTTATAAATAAGGGAGATCGAAGGGGGAAAATAATAGAGAGATAACTAGCTAGGAGTACTACTAGTGTAACTACCACTATATTTTAATTAGGAAAGGGTTGTGGGTAGACATAAAAATAGTTTATAGTGTCAAGGAACACCTAAAGTGCTGAGTGTAATGTTAAGAAGCATTTGAAAAACATTAGTTTTATGAATAATATATTATTCAATCTAATTAGTGAATGTATAGTGGTGTTATTAGTTGTGTGTTAGCTAAATCCTCCCTTTCCATCATCCCACAAGCTTCCCATTTCACACAATTACCCCTAACCCATCCCATTTTCACTCTCTCTACACCTCAAGTGAGTGTACAAGGTTACATTTTTGTGTGATATGCCACTATAGGAGATGAATAAGAATTACCATAGAGCGTGGGTAAATTATTTTACTTTGAGATTGACTAAACATGCAATAGTACTAGTTCATAACATATGCAACCAACCATGCATGAAAATGCATTGGTAGATTGATGAGCATATATTTAACAACTAATTAAACCTAAAAACCTTGTACAACCTCACATATGTTTATAGGGTGAAGATTCCACTTGGTACATAAAATACACTACCTTCATTAATTGTCAACTCAAGGTGTGTTTAGCTTGATGAGGTGTCAGTACTGTATGTGCGATAGTCTCCTTTTAAAGTTAGGTCCTAATCATTACATAACTAGAAACACACTTGCATAAAGTAAATTGAATAAAATTAAATGATAGAAATAAATATAATATAGTTTATAATTGAATTACAAATAATACAAATGATTAAATATGTTTATATAATAAATAAAAAATAAAATTAAATCACACATATTATAATAATTTAAAATAATAAATACATCCAAGTAATGGATAAATAATACCAAGATAATGCCTCATTTGGGTTGGATATTAACTCCTCTCTTTCTTAAGATAGATAAATTAATGCAAGATAAATTTATTCCATTAACGTAACAATTCCGCTAATAATAAAGTTACAAGATTACAACTCTATGACTATTGATTAATTTCTTGATTAACTCCCTAATGATTCTATGCAACCTAAACTCTTCCTATTATATAGGAGAGATATGTTTCTTATTTGGAGGATAAAAAATCTAGGAAGTTGCAAAAATAAATCTATGGTTTAACTTAATAAAAATATACAATAATTCTAACTATGCATAAGACAAAATAATACATATAAATAATAATCCATGTGATGAGGAGAGAATAATTCGATTGAGAGAATCATTCCTCCCTATATTTAGGGCACCATTATTTCTCCTAGAATCATGGAAGAGATATTCAAATTCAAACCAATAAATAACTTCCAATGGAAAAAAATTCTAAATCTGTTATTATGGGCCATTACTAAAAATACACCTACAACCGTTGCTATGGGTTGTCACAACCCAGATTGGTACGAGCTCCTTACGGGAGCCATAACTTTCACATATAGACTTGAAATGAGATGTCATTTTTTGAAAGTTTATAATTTTTCAAGGAGAATCCAAATATTAAATAAAATTAATATTATAAAACACCTTGATGCTATTTTTTTCATTATTTCCAAATTGATCTATTTTAGCCTAAAAATACATGTAGCCACTTACTACAAGTTGGCAACAATTCAAATGGATTTATTTCTCTTTCATTGCTAAAGGTTGTCATAGCTTGCGAGAAATATGATAAACATTGAATAACCTACATTAAAACTTCACCATTGGTACACCAACTCTATATAATAAGAAAGCATACTATTTTATCTAGAAATAGTCATTCTTTAAACCATAATAATGAATATATGCATCATAAACATTTATTATGCTAATATGGAAAATTATGGATAGAATGTTATTATGGGTATATGAAATGGTGGTTATACAGGGTGAATGTTTAATATATAGAAAAATCAGGTACATTTATTGAACTCATCACATCCCCCAACTCAATCAATTACATGTCCTTTATGAAATACAATAGGATAAACTATGAGTAGGAAGACATGTAGTAAGTATGATGACTAAAATCACAAATTTGTGATTCACTATGATATATCAAAATAACTCATGTATCTCTTAGCTATTGTCCTTGGCCTACAAATTAACTTGAATGTGATGGTGCCTTAGTTGGGTGAATGGGTTTATTTATCCTCATAATAACCTAAAATCATTTGGGAACACATGACATTGAAATAAAATTATTTTTTAAAGACATTATTGGTCTAATATGATTCAAAACTATGAGAATTGAAGTAGGAAATATTTATTATTATGATTTTTTTAATTTTTAATTTTAATTTTTATGCCATACTTCTTCATAATAGGTGAATTTACCAAAAATAGTGATGACCGGTATTACAAATTATACATAAGACACTATGAATATACATGTGAATGTCATGATTAGAAGATAATGTGTTAATCATGTAAGGCTTAAATAAATATAAATATCATGTATATTACTTACATAGGATGGCATCAAATCACTCCCCTAGCTTTATGTTTGATGCCATTTAAGCTTAGGGACATAGATAAAAATATAAGGACCATTCTCCCCCTAAATTTAGGTAGAAAATTTTTCTTAAGTGGAAGAACCTTCCCCCCAACTAAGTTTGGAAGATGGTACTATGCAGATTATGTGATTCATCCAAAGAAAAAAAGTGGGTGATGGGATGGTGAAAAATATGAAAACATGACATGGAGGAATGAAGTGGGATATGGAGTATGCCATGTATGAAGATGGATGGTTGAGGGAATATCAATGTGAGGTGGGGTATACAGAGAAAAAAAAATATATGAGTACATAAAATATTGTTAGTAGGTAAAGAAATGAAAAATCTAGAGAAAAAACATAATAACTTGAAAGCAAAATGGTTTACCAATCATACTAGATGGTGTAGAAGATGCATGTAGTAAGTGTAGTACAAAATGTAATATGCCAATAAATGTAGTTGAAGCAAGAAATTCAGCAACCAAATATCTTGAATGATGTATCAAACCAAAATTCTAGATTCAATACATGTAGCAATTGTGGTGATGGAACAATAGGATGTCCTCTAGGCAGTGTGAGCAAGTGTAGATATCAACAATAAAAAATAATGGAAAGAATATGTAGGAAGGTTGAAAGCTATAAAATTACCTATTAAAATAAATGGAACTTGTGAAGTATGATAATGTGTTGGATATTTAGTTGTATGAATATAAAAAACAACATCTCATGGTGTAGGAAATCAGTTCTATGAAGCACAAAGAGGCTTGTTGGATTGTCATGAGAATGTGACAAAGAGCAAACACGTAAACAAAGTGAAAAAGATGAGGATTTAAGAATGGGTAACAAATTGATGGTAGAGGTTTCAATACAAACTATGATAGTGTCTTGTAGAAAAGAACATGGTAGTAGTGGCTGCAAGTGCAAACTAAAAACCTACAACCATTAGGCCAATGGAATGAAAGACCACATAAATAAAGATAAAACATGGAGCCACAACCAAATAAATAATGGTATAAATATGTAATAGAGTAAGTGAGCAATAGGAAACATGAAAAATGAAGACATAAATCCTACTACCTCCTTAAAATTAGTAATCTTTAGCATTGGAATCAAAGATGTTATTGATATAAGTACCAAATCCCATAGCCTTTGTAAAAAAGATGCAAAGACGAATATAGGTTATAAGTGTAAGAAAGAAAAATAGAAATGGCTAATAAATGAAAGGCATGATATATTGCTTTATTTTTTGATTTTTTTTTTTGAATTTTTTCATTGATTAGCCAACAAATCAGTTTTCTAATTGTTGACCAATTTCGCCCACAGGCAAAATCTCGGTCACCTTCTACACTTGCTTTGCATGGTCAGTTAATTTTGGGTTGCAAGGTCCACCTTCAAGGTTCAATAGCTCCGTTTCAAAGCATTGGCTCATCGGCCTCATTCGTTGGCATTCACAGTAGCATAAGGTAGAGTCTTCAAACATTCACAAAAGGGGAGAGGAAAAAGCCAGGGCACTTAATGCTAAGGCAAAAGGAGGGAAGACATTTACAAGAACAATGTAGTCGGTGGCAAAATTGCCACCCACAATACTGACGGGTAAAAAGAGACCGCAAATAGATGCAGTTAGCAGCAAAATTGCCACTCATAACACAAGCAGAGGAAAAAGGCCTACTCGATCGATGTCGGCAAAATTACCATGCTCGGCAGCCTACTCAGTTGACGTCAGCAAAATTGCCGCACACGGCAGTAAATCAGCCGACATCGGCAAAAGTCCCACATGCAGTCCACGACATTGGGTGGCAAATTTACCGCTCACAACATCAGGTGGCAAAAAAGCTCTACAAAACACAAAAAAAGGCCTGCCCAGTGGGTAGAGGAGCAAGCCACATGCAAAATGAGGCATCAAGCATGGTCCCAACAGTTTTATGACATTAGCTACAGTGTTTTTTCACTCTTCCCAATGAGACTCTTCTTGGATTTTCCCATATAAATGTGCAGACTTGTTCATTTTAAAGGATCTTCTCCAATTTTGTAAAGAGCACAGCTCTACAAATTTTCCACCTGAATCAATAAAAGATAGCTTTTACCTCTATTTGGATGGATTGTGTAGAGTATGCCTTGAATGTTGGTCTGTGTCCAGTCATTGTCTCTTAATGCTCTCATAGGTTTAACACCAGCAAACCTGTGATCTATAAAGCGCCATTGTCTATTGCTGCCAGAAGTAGAGTTCTATATTAGAGGTATAGAATATGAGAGGTCACCTACAGTATGTATTCCACAGCATCTTGGTGAGTCCCTATTCCTATGCTTTCTATAAGAACCTCCCTGTCATCCCAGTGACCTGGTCTTTTCTGCCAAATCTGAGTGTATGTATGTTTTGTTTGATCCTGAGAGTGGAGGTGAGAAGGTCATTTCATTTTTGGTGTATCACCTCTTTAGAGTAGGCTGTTTGCTTTCTTGCACTTTCTTCCCTTTTCATCCCCCCAGTATATCTATATATCTATATTTTTGCACTACCTGAAACAAACAAGATACATCAGAGGGAACTAGACCATACCTAGAGACTCTCCTCTCCTACTTCACCATCCCACAAGTGAGAGAGGGGTTTCCATGTTGCGGGGAGAAGGTAGGAACCTATTTTCTTGCCACTGGGTGCAATCTATAGCATCAACAGTTTTTGCACACCCAGTGGGACTGTGTTTTTTATCAAGTTTTTAACACAGTAGAGTTTTAGGATTGATGCTGGTTCTATTACAACAAATCAAGTACTTTTAGCATCTAGTGAGTCTGAGTTAAATTTGCTAGTTAAGAAGCTTGGTGCCATTCAAAAATCATCACTTCTTGTATGTATAATTATTTTACACAAGATCATGGTTTTTGTTTTCCTTCATATATTTTAGATCAGACTCAAAATATTTATGGAATCCCCTCAAGTAGCTCTCCTAGTTGCCCTGCAACTATAAAGGGGGTGAGGCTGGAATTTGAGAGACAGACCATGGAAATTGACAGGTTGGAAGAGCAGTACAAATATTAGCAGGAGCTGATGTATAAAGAGGAGTGCTTGTTTAGGCAAGCACATGCTTTGCAGTCCATGAAGGAGGAGGTAACAAAATGGAGAAATCCATCTATTCAAGGTAGTCAGCCTTGCGTGCCCCCTCCTACCCTAAAGAAAACCTCCCCTTTCGCACCAAATCCATATTATCAAATTGCATTTGCTCACTCCCACTCATCAAATACAACTGCTCCCAATCTCGTGCACCTGGCTTTCTGACACCAAATGGCATCAGAGCAGCCTCCCATGGAGATCAATCTTTTCAACTCTTTAGATCAGGAATCTTCCATTGAGCATAATACCACTAGCCAGCAAGTCCCTCTTCTAAAGGCTCCTCCAATGCACCAACAATGTTTTCCTTGCATTCCTCAGCCTCCCCAAGTTCTCCAGCATGATGTGCAAATTTTGAGTTGGAGGAAGGAATGCCAAGGGCCAGCTCAGAGCTTTGAAGAGGATCATGCTAGCCACCTCCAAGAAAGACTCTTCCAGGAAAACCTAGCTAGACAAATTGAAGACTTAGAGGCTAGGATGAAGCTACTCCTTGAAAGGGAGTTAATTTTTTCAGACCTTGTGGAAGAACCTCGGGACCTTGTGGAAAACAAAGTTGTTGCCTGTTCACAGGGGCAGAATTTTAATTCAGAGATCCTAAATTGGGGGAAGACAATGGAATCATGGGGCATAATAGAAGAAGAACATGGTTTTTCTCAAAACCTTGAAGAAGCTAAAACTGCTCCTGCTTATGATGATACTGGCAGCCTTTAGGAAAAGCTTTTCCAAGAAGATCTGAGTAGGAAAATTGCAGAGTTGGAGTCCAAAGAGAAATTCCTTAGCCAATGTGTGGTGGATGGTTCAGACCAAATAGCATATTCCATGCCTGAACACACCCCACCTACACATTTCCAAGAGAGTTATCAGGCCATGCCTGATATTGATGAAGTGCTGATCAAGTGGAGAGAAGAGAATCATTCGATTCTAGCTCAAGGACTATTTCCTCTTCCACACGCTTTCTCCACTTCACCCCTTCTCAAGGAAGAACCTATTTTGTAAGAGGTAAGGGAGGAACAAAAGATCCAATTTGCAGTCCTTTAGGAGGTTGTCATGAGCGACAACGAAGAAGAAATCGTCATTGATGCCCCTTGTGAAGACCTTATCAGTAGTGGAGAAGATGCAGGCCTTGCATATATGAATATGTTCCAACAGTTTGAGGAAAAAATGCATAGTAGGTTCTCTTCCCCTTAGTTTGATGAACTTCCTTGTTGTTTTGATGAGATTGACTACATTGAAGACCCTGAGTTAGAGGAGGATCAGGAGAATATTCTTGAAAATCTAGAGAACCTGATCAGCAAAGAGGAAAAGGAGAAGTCTATCTTCTTGGAGGAATGCCTTGAAGAAGTGAGCTTTAAATAGGAAAGTGAAGTCTTGTGGGATGATCAGTCATTTTATGAGCCCCTTTTAGACATCACCACATTTGACCTTCTTCAAGAAGGCCAAGAGGAAGCAGAGGATGAGTCTGACAAAGTTTTCAGTGAAGCAGAAGGAAACAAATCAGACCATGATACATTGCAGAAATAATGTGCAGATCAAAAGGCTTACGGTGATGAGCTGGTAGCCATTGATTTTTTGGTAAAGGGCACCAATATCAGGGACCAACATTTAACAGGCCTCCAAGGACAAGCAGAATACATATATATTGGAGGCATGTTTGATTTTGATCCTCTCGATTTCCAGCCAACTCAGGTGATAGGCAAGAAGAGTGAGTCACCAACCCTCTTCTTCATTCAGCTACTTGTCTGGTGCCATAAGTCTTCTTACTAGGAAGGGGACTTGAGAAATTTTCCTTTCGATCTAGGAGGGATGCAAACATTCCTAGCTAGCTGTATATAATAGTTTGCTTTCAGTTGTTTTCCCTATTTTTGCAAAGTGTAGTTGCACAGATAGTTGTTTTTTAGCCTTGTGTGTTTCCCTTCATTTGGGGGTAAATTCTATGTATTTGATTTTGGGATTATCAAAGCTATTGAGAACTCTCTTCAAAGTCACCATCAGACTCTACGCCCAATGGATATTCAAAGGCAACTAGGTTCTAAGCATAGCAGGCAAGCTTCCCCTGTGAGTCACCAATTTGTTGACCAATTTCACCCACAAGCAAAATCTCGGTCACCTTCTACACTTGCTTTGCATGGCCAGTTAATTTCAATTTGCAAGGTCCACCTTCAGGGTTCAACATCTCCATTTCAAAGCATTGACTCATCGGCCTCGTTCGTTGGCATTCACGGTAGCATAAGGTAGAGTCTTCAAATGTTCACAAAAGGAGAGAGGAAAAAGTTGAGGCTCTTAATACTAAGGCAAAATGAGGGCAGAATTTACAAGAACAATGCAGTCAGTGATAAAATTACTTCCCACAACACTGGCAGGTAAAAAGAGACCACAAATAGATGCAGTCAGTGGCAAAATTGCCGCTTACAACACAAGCGGAGGAAAAAGGCCTACTCGGCTGACCTCGGCAAAATTGCTGCGCTCAGCAGCCTACTCGGCCGATGTCAACAAAACTACCGCGCATGGCAGTAAATTGGCTAACATATGCAAAAGTATCGCATGCAATCCACAACATTAGGCGGCAAATTTACCCCTCATAACATTAGGCGGCAAAAAAGCCCTGCAAAACACAAAAAAAGGCCTACCCAGCGGGCAGAGGAGCAGGCTGCATGCAAAACGAGGCATCAAGCATGGTCCTAGAAATTTTATGATGTCAGCTACAGTGTTTTTTCACTCTTCCCAATGAGACTCCTCTTGGCTTTTCCCATATAAATGGGCAGACTTGTTCATTTTAAAGGATCTTCTCCAATTTTGTAAAGAGCACAGCTCTACAAATTTTCCATCTGAATCAATAAAAGATAGTTTTTATCTCTATTTAGATGGATTGTGTAGAGTATGCCTTGAATGTTGGTCTGTGTCAAGTCATTATCTCTTGATGCTCTCACAGGTTCAACACCAACAAACCTGTGATCTATAAAGTGCCATTGTCTGCTGTTGCCAGGAGTAGAGTTCTATTTTGAAGGTATAGAATAGGAGAGGTCACCTACAGTATGTATTCCATAGCATCTCGGTGAGTCCCTGTTCTTGTGCTTTCCATAAGAACCTCCCTGTCATCCCAACGACCTGGTCTTTTCTACCAAATCTGAGTGTATGTATGTTTTGTTTGATCCTGAGAGTGGAGGTGAGAAGGTCATTTCATTTTTGGTGTATCACCTCTTTAGAGTAGGTTGTTTGCTTTCTTGCACTTTCTTCCCTTTTCATCCCCCCTAGAATATCTATATATCTATATTTTTGCATTGCCTAGAACAAACAAGGTACATCAGAGGGAACTAGCCCATACCTAGAGACTCTACTCTCCTGCTTCGCCATCCCATAGGCAAGAGAGGGGTTTCCATGTTGTGGGGAAAAGGCAGGAACCTATTTTCCTGCCACTGGGTATAATCTCCAATGTAAATAGTTTTGGCACGCTTGGTGGGACTGTGTTTTTTATCAAGTTTTTAATGCAGTATAGTTTTAGGATTGATGCTAGTTCTGTTACAACAAATCAAGTAATTTTAGCATCTGGCGACTCTGAGTTAAATTTGCTGGTTAAGCAGCCTGGTGCTATTCAGAAATCATCACTTCTTGTATGTATAATTCTTTTGCACAAGATAATGATTTTTGTTTTCCTTCATATATTTTGGATCAGACTCAAAATATTTATGGAATCCCCTCAAGTAGCTCTCCTAGTTGCCCTGTAACTATAAAGGGGGTGAGGCTAGAATTTGAGAGACAGACCATGGAAATCGACAAGTTGGAAGAGCAGTACAAATATCAGTAGGAGCTGATGCATAAAGAGGAGTGCTTGTTTAGGCAAGCACATGCTTTTCAGTCCATGAAGGAGGAGGTAACAAAATGGAGAAATCCATCTATTCAAGGTAGTTAGCCTTGCGTGCCCCCTCCTACCCTAAAGAAAACCTTCCCTTTTGCTCCAAATCCATATTATCAAATTGCACTTGCTCACTCCCACTCATGAAATACAGCTGCTCCCAATCCCGTGCGCCTGGCTTTCCAACACCAAATGGCATTAGAGTAGCCGCCCATAGAGATCAATCTTTTCAACTCTTTAGATCAAGAATATTCCATTGAGCATAATACCACTAGCCAACACGTCCCTCTTCTAAAGGCTCCTCCAATGCACCAACAGTATTTTCCTTGCATTCCTCAACCTCCCCAAGTTCTCCAGCATGATGTGCAAATTTTGAGTTGGAGGAACGAATGCCAAGGGCCAGCTCAGAGCTTTGAAGAGGATCATGCTAGCCACCTCCAAGAAAGACTCTTCCAGGAAAACCTAGCCAGAAAAATTAAAGACTTAAAGGCTAGGATGAAGCTACTCCTTGAAAGGGAGTTAATTTTTTCAGACCTTGTGGAAGAACCTCGAGACCTTGTGGAAAACAAAGTTGTTGCCTGTTCACAGGGGCATAATTTTAATTCAGAGATCCTGAATTGGGGGAAGACAGTGGAATCATGGGGCATAATAGAAGAAGAACATGGTTTTTCTCAAAACCTTGAAGAAGCTGAAATTGCTCCTGCTTATGATGATACTAGCAGCCTCCAGGAAAAGCTTTTCCAAGAAGATCTGAGTAGGAAAATATCAGAGTTGGAGTCCAGAGAGAAACTCCTCAGCCAATGTGTGGTGGATGATTTAGACCAAACAACATATTCCATGCCTGAACACACCCCACCTACACATTTCCAAGAGAGTTATCAGGCTGTGCCTGATATTGATGAATTGTTGATCAAGTGGAGAGAGGAGAATCATTTGATTCTAACTCAAGGACTGTTTCCTCTTCCACACGCTTTCTCCACTTCACCCCTTCTCAAGGAAGAACCTGTTTTGCAAGAGGTAAGGGAGGAACAAAAGATCCAATTTGCAGTCCTTCAGGAGGTTGTCATGAGCGACAACAAATAAGAAATCATCATTGATGCCCCTTGTGAAGACCTTATCAATAGTGGAGAAGATGCAGGCCTTGCATATATGCAAATGTTCCAGCAATTCAAGGAGGAACAAATGCATAGTAGGCTCTCTTCCCCTCAGTTTGATGAACTTCCTTGCTGTTTTGATGAGATCGACTACATTGAAGACCCTGAGTTAGAGGAGGATCAGGAGAATATTCTTGAAAATCTAGAGAACTTGATCAGTAAAGAGGAAAAGGAGAAGTCTGTCTTATTGGAGGAATGCCTTGAAGAAGTGAGCTTTAAACAGGAAAGTTAAATCTTGTTGGATGAGCAGTCATTTTGTGAGCCCCTTTTAGACATCACCACATTCGTCCTTCTTTAAGAAGGCCAAGAGGAAGCAGAGGATTAGTCTGACAAAGTTTTTAGCGAAGTAGAAGGAAACAAATCAGACCATGATACATTGTGGAAAGAATGTGCAGATTAGAAGGCTTACGGTGATGAGCTGACAGCCTTTGATTTTTTGGTAAAGGGCACCAATATCAGGGACCAGCATTTAACAGGCCTCTAAGGATAAGCAAAATACGTATATATTGGAGGCATGTTTGATTTTGATCCTCTCAGTTTCTAGCCAACTCAGGTGACAGGCAAGAAGAGCGAGTCACCAACCCTCTTCTTCATCTAGCTACTTGTCTGGTGCCATAAGTCTTCTTACTAGGAAGGGGACTTGAGAAATTTTCCTTTCAATCCAGGAGGGATGTGAACATTCCTGGCTAGCTATATATAATAGTTTGCTTTCAGTTGTTTTCCCTATTTTCCCTAAGTGCAGTTGCACAGGTAGTTGTTTTTTAGCCTTGTGTGTTTCCCTTCATTTGGGGGTAAATTATGTGTATTTGATTATGAGATTATCAAAGCTATTGAGAACTCTCTTCAAAGTCACCATCTGACTCTGTGCCCAATGGATATTCAAAGGCAACTAGGTTCTAAGCATAGCAGGCAAGCTTCCCCTGTGAGTCGCCAATTTGTTGACCAATTTCACATGCAAGCGAAATCTCAGTCACCTTCTACACTTGCTTTGCATGGCCAATTAATTTTGGGTTGCAAGGTCCACCTTCAGGGTTCAACAGCTCTGTTTTAAAGCATTGGCTCATCGGCCTCGTTCGTTGGTGTTCATGGTAGCATAAGGTAGAGTCTTCAAACATTCACAAAAGGGGAGAGGAAAAAGCTGGGGCACTTAATGCTAAGGCAAAAGGAGGGCAGACATTTGTAAGAACAATGCAGTCGGTGGCAAAATTTTTGCCCATAACACTGGCAGGTAAAAAGAGACTACAAACAGATGCAGTCAGTGGCAAAATTGTCGCTCACAACATAAGCAGAGGAAAAAGGCCTACTCGGCTGACATCAACAAAATTACCGTGCTTGGTAGCCTACTTGACCAACATCGGCAAAATTTTCATGCATGGCAGTAAATCAGCCGACATCGGCAAAAGTCCCGCATGCAGTCCATGACATTGGGCGGCAAATTTACCGCTCACAACATCAGGTAGCAAAAAAGCCCTACAGAACACAGAAAAAGGCCTGCCCAATAGGCAAAGGAGGAGGCTGCATGCAAAATGAGGCATCAAGCATGGTCTCAGGAGTTTTATGACGTCAGCTACAATGTTTTTTCACTCTTCCTAATGAGACTCCTCTTGGATTTTCCCATATAAATGGGCAGACTTGTTCATTTTAAAAGATCTTCTCCAATTTTGTAAAGAGCACAGCTCTACAAATTTTCCACCTGAATCAATAAAAGACAGTTTTTACCTCTATTTGGATGGATTGTGGAGAGTATGCCTTGAATGTTGGTTTGTGTCTAGCCATTGTCTCTTGATGCTCTCATAGGTTCAACACCAACAAACCTGTGATCTATAAAGCGCCATTGTCTATTGCTGCCAGGAGTAGAGTTCTATTTTGGAGGTATAGAATAGGAGAGGTCACCTACAGTATGTATTCCACAGTATCTCAGTGAGTCCTTGTTCCTGTGCTTTCCATAAGAACCTCCCTGTCATCCTAGCGACCTGGTCTTTTTTGCCAAATCTGAGTGTATGTATGTTTTGTTTGATCCTGAGATTGGAGGTGAGAAGGTCATTTCATTTTTGGTGTATCACCTCTTTAGAGTAGGCTGTTTGCTTTCTTGCACTTTCTTCCCTTCTCATCCCCCCCAGTATATCTATATATCTATATTTTTGCACTACCTGGAACAAACAAGATACATCAGAGGGAACTAGCCCATACCTAAAGACTCTCCTCTCCTGCTTCACCTTCCCACAAGCGAGAGAGGGGTTTCCATGTTACGGGGAAAAGGCAGGAACCTGTTTTCCTGCCACTAGGTGCAATCTCCAGCATGAACAGTTTTGGCACGCCCGGTGGGACTATGTTTTTTTATCAAGTTTTTAACGCAGTAGAGTTTCAAGATTGATGCTGGTTCTATTACAACAAATCAAGTACTTTCAGCATCTAGCGACTCTGAGTTAAATTTGCTGGTTAAGTACCCTGGTGCCATTCAGAAATCATCACTTCTTGTATGTATAATTCTTTTGCACAAGATCATGGTTTTTGTTTTTCTTCATATATTTTAGATCAGACTCAAAATATTTATGGAATCCCCTCAAGTAGCTCTCCTAGTTGCCCTGCAACTATAAAGGGGGTGAGGCTGGAATTTGAGAGACAGATCATGGAAATCGATAGGTTGGAAGAGCAGTACAAATATTAGCAGGAGCTGATGTATAAAGAGGAGTGCTTGTTTAGGCAAGCACATGCTTTGCAGTCCATGAAGGAGGAGGTAACAAAATGGAGAAATCCATCTATTCAAGGCAGTCAGCCTTGTGTGCCCCCTCCTACCCTAAAGAAAACCTCCCCTTTTGCACCAAATATGTATTATCAAATTGCACTTGCTCACTCCCACTCATCAAATATAGCTGCTCCCAATCTTGTGCACCTGGATTTCTGACACCAAATGGCATCAGAGCAGCCTCCCATGGAGATCAATCTTTTCAACTCCTTAGATTAGGAATCTTCCATTGAGCATAATACCACCAGCCAGCACATCCCTCTTCTAAAGGCTCCTCCAATGCATCAACAGTGTTTTCCTTGCATTCCTCAGACTCCCCAAGTTCTCCAGCATGATGTGCAAATTTTGAGTTGGAAGAAGGAATGCCAAGGGCTAGCTCAGAGCTTCGAAGAGGATCATGCTAGCCACCTCCAAGAAAGACTCTTCCAGGAAAACCTAGCTAGACAAATTGAAGACTTAGAGGCTAGGATGAAGCTACTCCTTGAAAGGGAGTTAATTTTTTTAGACCTTGTGGAAGAACCTCAGGACCTTGTGGAAAACAAAGTTGCTACTTGTTCGCAGGGGCAGAATTTTAATTCAGAGATCCTGAATTGGGGGAAGATAGTGGAATCATGGGGCAGAATAGAAGAAGAATAGGGTTTTTCTCAAAACCTTGAAGAAGCTAAAATTGCTCCTACTTTTGATGATACTGGCAGCCTCTAGGAAAAGCTTTTCCAAGAAGATCTGAGTAGGAAAATTACAGAGTTGGAGTCCAAAGAGAAATTCCTCAGCCAATGTGTGGTGGATGGTTCAGACCAAACAGCATATTCCATGCCTAAACACACCCCACCTACACATTTCCAAGAGAGTTATCAGGCCGTGCCTGATATTGATGAAGTGCTGATCAAGTGGAGAGAGGAGAATCATTCAATTCTAG
The DNA here is from genome assembly GCA_037957365.1 of Torreya grandis. Lineage (NCBI taxonomy): Eukaryota > Viridiplantae > Streptophyta > Pinopsida > Cupressales > Taxaceae > Torreya > Torreya grandis. The sequence continues at coordinate 1,740,065 of JARHVA010003941.1, read as the reverse complement.
CTTAAGGACTATTTCCTCTTCCACACACTTTCTCCACTTCACCCCTTCTCAAGGAAGAACTTATTTTGCAAGAGGTAAGGGAGGAACAAAAGATCCAATTTGCAGTCCTTCAGGAGGTTGTCATGAGTGACAACAAAGAAGAAATCATCATTGATGCCCCTTATGAAGACCTTATCAGCAATGGAGAAGATGCAGGCCTTGCATATATGCAGATGTTCCAGCAATTTGAGGAGGAACAAATGCATAGTAGGCTCTCTTCCCCTCAGTTTGATGAACTTCCTTGCTTATTAGTTTTGAGGTCCCAAATAACAAGAAAAACTACTTGTGGATTGCTCTAACTAATAATATTGACTATATTCCACCATAAAGACCAAGAATAACAAAAATTATAGACACAAACATTCAATTTTTCTATTTACAAATCAATTATACATAGGCTTGTCATTAATTATTACAGTCTTCTTATGAATGAGGTGGAACAAGGATTGACTCATTATTGATGATGAAATATTTATTGTGGTTTTGAGGACATCCTTAGAGGTCCTTTTTTATTATCGGTGGTGGGTGTGGTTTATAATCCTTGAATGAAATTTTATGAATGTTATGGGATGTGTTATCATTTTTTTATTACAAACTAGGTAAACTAGTGTTATGTGCAAAGTGAGCATAAAAATTCTTAACCTGAAGGTTGAGTGTATTAATTAAGATTAAACCATAACTCTTAGCTTCATAACCAAGTCAATAAATTCAAATACTGATCAAGTTTAAGAATAATTTAATAATTTTCTCTCATCCTATAGGTTGGGCTAGGTTATTGGGTATTTTTGACCAATAAACCTATGATGATTTATCGAAACCGAGTCTTTGTTGTGGGTGTCAATGGTGGGGTGGTGGCTTCCATGACTAGCTTTGATACCAAGGCCAATGGGCGGGTGGTTATTTGTAATTTTTTAGTAAATGTTAAAATTGTAGTGGGGTGTAACTCTAAGAATTAAATGCATAATAGCAAGGAAAATCATAAACACATGAACTAAATAAATCATTAGACATACCTAGTTTTGTATGTATTGATAGCCAAGATCCCCTGTTAGTTGCACATAAGCCTTGTTCTCCTTTATTTTCATTTTTTCTAGCTTGTATTTTATTCTTATCTACCTAAATATATTAGAAATTTCACTTTGTCTCAAATTTATAATAGTCAATGAGATAATTAGCCAGCATTTCATCTGCCAATTGTTCTTGAAAAATCTACTCTTCCTTAAGAAATTCTTGAATTTTCTTCTCATACTCAACTATCAAAATATTATCTATTGATAAAAATACATCTGAACTACATTTCATGGGTATAAGAGTCATAGAAATATTGATTTTTATTAGTGTAGTTCCCCAACCATTTCCTCTTATGTGGATCTCAATTTTTTTTCCAAAAATAAGTAATTTTTCACTATTTTTTGCAATAGGAATACTCTCCATATTATTCATAACAACTTCAACACATCAATTTCCACTAGTAAATGCAATCTTTGTTGTAGAATTGGTTGTTACAAGATGTGTTTCTTCAACAATATGTGTATGAGAGGCAAATTCATATATATTTTATTTATCAAAAAGTGTAATACCATGTGTTGTGGATTGATCTTCATTATCAACAAGAATCAAAGAATCTACTACATATTGGTTTTCACCAACATGGGCATATATTTCTATTACAAGTTGATCTTTGTTACTAGCATGTGCAACAAATTTTTTTGTAGATTGATTTTGTTCACCAACAGGGACATACATTGCTATATTTTAAGTTTTTTTAGGCTGAGTCTTGCCAACATGTGCAATCATTTCAATTTATACAAGTGGGTTTTTAACAAGTGCATACAATTTATGATTTGTATATCCATCCCCTACTTCTCTTGTGCTGTTTGGAACTTGTAACTAATTTATATTCTCTTGTAGTTATTTGATCATGGATTCAAGGTATGTTATCTCTTAATATACATCAACTATTTTCACATTCTTTAAATCATGACCAACAAAAAATCCCCCAAATTTACTTTTATCGACCATTTTGCTCTTACCTATACAAATATATTTTTTATTTTTTTATTTTTGCCTATTTAGTGTTATATCACACAAAGATAAACAAAGGTACGAGTTAACCTTTTTTATATTCTACAGTGAAAGGTGAGATCTTTTGATATTTAAATCCTTAATTACATAAATGATGAGCATAATTTTAATCACCAATTAAACTTGACAACCTTGTACAACCTCACCTATGCTCAGATGATGAAGCAACCACTTGGTGCATAAAATCTACTACCTTTATTAATTATCAACCTAGGGTGTGTTTATCTTGACAAGGTGTCCACACCATATGTGCAACACTATTTTCCTTCTAATGTTGGTTCCTAATCATTAAATAAATAGAAACACACTTGCATAAAGTAAATTGCATGAAATTAAATGATAAAAAGAAATCTAATCTATTCCAGAATTGAATTAAAAACAATACAAAGGATTAAATATAATTATACAATAAATCACATATAAAACCAAATCACACATATTATATAAATTCAAAATAATAAATACATCCAAACAATGCATAAATAATACTAAGCTAATAGACAAAGAATCAGTCTACCAATCTGTGCGAGTGGGCCCTACCTCATTTGGGTTGGATCTTGACTCCTCTCTTTCTTAAGATAGATAAATTACCACAAGATAAATTTATTCCATAAACATAAAAATTATTCTCATAACAAAGTTACAAGATTACAACTCTATGACTATTGATTAATTGCTTGATTAACTCCCCGACTATTCTATGTAACCTAAACTCATCCTATTATATAGGAGAGATAGGTTCCTTATTTGGAGGATAAAAAATTTAAGAAATTGAAACAATAAATATATGGTTGTAATTAATAAAAATATGAAATAATATTAACAATGCATAAGATAAAATAATACCTATAAATAATAATCTATGTGATGAGGAGAGAAGGATTCAATTGAGAGAATCCTTCCTCTCTATATTCATGGCACCATTATTTCTCCTAAAATCATGGAAGATATCTTAAAATTAAAACCACCAATTAAATTCCAATGGAAATAATTTATTCAACCTTTGCTATGGGCTATTACTAAAAACACACCTATAACCATTGTTACGGGCTGCCGCAACCCAAATTCATATGGTTTGCATTTAAGAGCCATAACTTTCACATACAAACTCAAAATGAGATGCCATTTTTTTTGAAGTGTATTATTTTTCAAGGGGAATCCAAATATGAAATTATATTCAATATTATTAAAATCTTTGATGCTATTTTTTCCATTATTTCCAAACTTATTTATTTTAGCCTAGAAATGCATGTAGCTACTTCCTGCAAGTTGACAACAAGTCAAACGGATCTATCTCTCTTTCATAGCTACAGGTTATCATAACTTATGAATAATATGATAACCATTTAATAAACTACATTATTCCTTCACCATTATCAATATCAAATCTACATAACAAGAAATCACAATATTTTATCTATAATTAATCATTCCTTAAACCATAACAATGAATATATGCATCATAAACATATCTAGTGCTAATATGGACAATTATAGATGGAATTTTATTATGTTTATATGAAATGGTGGGTTATAAAGTGGGTGAAGGATGAATATATACTAGGATGAGGTACATTTTAGATCATAAAAAAACACTTTGTAGAGGGTATCATGCAAGTTGGCTTCCACCTATTTCTTTGGATTTTGATTACCACATCTTGGGTGACTCAAATAAAAGTTTTCCTCTATCTAATCAAACCACCATTTGATATTATACAAGGAGATTCTATACAACATATTTTATCACTATTGGAGAAATAGAATTTGATAGAGGTACCAACAATGAAATCAAAATTTTGGGATTTATTTATTTCCACTTCAACCTAACATATTCACATCCCCTCATCTAATGCCACACATGTGAAAACCCTAAACAATAATATTAGTTTCATTGGTATATCATGAAAATAAAGACTTGTGTTCTCACCCAAGTCATAAAGAGATATTACCAAGCCTCTATGGAGATAGTTGACAATGGGGAAAACCCTAGGTCTTTCATACTAGCTAAGATAAGAACTAATGGATAGTTTTATTTGACTATAGAATATTTACTTAAACATATAAGCAATTAAATTTAAAATTAATTAGAACTCAATGCAAGAAAAATACACATTAAAATGAATATATAAAAATATTCATAAACATACCTATGTATAACACAAAGATAAATAAATATCTAGGCTCATTCTGGCAACATTACACTATTCTCACAAAAAATTTCTCAACTAAGTGGTAATAATACTAGTAAAATAATACCCTCAAAAGTAAAAATAGTAGAAATTTTTTATGTCTAACAAAGGGTTTTTATATAAATTATCTTACAACCCCTTTATAGTTACAAAAAATGAATAAGTACCCATGCATGGCATAACTATTTGACTAATTATAATCCATTATTACAAAATAGTTGACATTAACCTATACATAATGATAGATATTTTATATTATGCACTATATTATCAAATTTGGTTTGGTCATTGCATTTCCTACTAATTTTATCTTGTTGGGTTGACCATGATCTCCACCTTTTTCACCTCATAATTTGTGAATTGTCTTCCTAATTCTCACACTTTAGATTCTGCATTGCTTCATGACTTGGTCTATGTAGTTTGGATCCCAAAAACTTCAAACCATGTGTGCATCCAAATATTCACATTATTATCTAATCCCACAAATTGTCAAAACTTGGGGTACACTTCCTTACATGTGAACCTATCTTGAATCTTGATGGCTCCAACATAATTCACCTCTTATACACATTTTCTCTCTGTTATTCCTGCGCTCATACATAGACAAAATTTGTGATTTAACACTAGTGGTACAATAAATAATTATATAAATATTTGGTAGATAAAATTCATCTTTATGACAATCCTTGCTCAAATTTATAAACTTGTTATAAATTTGTATGCACCCATTAGGTTTAGTAACCATGACAATGTTGGACATCCAAAGTGAATAATCAATATGTTAGATAAAACCTATATTTAATAGGTGTTATATATTATATTTAACTAATAAATTAACTTTAAGATGTATCTTTTGAGTATTTTTCTTAACTGATTTAACATCTATATTGACTACTAGATTATAAACTATGACATATGGATTAATACTAGGCATATCATAATTAGCCCATGGAAATAACTCTAAGAAATCTATCAAATTTCTTATGATATTTATCTTATTTAACTATAAATTATTCCCTAAGTAATATAACTTTATGATCTTATTTAGTACCATAGTTGAAATCACTTGTATTGTCATTAAGTAATGCAAATTGGTTCTCAATGTATGGTGTAATAGGTGAAGAATCATGACCATCTAATGGGATCAGATAAGGTTCACATTCACTAAAGTCAACATGATGAATAATTTTATGAGATAATATATATTTATGATGAAACTATTGTAAATGAACATAAAATCCTACATATTCTTGAAGCTTAATCATTACCAAAATTATAAAGTGTATGGAGTTGTTTTACTTATTTGCAGTTGAACATAGATTTAGTTACACACAAACAAATAATACTAGTGCATAAGGAAGATATAGAATATAGATATATAAAATATTAAATCAAATTTATTATAGTGGAAAAAAAATTAAAAAAGCTTAATTAAAATTGATTTTAAAGGCAATGGACAAATGAAAATAAAAAAGATGGAATAGTGACACCTTGATAAAAGTTTGGAATTATAGAAGTGTAGCCCCAGTTTATAAAAAATGAATGAGATCTATATGAAATATGAATTATTCATTATGAAAGAATAGATTTAGTGAATTAATGATTGATGAATCTACCTAGGGAAGATTTGAAATTATGCCTTTATGACTATTAATGTCTATCTATACAAAAAATGCGTACTGTGTAAATTTTTGGATTTTGGATATATGTAGGTTTTCCTCCTAATGTAGTACATTATTATATTTGTGATTATATTAATTGATAGGAAAAATGTATGAAATGATGTATTATTCCCATTTTGACCTAACATGACACAATTCACATGCAAATGAAAATAAATTGAATTAAATAGGTCAAAAAACCTTAAGGAGGTTCAACTACATATCCTACATGATAGAATTAGACCCCATAGAGTTCTTTTGTAGTGTAAAATAAATATCGAGTAAGGGTTTAAAGTCCCTATTCCCTAGAAGTAATGATATAATTATATGAACATTCACCAATCCCTCTTTTGGTACAAGTGGATCATGTCACAATAGATTAAATAAGATTGAAGTATCGAGGTGAGAGATTCCATCATAAGTTAACAATATATATGTAAATTTAAGGCTCAAACTTGGATTATAGATAAGGATTCATTATTCATTCATACTTATAGTTATTGCTTTGGTATATGATTAGAAAGGATTTATATATATTAATCTTAAGAACATGACATGCATAATGACCAACTATAGAGAAATGTTTTTCTTATAATGAGAGTCAACTCTAGCAATTTTAAAATTCCCATTAGGTGGGAAAAAACTAGAATAAAAGATTTTTGAACTCTAAGCAATGAATCTGATGAAAGTGGGATATTCATGACAAGATGGCATACTGACAAGTTTTTTGTGATAGATTAGTAAAGTTTTTTGGTGATTTTGATGTATTAATATGAACAAAGGTGATTCATGCTGAGTCTTTCCTTGTTGGAGCTGTAGAAGTTTCAAAAAAAATAAGTAATGAATCTAGTAATTTTTAAATGCTAACTAGGCATAAAAAACTAAGAGTGTAAGTTTTACAAACTCTAAGTAATGGATATACTAGTTTTGGGCTACTGCTGGCAAGATGGTGGACTAGTGGGTCCTTTGTGATGGATTAATAGAGTTTTTATGATGATGTGGATGTTTTTATGTAACCAAAGGTGTTTCATGCTGAGTATTTACTTGTTGGAGCTCACACAACTTCTAATGTTTGGAGTTGAGATTGTTTAGACATTCATGTTGAGCTAAAGGTCCTAAGTTTAAAGGCTAGTTTTTTGAAAGCCCCATTAGGTGGGAAAAATAGATCAATATCTTAATGTATGCTGGGTGGAAGTTTTATGATGGCTGAGAAACTATTTCAAGATGGTTACATTTTTCTTACCCTATGGGAACTTGATTTACGCCTTTTGATGGATGTGTAGACACTAGAAAACTACACATTTATAATTTTTGATAACTTAATGCCTTAGTATCTCATAAATATTCTTAAACCTTCCCAAAACCCCCTTAACCCAACTAAATCACTATTCTCCTATTCACAAATATCATTAAAAATCACTATTTGAAATTACTATTCAAAAGTAGTATTCACCATCACTATTCATTGTGGGACCCACTATCACTATTTATGATGAGATGGAAAGTGACATGGAATTTGACATGGCTTGGAAGTGATGTGTCTTGATGTGGGACATCATACCCCACTTGGGACCCTTCCCAAAGTGCTTGATGACCTCATTCAAGCATCATAAGGCCCCCCCTTGAAATGTGGAAAATTTACCCTTAAGGAGTCATTATTAAACATGTATTTTTGTCTTCCCACATGAAATTAGACTTTAAAAGAGACACCTACCCATTTAATACTTTGAGAAAGACAAAGGGCACCCATTTTTGGCTTTTTAACCCAAATAAAGGCTCACCAACCTAAATGGGAGACTTTCCAACCCACATGGGAATCCCCACCAACCTCACCTTGGAATTTTCATCCACCACATGTAAAATGGATCCACATTTTGTGTGCCACCTCTTTAAGTGCTTGAATGAAGACAAATAAGGGTGGTAAAAAGTCTTCGATCTCATTTAAACCCATGTACATGATTTCCATTCAAACTTGGATTCATGTGCAAAGAGAGAGATTTTCCAACCCACATGGGAATCCCCACCAAAAACACCTTGAAAAAATCTTGCACCACTTTGACAATTTTGAATTTCTTCACTATCCCACTCTTTTGGCATGTTTCCCAACATCAAATGCTATAAATACCACCCCTCTCCTTCACCAAAGGTTAATTGGAAGTTAGTCTTTGGTTTTTAACATCTTGTTGTAGGTTTTTGGAGGAGGTAATCATCTTGGAGGTCATAATAATCTTTGAGGATAAAATATCAAAGCAATGAAGCTCTGTTGAAATTTCTTCAATCTTCATCAACATTCAACCATCATCAACATCTTCAAGCCACTTCAACAACATTGAGGTAATTTACTTTGTTTTGTAATTTAAGTTCTTTATTTATTTCCCTTTGGCCTTTTATTTTATTAACATCAATACTATTGATCCTTTAACCCCTTCCTCTTTATCCCATTCATCCCATTTAATCCCTTTGGCTATTTCCATTTCATCTATCCACTTTATCCCATTCACCTCTTTGCCTCATTTACCTCTTTTCCCTCTTTGCCATATTTACCTTTATTTTTCCTTTGACATATTTAATTATTTGCCTCATTTATCTATCAATTTATTTGTATACTTTCATACTTGACCATATAGCCAAACTAACAAAACAATCCTTTTAACCCTCACCACTTTACCAAACCAAAACCATAACCTTTACCAATTTTTAGCATTAGTATTAATTAAACTATTGCATTCATTTAGTTATCTTTTGAAAATAATTTAACTTTATTGTATCAAATTTAGTTATTTTCTAATTTAGTATCATTAATTTTATGTTTTTATGCAAAATATACTTTTATCATTCCAACTTAAGTGTTTTGAAGAAGGTGGATTGACAACTTCTTAGAAAGATTTCGCTTCTAGGATCTAGCTCTCGCCAGGCAATCCACCCATCTACTTGTCTAAAAAATAAGTTTATTTTAGTATTTCCTTATTTTTAGGTCATCTTCCCAATATAAAGAGGATATCTCCATAATCACTTGGATCCAAAGTGTGTACATTCAATAGGTTTTTCTACACACCCTATTCCTAGTTTCTTTCTTTTCAAAAAAATTAAGAAAAATAAAAATTAGATAAAAACATTTTGGCATGCCCAGTGGGACACTTGATTTTTCTTGGGTTAATAGATGTTTTAAAACATTTATAATTTCATTATTGAAATTCATTTAGTTGCATTCTAGGAAAATTAAGCTTTCTTTCTTACCTAATAAAAAAAGAATAAAAACACAAGTTTTAGTTGCATTTTTAGAAAAGTTAAAGTTTATTTTCCTTGTATCTTTAAAAGAAATAAAAAGAGAAATCATCCTAGGATTAGGAATTGCATTTTCATCTTGTATTTATATTGCATTTAGAGATTTTATATGCATTTAAATAAATCTAAAATTTTATTTTGGATTCAAAACAAACACTTTGCATCCATTGAATTGCTTGCTAATCTTAGCTACTCTAATAACTAGGAGGAACAGTAATTTTATCATATATTTCACTTGTATTCATGCACTAAGCCAAATCACTAAATAATCAACATATCAGAATAATACATGAGACAAGGACCGACTGGGATTTCATCACCTATTGACAACTTACTCCCTCCTAGCTATCCCACTTGGATTTCACCACCAAGAGGAGAACCAACTCAACTCTCTAGTTGAGTATCAACTATGGACTTGATATATCTTGGATAAGCACCAATCAACCTTATCATTGTAGGATTATGAAGTGCGAGGGGTGGGGGGGGTTAGTCCCAAATACTAAGCCATGTATTGAATTTCAACATAGATCTTTCTTTGGAGCACCTAAACAACCCAAAACCAACCATATCTTGCCTTTTTAGTACCTATATCAAAACAAATTCCCCTTCACACTCTTTAAGGTATAAGATAAAAGTGATTTAAAAGTAATCCTAGGCTAAACACATTTCTAGTGTTTATGTTGATTGATTTTAAATATTTTTGGTTACATCTTGTTTGAGTTGAGAGCTTCGCCTTTTCATTCCTTGTTTTCTCATATGGTCACTACCAAACAACAACTCAGAAATCAAGTTAACCAACCCCCATCTTCTTCCGTACCTATGGAATATGCCTCAAATGTTGAGAGTTACCCTCATGTTGAGAGTTCCCCTCCTCCCTCTCCTTCTAGGGTCCAAATCAAATCTGAAGGAGATCCTAACTTTGCTACCTTCCTTGATAATAATTAAGTGGATTTATAACACTACCTTAATACCATGACACACCACACCTATTTTGCTTTTATTTCCTCTATCGAACCCCCTCTTGGCATTCCACCCCACCTTATGGTGGATACCACTTCAACCCAACAATTATTGACTGACACCTCTTCCAACATCCCATCCACCCAAACCCAAGCTAGCCTTCCACCCCCAAACCAAACACCTCTTGTCACACCCCAAGTTTGTTCTACCTTACCCTTAGTCACCTACACCCCACCTACTATGGCATTATCCTCCACTCCTACTTCCATATTCCCTTTGATAGCAACCAATACCTCAACCACAATCTAATCTCAAAACTTAGTGCTCTCCATACCACACACACTTCCCCTATAAGCACTTTGGTCACTACCCACCTTCAACCAACTAACCCATTAATCACTTTGATGCCACACATAAACCCCCCAACCTCAACCTTCCAACACATACCCATGACATCTTATTAATATATTACTAACACACAAGTATACATACCTTCACCTTCCACCCAACCTTACGTGACCTCACACATACATGTAACATCATCCTAACCATCCACTAGTTATTTCCATGTCACCCAACCCTAACAAAACATGTCATATACCTATCCAACCCAACAACCCCAAATGGACTTAGTCAAGATGCTAATGGAGAAAATGACTACCCTTGAGTCATCCATCTCTAGATAACATAACCTTATCTCTTATGACCAAATTTTCAATGAATCCATCCATCCATCTATCCCTCTCTGACCATATCCTCTACAATGGTAATTGTCAAAATTCTCTAAATTTCAAAACAAAGAGGACCCTCAACAATATTTAAAATCATTTAGGCATGCATGTTACTTGATTACCCATGATGACGCTCTTCTCCTTTTTACCTTTCCTCCTTTTTACCTTTCCTATGTCTTTATCTAGACCAACATTAGATTGGTATAGTGCCATCCCAAAACACCCCATCTTCTCCTTCACCTAACTAGCCCAAACTTTTTTGGATCACTTTTCAATCAATATATCCAAGAAATTTTATATTACCAACCTCTACTCCATTTGGAAATTCAAAGATGAATCTATTTTTGATTTCATGGCTCATTGGAGGAGCCTCATCAACCAAATTTATTTTTCATTGCCTCAGCCTGATCTTATAGAGCTCTTTGTTTGAGCATGTGCAAAACACATCTTTTCCACATTGTGCATCCAAATGTTCTAGACATTTGATGAGGATTTTACCATGGCTTTCATACTAGACAATAGAGGCATTGATAAGGGAAGATTAAAGTTGAAGAATAAAAACCTAACTTACAAAATCAAAGAGCCATCTTCTTTCAAAGTAAACATCCCAACCAATACCATTTCCAAGAGAAAAGCCACCACCAATGCTATCATCCTCAAAGTCGTACCTCTACCATCTACCAACCAAAAAAACCCAAGGAACCAAAACTTCAAGCCCTTCAACTATCCAAACTAAAACCAAAGGAAATAAACTTGGAATAACCATAAGCCATTAACTCTACTTGGGGCGTCTTATACTTCTATTTTGGAAAAGTTACTAAAGGCCAATATGATCCAACTTCCACCAATTAAACCACCCCAATAGTTTGATACCTCTCACCCTGTACCCGATTGGTATAATGAGAATGACCATTATTCTTTTCACTGAGTCATAGTTCATGACATCAAAAGGTGCAATACCTTTAAATACCTTATCCAATCCCTCATTGACAAGGGGGAACTCACATTGGACAATCCTAATACACCACCAAAACAAGCCCTTGACATATTTTGTAAGCCTTTCCCTAATCATGCTTCTTCTACCCCTCATCAAGAAAATAAACCTGAATCATCTCATGAGGCACATACTATTAATGTGGTTATCAGTGAACCCATTGATGAAGAAAATGTTAACTTAACTGCTTCTCTCCTTATTCCCCTAATAGAGGAAAAAATATTTCCTTCTATTCCTTTGGACACCCAAACAAGGGAATCAACCATCTCCACATTTACATTAGAGGATACCACACCTACCTCTCCTATCACAGAACCATCCACCCCCACTTTTGAAGCTATCTCATAAGAGAAGATGATTCCATCCACCCAACCTTTAATTGCAAAACCTTCTATGAGAGGTCAAGATAAAATTAAGAGAACCAAACTAGAACATCTAATCCCTTCTTTAATAGACCAACCTAGCCATTATAAATCAACTAAAACCTCTACCCAACCAACTAAAACCTCTTCCCAATTGATTGACCCTCAAACACCTAAACCCACCAAGATAACTAAAGTGACCAAAACCCCTCCAAAACCAACAACTAAAACAACCAAAGAGGTAAAATCACAAAGGGACCAAAACCCTAAATTTTACCTCCCTCAACCTTTCCCTCCATTAAAAGTCCCCATCTTTCTACCTTAAATTCCATAATTTTTACCAAAACCCCACCACCTTTATTGGTCACACCTTCATACTTGCTTTCTAAAGCACCTTTCCCCACTACACTAGCAATTCCTAAGTTACCTACCTTGCCCTCCTCTACCACCAACCCATCAACCATTGTGGTTAAACCAAAACCATCAACCAAGCATACCACTTTATCCAAGACACCTACCACCAAACCTTCATCCACATAACCTCCCACTTCAACACCCAAAGTAAAAACCACTAAACATCTACCACTTTTAGCTGAATCTTACATAACCATTCTCTAGTGATTATAACAAACTTCTTCCTTGAGCTTACCACCCATCAAACCTTTGGACCCTTCACATATAAAACCCTATTGCTTTAATGATATCTTGATATGTGTATATCATAGGGCACCAATACATGACACCTAGAACTATAAATCTCTCTTAACACTTATTCACAACTTATATGAAGATGATGATATGTTACTAGACAAACCTCCTTCATCCCCATTACCAATATAACCATTGACTCAACCCATCCAATATTTTATCTCATCCAAAAGTGAAAATGAGGAACCGAAGCAATCATATAGTCTAGATAACCCCCTTATCCACACTATTCACATGATTACCCGATCTCAGGCCCAACATTAGGATAAAGGGAAGACTAAGGCATCCATTCCTTGGACTTACCCCTCTCCAAACTCCCAAGAAAATAATACCCAAACCTTCTCCATCTTCAAACAAACCCAAGGTGTCAATCTTAGGTGCCTCCCCATCTAACCCTCCATATCCTAACCCATATGCAATATCCATCTGAAAAGATATCCTCAAGAAACTTCACCAAAATCCAACAAAGATGAGTTTGTATGAGTTAATCTCTACCTCTCCCCATCACCTTCAAGTAATTATGGAGGATATATAATCCATCAAGGTCCAACCCAATGATCCTTAGCCTTTAGCTACTTTTGTTGGTGCCCTTCAGACTTCCAACCTTGTCACCTTCAAGAATTTAGAAATACCTTCTATTCATTTAGAGGATCTCAATCCTCCTTTATTCATTACAACATACATAAATCAATCCCACATCAAAAGGGTGATGATCGATGGGGGAGATAGCATCAATATTATCTCCTCCCATGCTTATAATTAGCTGTAGTTACTTGAAAACATCATGTTTGAAAGCTCAACGGTCCTTCATTCTTTCAATGATACTATGGCTACCACCTTGGGCATAGTTTTCCTCCACATCAGTGTAGGGCCTCATACTATTAATAAACTCTTTTATGTTGTATAAGGAGAGTTTCAATAGAAAATTTTACTTAAATACCCTTAGATTCATGCCATGAGTTATGTCCATTCTACCCTACATCGATGTGTCATGTTTGAGCATGAAGGGAAAGTTATGACTATACAAGCTGACCCTAGTCCTTTTACATCTTATAATATGACATATTAGCCCAATGATGTCCTTATTCCTCCTATATCCACCACAAAACCATCTAAAAACAACACAACCTCACTAACCAACACCCATAGCTTTTCCACACCTAACATTGTTAAAGCTTTCACTAGCTCATCTATCCCCTCTTTCCAGATTCCTATAGAAGACCTGTGATAACCACATTACAACATATTTATTTTGGGGAATATATAATCTTAGCCTTAGATGCCTTCCTTACCTCTCAAGAATATGAGAATCTCAAACATGACCCTTCTTAAAACCCTACCATTGGAACCATCATCCCCATTGGTCTCCCTAACTATCAAACAAATTTCATTTATGGGGGACTTTATCAGACACTTCTAGCCCCTACCACTACATCATCCATCCAACCATTTAACTCTAACTTTTCCTATCTTACCAAAGCATAGTTTTCTAGACTATATCTCCATAGGTGTGCTTGAAAAGGATTTAGCCTCGATCGCTATGGAAAAGGGCCTCATGAGTTTCCCCATCTCAAAACTTTACAACCTCATGAGTCATTTAGCCATGGGTACGCACCACCTCAAGAATCCACCAATTCACCCAAACCCATTGCCACCACAAAGGAAGATATCCCATCCTTGCCAACCCAACCACGTTTTCCACTTGAAGACCTTGATATTATCCCTCCTAATTTTTTTTGGATCAATACTATGAGTTTGAGCCCTCTCATCTTCCAAAAGAGTGGCCAAACTAAAGTCCTTCCACTCGTACATCCTAAAATGGTAGATAATGATTCTCCCACCATCAACACCATCCAACATCAAGATAATGATTCCATTCTTACCTACCTTAGTGCAAGGAATTATTATATCCACAAATCCCTTCCTCTTGAGGCCCTGACTATGTTGAATGAATCTACCACTGATATCAACTTGGGCACTCTGGATAACCCTTGCATTGTCAAATTGGGCCAATCATTGAATACCAAAGGACTTTAGGATTTCTCCTCTTTCCTCCAAGACTACAACATAACATTCATTTGGTCTTACAATGATATGCCTAGGATTGACACCACCATTTCTACCCATAACATAGTCACTCACCATGATGCTAATCCTATTAAATAGAAGTTTTGACACATACATCCTTGCATAGACCTTTTCATCAAAGAAGAGCTTCAACATCTTTTATCTGTAAACTTCATTCAACCCATTGATTAACCCCAATGGGTCTCAAACATTATACTAGTAACTAAAGCCACTAGGGGACTATGCATTTGTGTGGACTTTCATGACCTTAACCTTGCCTACCCCAAGGATGAATTCCCTCTACCTAGCATTGACCAGCTTTTTGATCTTACGACTGGCCATGAGATGTTATCTCTCATGGATGGGTTTTTGGGTTATAATCAGATCTTGATTGCTCCTAAAGATCAACATAAAATTGATTTTATGACCCCTTGGGGAACTTTCTACTATAGAGTCATGCCTTTTGGGTTAAAGAATGCTAGTGCAACTACCAACATGCCATGACTTATATTTTCCATGATATCATCCATAATATTATAGAATACTATGTGGAGGACCTTCTTGGGAAATTAAAACTTTGAATAGATCATTTGAATACTCTTAGGATTATATTTGAATGCCTCATCCATTTTTATATTCACTTGAATCCTAAGAAATGCATTTTTGGGGTCCTTTCAGGAAGTCATCTTGGCTTCATCATCTCTCTTTACAAAATTGAAGTAGGCCCTACTAAATTTAGAGTAATTTTAGACATTCCTCCTCCAACCAACCTTAAATAGATCCATAGCCTTTAGGGAAAACTTCAATCCATTCACCATTTCATTTCCCAACTTTTAGACCAGTGCCAACCTTTCCATCACCTTTTGAAGAAGGATGTATCTTTCAAATGGCACAGTGATTGTAAAAAGGCCTTTAATTAACTCAAATAGTACCTTTTATCACCACCTATCCTCACCCATCTGAAGGATGACCACCCCTTTTACATATATATCTCTACCACTGACCATTCCCTAGGGTCAATGTTGGCTCACTGAGATGAACACCACAAATAAAAAGTTGTATACTATATTATCTATACGCTTGTAGAATACAAAACTTGGTATACACACATCGATTAAATTTGCTTAGCATTTACCTTCATGGCCACCAAACTCCACCACTACCTTCTTAACCATAAAACCTATGTCATCACTAATACCAACCTGTTCAAATACATGCACTTTAAACCATACCAAAATTAGCGTATGGCTAAGTAGCTCATACTCCTAGTTGAATTTAACCTTAAATTACTCTAATAAAGGTTGATTAAAGGTTAGGTCATAGTTGATCAATTGGTCAAATATCCTTTAAAAAATAACCAACCACCCCCTTTTGCATTTCTGGATGAATCTATCATGACTCTTTTTCAAGAAGATGACATAACCTATCAAATGACCATGTTCTTTGGTGGCTTGAAATGCCAACAAGGAGGGGGTGCTAGAGTTATTCTCATTCCTCTTGATGGTGAACCTCTTCCTCTCTCCTTCAAACTTGACTTTGAATGCACCAATAATATGGCCAAGTATGAAGCCCTAGTGATAGGTCTCTGAACTGCTCAAAGCTTGGGAATTAAGATAATCCATGTCTTTGGTGATTCCTAGCTTATGGTCAACTAGGTCAATGGATCTTATTAGTGTAATAATGATTTCTTGCTAAAATATAACCTTTTAGTTGACAAAATCTTAAAATCATTTAAACATTACCTAGTCCAATCCATTACATGATCTACCAATAAATTTGTGGATACAATGGCCTGTCTTGCTTCTTAGCCTTCCAATTCCAAAATATTTTTCACCATTCATCAATTTACCATACCCTCTTATGGCCAATCTAACCTCCCTACCATTTTTAATGTAAAGGAATCCCCATCTAACACTTGGTATGACCAAACTTTCATCTACCTTAACCTAGACATTATTCCTCCCAACCTCTCTAGGAATGTTTGAAGAGCTTTTATTTAGGGTACCTCTGATTACACCATACTAGGGGGAATCCTTTACAAACATGGTTGTTATGGTCTCCTTCTTTATTGCCTATGTAACCATGAAGCTTCTCATGTCATCAAGGAAACACATGATGGGATATGTGGGGGACACTTTAATGGCTTAGTGATTGCTAAATGTATCTTTCACCTTGGTTACTATTAGCCCACTCTCAACCAAGACTATTGTGATTATGTAAAAAAGTGTGTTAAATGTCAAAAACATGCTAATTTACATCATGTGCCAGCCAATAAACTCTAAGAATCTAAGGATTTTTGGCCTTTCTCTTAATGGGGTATTGATATCATTAGGGAAATGAACCCCCATTCTTCGTAGTGGCATAGCTCTATCATCATAGCCATTGAATACTTCACTAAGTGGGTGGAAGATATTTATCTAATCTCTACCAAAGCAAAACATATTTTTAACTTTATTAACCATCATATCATCTATCTCTTTGGTGTTCCTCATAAGATCATCATCAATAATGGCAAATCCTTCAATAATAAGAAATTCCAAGGTTTATGTGATACATTTGGCACTAATTTAAGCTTTTCCTCACCTTATCAACCAAAATAAAATGGACAAGTGGAAGCCTCTAATAAAACCCTCACCAAAATATTAACCAAAGTTGTTAGTGCTTCAAGTTAGGATTGGCATTTACACATCCCACTCGCCTTATGGGCCTATCACAATAGCATTCAAACCTCCACTAGTACTACCCCTTTCTCTCTAGTATTCATAGTAGAGGTAGTCTTGCCTCTTCAATTCCAAATCCCTTCTCTTCACATATCTTTGAAAGAACTCATTTCTGAGGAAGATTTTTATTAGCATCATTTATCTCAACTTGAACTTCTTGATGAGTGTCATTTAGTAGCTCTCAACCACCTCTGTATCTATCAAGAGCGTATCAAATGTGCTTATAAAAATCACCTCAAACAATGAGAATTCAATATCAAAGGTATCATCCTAAAAGAAAACCAACATGTGACCAACATGGAGAAGAGTAAATGAGGCAAGTTTGCTTTCAATTGGCTTGGACCCTACATCATCACCCATAAGTATGGATCATGAGCTTATCATTTATCCTCTCTCAAAGGATAAAAAAAACTTGAGCCTCTTAATGCTTCACATCTACATTCATTTTTATATTAAAGAGGGATCAAGCTCATATGTTTGTCTAACTTAAGCTCATCCCTTGATTATGAGATTTTCACCTTTACCCACCTTCCTCCTCCCCTTTTGAAGACAATTGATTACAACATAGAACCATGTGATTAACCATCATAGTCATGGCCTAATCCTAAATATGGGTACCATGGATCTACCCATAGCATGGTTCTCATGGATACCTTTCATCTCTAACATGATGGAATCCCATGGTCATTATCTCTAAAAAACACACCCTTTCACATGTGTAAAGTTTTGCCCTCATAAAGGTAAACCTCTGAGCCTAATTAGATTGGTCCATGTCTAAACACATTTCATCTTGCAATAATTAATTGGGTTAATATCGTAAGCATTGCAGATTGCTCCCTTGAAGGATAACTACCCAAAAACAAAATAAAAATTGCCACATGTAAGGTAGACTACTCCCTTGAAGGACAACTATCAAGAACATTAAAAAAGCCAATAAGCTTAGACTGATCCCTTGAAGAATGGATGATTTAACTTTGTCAAAAGTAGATAAATTTCATGGAAGCTTCTTGCATTGATGAACTTCCCATATATAGCAATAAAGCAAAAGACCCACTATCAAAAAAAAATCTACAGCTGGAATCAACTTTCACATGTAGACTTCCTGCATTGATTAGTCTACATATAACATATGACATAGACTTGTCTATTACCATTATTAGGCCACCTATAAAAGGGGAAAACTAATTCACATGAGGTTATCATACATATCACCCATTACCCTTCACACCACCTATCACCCATCTTCCCTTTCACTATCTGTAAATCATGTTGTCCTTGAAAAATGCAACTCATTTTTGGGACAACCTACAGACCAAAATTTCTCTCTTCCCTTCTCAAAATTTGTTCTAAGCTTTCAAATTCCTCATTTTTAAGCTTCTGTAAAGGGGATTCACTAGTTCAACATTGGTTCAAAATCTCAAAAGTGGCCTCAGTAAAAGGAAAAGCAGCAAACAGGTGGTTCAACGGATGGTTCAACCAAGGAGCGTGAAAGTGATTGAACTAAGAAGTGATAAAACAAAGAGACTAGAATGAACCAATGAATCAATGAACTTTCATTGGTTCAATGGGTTTAAAGTTCAACATGGTTCAAGCAATAGTCAACCAATGACGTCCCCGCAGACGTCAAATTTAAGGTAAGGGAATATCTGTTGAAATTCAAATAAAGCATAGAACTCAAAGGAATAACCAAGCGACTGGCTGGAAAGATAGCCCGATAGCTTAAATTGTAGTAGGAAGAGACAAAGCTGGAGAAGCTCGACTGAAGAGAAAAGCCCGTGGAAAAGTGCCCTATGGAAAAAGACAAAGTGCAGCGAACGTGACAAGTGTTTAGATCCGTGTTCCCCTTTTGAGTTGCTCAGGAAAAATGTGTCTTGGACTCCATTTTCTGTGAGTTTCTAATGAGTTTCATAACAACGAAACTTTCTACTTGTCAAAGATGCAGAAAGGACCCCCTTGAAGACTTAGGCAAGAAGGGCTATAACGAGTAAAGAAGCGCTTAAGTAGTGAAGAGAGGAGCAAGACCAAAGGATCAGGAATATCTTTGAAAGAGTTATTTCCAGCAGATGAAATAGTGGATCAAGTAGACTTCTGAGTGCACCAAACCAAGGATGCGGCCTATTTTCTTCCATGAATTAAAGACGAATGAATAGCTACATAGATATTAGGGGGGACAGACCAGATAGTCCATATTAAGGAGAAGACATATGGGATAAAATAGTTAGGACAACTGCCCTATTTTCAATGTAGTCCTTTGATGAACCTGAAAATGCATTCAAGGCATTGAATGCACGACGTGGGCTGTTCTTTGAAAAATGAACACCCAAGTCTTTCTTGGGACTCTATATATTGTAATCTCTAATTTTGAACCAAGGGAGACTTCTCATTTTTACAAGAATGAAACTCTGCCCATTTTGAAAGAAGATGACTGAGACTTTGAGCTCAGGTTGTAATTTCATTTTCCTTGTTATTTGAATGAGAAAGTAGTTTTTTCTAGACTTTGTGCTATTCTGACTTGTGTCATTTGAAGGTGTCCTTATTCATTTAATTTGGTGCATAGAATTAGTAAAGGTAACAAAGAAGTGTCCTAAAACCAACCGTGAGAAGACTTTGTGCTTTCACAATTGATTTCAGTCTATGTTTTCCTTTCCTTTTTATGTTGAGGATTCTGGGGTGACTTTGTCCCCCATTATCCTTTGTGATATACTCTTTGGGTATTCGAGGTGGATACTTTGCGCTACATTTTAGGCTACTAGTTACCCTATTACCAGTTACTTGTTACTAGAATCTTGCTGTTTGCAAGAACAAGCACTTCTGCAAGAAGAGAAGTGCCTTCTGTTGCCTCACCATGATTTCTACTATTTAGGAAGGAATCTGGCTCTTACCTAAAAGTTGCTTCTAAAAGAAGAGAAGCACCTTCCCCATCACCCAATATTTCTCTTCTATTTGTCAGCATCATCTCTGAAAGAAGAGAGATGGATGATTTGTCCTACCCCCTGTGTCTTACTTTTATATATAGTATATAGCCTCCTGCATCTCTTGCATACCTATAGGGAACCTCCCCTTAATGAGAGGAGAGATTTGTCTCCTACTGATGTAGTAAACCTACACATCTGGTTGATTGATCTCTCAATGCTGTGGTGATAGGAACTATTTTGGTCACCAGTTAGCTGGCTGACAAAATATTCACCCAACAATTTTTAACAGCTCCGCTAGGGATTTAAACAAGCAGTCCCTACCCTTATCCATTATAAAGTCTGGCAACTCCCATCTGGGCCTTACCCACTATCATTATAGCCTTACTATCTCCCTCCATCCTCCATATCCATTACATTATCTGGTCTACAAACTAGATCCACTGGGAAAGACAAGCAGTTTGAAGCCTCAAGCTTTAAGCTAAAGCAGGGCTAGTTTCTTTTCCATTTTTGTACTATAATCTGGCATCTCCACTCAAATGTGTTATCCCTATTTTTCATAATCCAATCATGGCAGTTTGAGGCCCCTAGGGTAACTCATTTGGCCCACTTAATCTAACTCCACCCCTGCATGAGCTACCACTTAGTTCAAGGAAGAATTTCCCCAAATTCTTTGGTGATGGAAGAGTCCACCCTAATGAACACATTGCAGCCTTCACCATAGCCTGTGGTGTGATAGGGGTGGAATTTGAAGACGTAACAGTCAGGATATTTGTGGAGATGCTACAAGGTGCTATTGCAGACTAGTTTTACCATCTACAAACTAGATCAGTGACTGGTTGGGACACAATAAAAGCCAAGTTCGAAGCAAGGTTCAAACCAGCAAAGACTCACATGCCCTTCTAGCCCAGCTCACACAAATGAAGAAGGAGCCCCATGAGCCTATGAGGGACTTCATTGCTAGGTTCAACAAGCTGAGGCACAAGATTCCCATGATCGCCCAGCCAACACCTCAGAATCTCATGTGTTTCTTCATCAACTCACAACTGCCTAAAGTGAGTTTTCTGTTGAGACGAGCTAGACACATAGACCTTGAGGCTGCTCAAGACTTGGCCACTGAGGTGGAAGATGACCTTATCTTAGTTGAAAAGATAAAGAAGGATCCAAATAAAGGTAAATCCTTTTCATCTTCTGAATATTCACCTGCAGCCACCACTAATCCAATGGTGCAAAAGCTAGCAAATGAAGTGCTAGCCCTCAGAAGACAAATGGCACAAGGAATGTCATCTACTCCTTCATACAGAGATGTACCAAGGAGGACATTCCCTGATCAGGCACATCAAAGGCAGCCAAATCATCTTCCTCCCCCTCAGAGGAACCTTGCCATTAAAGCACCTCTAGCCAACTCAGCAGTTGGGTATTTGGAAACAGAGCATGATTTCTCTTTCCAACCTGAGTTTAATCAAGAAAATGATGCTTGTCTCTTCACAGAGGAGCAAGAAGAGTCAGCTAGCGACTCTCACATTGGTTTCCTAGATTACCAGGATGAACATAGAAGTAAAGGTGGAACATCCGAGGGATCATATGTTGTGATCACCTAGTCCAAGAATCAGTCATCTCAACAAGTTGATAAAGGAGAAATAGAGGAGTGACCTCAGCCTGAAATTTTGATTGCTAAGAGTAGGACCACTCTACCTATCCAACCAAAGGACTCAATGATTGCTGAGAAAGTAAGTATCCCAAACATTTCTGCACCTTCTACTTCAATTTTGCAAGCCAGTCCTCCCACCCCTCCCATAAACCAAAAAGAAGAACTCCCATCCCTTGTGCCTAGTCCAACCCAACCATTTGACATAATTGATCATGTCAAATGTGTCAAGATCCAAATGGCGGCCCCTGCAACCCAAATTTTGTTTGAATATTTAGGTAGGGATGAAATAGCAAAATAATTGGAGTGCGGCATAAGTGCAGAAGAACCCTCCCCTCCAAATAAAGAAGAATATGAGATATCTAAGGGGGACAATCAAGACATGTGCTAGGCTGAGTTATTAGGACAACAAATTATGGTACTAGACCATACTGTTGCACTCCAAAATCAGGCAGAGGAACTCTTTGTAGGGAGAGCAAGGAGTTATGGTTTTTAGTTTAAAGACCGCGTCCTACCTTGGAGCAAGAAAAAAAAAGGCCAAGAGGAAGATGCAAAAAATTGGTTTCTTGGTGGAAAGTTCCATTTGCCCGTCACCATTCATGGGGACAAAATAGTTTCCTATTGAAATATCAAGATGGCACTCTCTTCTCTCTACCTTATAATGGGCAACATCTGAAGCACTTCAACTCTTGAAGTGTCGGATGAGCCCCTCTGTAGATATGTATATTTATATAATCTCTTGCTTTGTTTTGTTCATTTTGTCTTCGTTTTTGTCACCTTTCTTTTTGGGTAGCATGACTCTGTGGCCCAATGGCACGCTTCTAAGGCACTGGAGATTCTAGATTCTACTCCCTTCAATTGATTTTTGTAACTAAAGGTAGTTCCCCAACTGGAGCCAGCTGTTGTCCCCAAAAAATGCCACTCATTTTTGAGATAACCTACAACTCAATTTCTCTCTCCCCTTCTCAAAATTTGTTGTGAGCTTTCAAATTCCTCATTTTTAAGCTTTTTCTGTAAAAGGGATCCACAGGTTCAACGGGTTCAAAAGTTCAACATGGTTCAAGCAACAGTCAACCGATGACGTCCCTATGGACGTCAAATTTAACATAAGGGAATATCCATTGAAATTCAAATAAAGTGCATAACTCAAAGGAAAGACCAAGCGACTGGCTGGAAATATAGCTCAATAGCTCAAATTGCAGTAGGAAGACAAAAGCCCATGGAAAAGCACCCAATGGAAGAAGACAAAGTGCAACGAATGTGACAAGTGTTTGTGTTCGTGTTCTCCTTTTGAGTTGCTCGGGCAAAACGTGTCATGGACTCCATTTTCCATGAGTTTTTAATGAATTACATAATAGTGGAACTTGCCACTTGTCAAAGATGTAGAAAGGACCCCCCAAAGACATAGGCAAGAAGGGCTATAAAGAGCGAAGAAGCATTTAAGCAGTGAAGAGAGGAGTGAGACCAAAGGATCAGAAATATCTTCTAAAGAGTTATTTCCAAGTAGGTGAAACAACAGATCAAGTAGACTTTTGAGCGCACCAAACCAAGGACACGCCCTATTTTCTTCCATGAAGTAAAGATGAATGGATAGCTACGTAGACATCAGAGGGGATAGACCAAATGATCCAAACTCGAGAGAAGACATATGGGATGTAATGGCACGCCATAGTTAAGATAACTGCCCTATTTTTAATGTAGTCCTTTGACAAACCTAAAAATGCATTCAAGGCGTTAAAAGCATAGCATGGGCCATTCTTTGAAAAACAAATGCCCAAGTCTTTCTTGGGACTCTATATATTGTAATCTCTCATTTTGTGCCAAGGGACTTCTCATTTTTATAAGAACGAAACTCTGCACATTTTGAAAGAAGAAGACTGAGACTTTGAGCTCAGGTTGTAATTTCATTTTCTTGTTATTTGAATAAGAAAGTAGGTTTTTCCAGACTTTGTGCTGTTCTGACTTGTGTCATCTGAAGGTGTCCTTATTCATTTAATTTGGTGTGTAGAATTAGTAAAGGTAATAAAGAAGTGTCCTGAAACCAACTGTAAAAAGACTTTGTACTTTCACAATTGATTTCAGTCGGTGTTTTTCCTTTCCTTTTTTGTGTTGAGGATTTTGGGGTGACTTTGTGCCCCCATTATCCTTTGTGATATACTCTTTGGGCAGTCGAGGTGGAGACTTTGTGCTACACTTTAGGCTACTGGTTACCCTGTTACTAGTTACTTGATACCAGAAAGAGTCTTGTTGTTTGCAAGAACAAGCACTTCTAAAAGAAGAGAAGTGCCTTCTATTGCCTCACTAGGATTTTTACTATTTAGGAAGGAATCTGGCTCTTGGCTGAAAGTTGCTTCTGAAAGAAGAGAAGCACCTTCCCCATCACCTAGTATTTCTCTTCTGTTTGTCAACATCATCTCTGAAAGAAGAGAGATGGATGGTTTGTCCTACCCCCTGTGTCTTACTTTCTGCATATATATATATGTGTGTGTGTGCGTGTGTGTGTGTGTGTGTGTGTGTGTGTATATATATATATATATATATATATATATATATATATATATATATATAGCCTCTTGCATCTCCTACATATCTATAGGTAACCTCCCCTTGATGAGAGGAGAGATTTGTCTCCCACTGATGCAGTAAACCTGCACATTTGGTTGATTGATCTCCCTATGTTATGGTGATAGGAACTATTTTGGTAACCAGTTAGCTGGCCGACAAAATATTCACCCAATAGTTTTTGGTGACTCTGGAGTGTGGCATAAGTGCAAAAGAACCCTCCCCTCCAAATAAAGAAGAATCTGAGATATCTGAGGGGGACAATCAAGACATGTGCTGGGCTGAGTTATCAGGATAGCAAATTATGGTACTAGACCATACTACTGCACTCCAAAATTAGGCAGAGGAACTCTTCGCATGGAGAGCAAGGGGTTATGGTTTTTAGTTTGAAGACCACGGCCTGCCTTAGAGCAAGAAGAAGAAAAGGCCAAGAGGAAGACACAAAAAATTGGTTTCCTGGTGGAAAGTTCCATTCACCCGTCACCGTTTATGGGGACAAAATGGTTTCCTATTGGTTTATCAGGATGGCACACCATTTTCACTATCTCACAGTGGGCAGCATCTGAAGTGTTTCAAATCTTGAGGCATCATATAAGATCATCTGTACATATGTATATTTGTATAGTCTTTAGTTCTGGTTTGTGCTTTTTGTTTTCATTTTTTAGAACCTTTCTTTTTGGGTAGCATGACTCCGTAGCCCAATGGCACGCTTCTAAGGCACTGGAGATTCTATATTCTACTCCCTTTAATTAATTTTTACAACTGAAGGTAGTTCCCCAACTACAGCTAGCTATTGTCCCCAAAAAATGCAACTCATTTTTGGGACAACTTACAGACCAAAATTTCTCTCTTCCCTTCTCAAAATTTGTTTTGAGCTTTCAAATTCCTCATTTTTAAGTTTTTTTTCATAAAGGGGATTCACTGGTTCAACATTGGTTCAAAAGCTCAAAATCGGCCTCATTCAAAGGAAAAGTAGCAAACAAGTGGTTCAACAGATGGTTCAACTAAGGAGCGTGAAAGTGATTGAACCAGGAAGCGATAAAACAAAGAGACTAGAATGAACTAATGAATCGATGAACTTTCAGTGGTTCAATGGGTTCAAAGTTCAACATGGTTCAAGCAACAGTCAACCAATGACGTCCCCACAGATGTCAAATTCAAAGTAAGGAAATATCTGTTGAAATTTAAATAAAGCACAGAACTCAAAGGAAGAACCAAGCGATTGGCTGGAAAGATAGCCTGATAGCTCAAATTGTAGCAGGAAGAGACAAAGCTGGAGAAGCCCAAATGAAGAGAAAAGCCCATGGAAAAGTGCCCTATGGAAAAAGACAAAGTGCAGTGAATGTGACAAGTGTTTAAATCCGTGTTCCCCTTTTGAGTTGCTTGGGCAAAATGTGTCATGGACTCCATTTTCTATGAGTTTCATAACAGCGGAACTTGCCACTTGTCAAAGATGTAGAAAGGAACCCCCCCACCGCCCCCCCCGAAGACTTAGGCAAGAAGGGCTATAAAGAGCAAATAAGTGCTTAAGCAGTGAAGAGAGGAGTGAGACTAAAGGATCAGAAATATCTTTGAAAGAGTTATTTCCAGTAGATGAAACAGTGGATTGAGTAGACTTCTAAGTGCACCAAACCAAGGACATGGCTTGTTTTCTTCCATGAATTAAAGATGAATGAATAGCTACACAGATGTCAAGGGGGATGGACCAACAGTCCATATTAAGGAGAAGACATATGGGATAAAATAGTTAAGACAACTGCCCTATTTTCAATGCAGTCCTTTGATGAACTTGAAAATGCATTCAAGGCATTAAATGCATGGCATGGGCTGTTCTTTGAAAAATGAATGCCCAAGTTTTTCTTGGGACTCTATATATTATAATATCTAATTTTGAACCAAGGGAGACTTCTCATTTTTACAAGAATGAAACTCTGCCCATTTTGAAAGAAGATGACTGAGACTTTAAACTCAGGTTGTAATTTCATTTTCCTTATTATTTGAATGAGAAAGCAAGTTTTTCCAGACTTTGTGCAGTTCTGACTTGTGTCATCTGATGGTGTCCTTGTTCATTTAATTTGGTGCACAGAATTAGTAAAGGTAACAAAGAAGTGTCCTGAAACCAACCGTGAGAAGACTTTGTGATTTCACAATTGATTTTAGTCTGTGTTTTCCTTTCCTTTTTGTGTTGAGGATTTTGGGGTGACTTTGTGCCCCCATTATCCTTATGATATACTCTTTGGGTAGTCGAGGTGGAGACTTTGCGCTACATTTTAGGCTGTTGGTTACCCTGTTACCAGTTACTTGCTACTAGAAAGAGTCCTGCTGTTTGCAAGAACAAGCACTTCTTGAAAGAAGAGAAGTGCCTTCTATTGCCTCACCAGGATTTATACTATTTAGGAAGGAATATGGCTCTTGGTTGAAAGTTGCTTCTGAAAGAAGAGAAGCACCTTCCCCATCACCCAGTATTTCTCTTCTGTTTGTCAGCATCATCTTTGAAAGAAGAGAGATGGATGGTTTGTCCTACCCCTGTGTCTTACTTTTTGCATATATATATATATATATATATAGCCTCCTGCATCTCCTGTATACCTATAGGGAACCTCCCCTTGATGAGAGGAGAGATTTGTCTCCTGCTGATGTAGTAAACTTGCACATCTGGTCAATTGATCTTCCTATGTTGTGGTGATAGGAACTATTTTGGTCACCAGTTAGCTGGCCGACAAAATATTCACCCAACAAATCAAATGATTTAGAGCTTACTTGACACCCTGTGATCAAGAAACCTTTTTTATCAACTAATGATCACTCATATGTAGTGTTTGAGGGGATTATATTCATTACATTGTTCCCACTTTGGGTTTATTTTCAATCCTTATCAAAAATGAAGCATCATGCCCTATTCTCATCTTAATGTGCTTAGTTGATTTTTCATCACAACTTTTACCATCTAACATTGCAACAATAATAGTCATTCCTTTTACATTGAGTGAGATTACAACAACCATAACCATACCAATCATAATCATAACCATAAAATTCAACCAGTAACATCCAACACATTTTATACATGTTTACATCAAACTATGCAATATTTTATTTAGGGTGCGAGGAGTCACATGACACATACATAGTCATCAGATTACACACACATTACCTAACACATAGGCATCCATTATTTTCCTACCTAAGCATTAGACCAAGTATTTGGTGAATCTGGATTTGTGGTCAACCATCTTTTACTTAACTACTCCCTAAACTAACATTTGTAGCATTCCCTATCTCAGTAATCACTAAATTCTATTCTCCTCTCCCACATTCATCCCCATAGAGTGAGAATCATACTCTGATATGGGTCTTTCACAATGATACATTCACCTTATTGCCCCTTTTTCCCTCTTATTCCTACCAACCCACTACCACATGCTCTGAGCATCAAACCCTAACCATTGGTAGTGTCTGGTTGAACATGGTAGTCTTTTATTTTGTGCCAGCTAAATGTTCATCTATAGCAAGGGAACCACCATCTTCTCCCAACCATGCAACTTCTGGTTGGTTAAGCCTAAAATAGTGAAACCAATAAGTCATTGGTTCCATAGAGCTAGGATAGAGGATGTAGACATGGCCACCATTTGTTTAGCCTACCCATGTAGCTCTTGGGTCAGGTAAGGTCCATCCTCTATCACACACCATGCTGCTAACTTCCTTAATTGTAATATCTACTTGACCATCAAATAAATTCTTTGTACATTATCACTTCACTAATTCCCTTAAAACTTAACTCATAGCAATGATGAAACTTGGCCATAACAAATCTATAGATCTAGATAGACCCCCACCTCCTAAAACTTTACTCATAGTGGTAAAAACTATCTGTAAACTTTGACCCTCACACAAGTTTAGGTGTAACCTCCTAACAAAGGTACCTCTTCTTTGGATTAGCTCCATTCAAGATCATTTATGGTACGTCACATTGTGTTCCCTTATAATTTATCCTACCTTGCCCATCCTTATCTCTCATCCTACTAAATGTGAGATCATTATGGTAACTACTTACCGACTTACCCCATTCACTTTCACCAACACCCAAAACTATTATTTTACCAAACCTTCTCCTTCAACCCAAACCAGCCCATGTGGTCCATCAAATTGGGGCAGCCAATTTGAACACCACTCATCCACACCTTGTTGAACTACATTGGCTTGATGTCCATAGACTATCTAGGCACTGCTCTAGGGGTAGATCAACCACTAACAACTAATTCCCATCCCCTTTTTTTCTTCTCACTCATTTTTACAATAAACAATGCCCTCTTTCCTAGGGCATCCTACATCAAGGAAGCTTTGAATTATTTTTTTAGTGTCCTTATGTTTTAACACCATCTAATACTTCCTCTTAAGTCTTTCCCTAATCATTGGGAGAACTACATTGGCTTGAGGTATTTTTGGACTATGTAGGTAATGCTCAGTTACTGAGGTTAGATTGACCACTTCCTTTACTTTATTTTCCCTTCTCACCTAAAATCTCTTCCTCCAATTCTCTAACTATCTCTTAACCATCTCCCTACCTCTAGCTTGTTAATCGCTTTTACTCACTTTTCTAGTTTGTCAATCTCTTTTAACACAAGGGTTGATAACATTACCCATTAACCCCCCTTACCTCCCATAAAGCTACCCCCTTCTCTGCTTCATTAACCTCCCCATCATCTTTCCTTGTGCATGCCTCATAGCCCATTTCTCCACCCACCTTTTTCATTTTTTTATTCTTTTTCACCTTATTACCAACCTTGCCCTTTATCCCCTTCAACTTATTTCTCCATCCTCATCATCTCCCCTTGGCCTTGGCTATTTGTCATACCCAATTTATCACTCTCTTTTCCTCATATATTCCACATCATACTATTGTGAATCTTAAAAGCTTTATATTTCTTTTGTTGCTACACTTTTTATTTACATGTATCACCACTCTCTACCATTCCACCTATCTTCCCACCATATCCATTTTCCATTCTTTTTGTTTGCTTTTTTTTGATCCTTTCATCCTTTTTATCTTCCCCTTTTTCCTCTATAACTAGTTTCTCCCTAGGTATTTATCTTTTGAGAAGCCTTTCATAATTTCCCTTTTCTTCTTATCTCTTCTTGCCTATGGCCCTTTTTGCATTCCCCTTTTCCTCTTTTCATCTCGGTACTCACTTATCTTTTACCTCTATGTGATTATCCATTCTTCAATTCTTTATTTTTGTTCTTATCATCCCTCATCTTCACCCCTTAGTTTCATCTCACTCCCTTTCATTGCATCCCCCTATTTATTCACCATCTCACCATTTTTTAGCTTGTCAATCCCTTCTAATCACCCCTTAAGCTTGTCAATCTCTTCTAACAAGCTGATTAACACCTACCTTATCTCTTCACCTTCTTGTCCACCCATCCTTTGCTTCCCCTCCTCACCCATTTCCCATTTTCCATCCCATTCTCATCTTCAAAACCACCATCTACTTTTTCTCATTATTCCTCTCCTTGCATATCATCACCCATGCTTACTTGGTCAAGAAAACCACCTACTTCTTCCCTCTCCCATCATCCTCTTTTTGTCCTCATTTCACTCTTTTTTTCCTCATGTTTCATTTTATTCCCTTTATTTCCTTGTTTTTAATTTTCATCACCAAACTATTTTCTCTTTTATCTTTTTTAGACTTGTTTGTAAACCTTTCATGGATGCATATATCCCTTATTATCCCCTTACCCTTCATGATTGTTACACTTATCTCCCCATCTTTTTTAATTATCCAATCTTTCATTCTTTAGTGCATCTCTCACCCACAATATTCTACCTTTTATTTTTCTTCTCTTTTATCCATTTCATTTCATTTTTTTGTTTTGCTTAATGCCCTTCCTTGTACTTCCCAACTGATATGACCATGCCAGGCTTCTTACATCCTTCTCCACCTTCATCTTTATCTATGACCTCATTGTTTTCTCTTCATCCATCTCCTAATCCACATTTACCTCATCCCTTGTTGGATCTCCCTTATGTTCTCCAATTTCACCTCCACCTCTTTAGAGTATAGTCACCAGTTGTACTACTTCTACGTACATCTCCTTGTCTACTTCCTTGTATCCTCCATGCCCTTACCTTAATGAACAAAATATAGTCAAGTTACTTACTTTAGGAGCATCCATTTCTTCCTTTAATGCCTCTGTATGTTGCACTCGAACTCTCTTTTTTGTCCCTCTCTAACTACTCCCTTCACCCTCCTTATCACATTTTTCCTTTTCAACCCTCTACCAATTCTGAGCATGTTATGGCCTTCAAGGTCTTCCACTTGATTTTGGTTTATTATGAGATATATACCAATCCTATGGCTTTATAAGACAATTGGCCAAGACCATGGACTCATACGATCAACCAACAAACCTAAGCATCATTTAGCCATCGAGATGAAAATTCCTTCTCCACCTCTTTTAGTATTGCCTATTTTAAAACCCTTTTACTTTGACCTTTGAAGATTTTATAATCAAAATTAAAACCACCTTCAAATGGAAGATTTTGGATACCCACATGGGGATGATAGCTACACCCTCTTGCATACCATAACCTTCCAACCAATAATTTCCCTTGATTCTCCCTTTTGTACTACATGTTCTTATGCATTGTAATAGCCCTACTCTTTAACTAATCCATAACCTTCTCCCTCAATTAATTAATGTTATTATTATTAAACTCACTCCATATTCCAAAACCCCTCAACATCTTTCTTTGAATTCCCTCAAAAACTCAATGCTTACTTATTTTTGGGCCCCACTGACTCAAGGGTCAAGGGTTCAAATCTTTGCCACTTCTCATTTACCCACTCTACTACTTTGCTTCCCTGAACCATTGAATAACAACCTTCCATAGACTATTAATGACATTGTTGTGGAATGTGCACAATGTCAACTTATTTGGATGGTGATGAAAGAACCCATTAGATCACCACAACAATTCGAGTAGTTTTAGATTTTCCAAATCCTACTACTACATATTTATACCTTTCCTTTTCATTATGATGGTGGCAAAAACTTCATGCTTTAACCTACTTATCCATGGCTGTAGATTATTTTTGCATAGTTGATGCAATCATCTAATTATGTGTTAGGTAATCTCATCCACCATTTATACCACACCCATTATAAATTATTTGATAACCATATTTTCACCCTTTAACACTTCTCTTTCTCTAATGTCCTTCCCTCAGACCTGCCTACATGATATCAAATTGGGGCAACCAAGTTAACCAACACCATTCACCTCAAAATAACTACATTTGGCTTGACATTCTTTTTGGATTCCTATCCATAGAAATATGTAGGTAGTATCCACTTACCATATGCATCTAGAGTCAGATTAGCCATCCCCTTTTAACCCATACCTAATCCACCAATGCTTTCACCATGTCCACATTGACATCTTTTACTTTTGACCTAAAACATTGGTGTTTTTTATAATAAATTTTGATCATAATGACCAACCTTACCATCTTGAACTTTTAGATGTTTGCACCACCTCATACAAAACTAGACCATTTGTGTTTTATCAGGAGCACTTCCTACCCTATATACTTGAGTCAACATTGACCCTATCTAGGAACCTTGATAAGACTAACTTGATTAGCTATGACCAATACTAAGGACTAGTTACCTTATCATTTATCTTAGAACTTGACCTTTTTGTTATCAACATTTGAACCTTTCATCTCTACGTAATCTTGACTATTATGCTTAGTCATATTCTATAAACCCATGGGCATTCACGTACCTAGCTACCTTATGACACCACCTACTACCTCCCCATCAATTTCTTATCAAACCTACACCTGATTTGACCTTTTCTCATCGACTCTCAGTTTAAGGGAGAACACCTCCTCCCATACTCAGGGCATCTTGACCTTCAACCAAGTGATTTGTTTTTGTTTTATAACTTGTTAATTCAAAGCTACATAACAAAAACGGGCAAAATGTAGACACCAAAAAACTAAATGTTTATAGTTTTCAATGACTAAATGCCTTAGGATCCCCTAAAAATTCTTAAACTTTCCCAAAAACCCCCTTAACCCAACTAAATCACTGTTCTACTAGTCATAAATATCATTCAAAATCACTATTTGAAAGTATTATTCAAAAGTACTATTCATCATCACTATTCACTATGAAACCCACTATCACTATTTATGATGGCATGGCAAGTGACATGTCAAGTGACATAGGAGGTGATTTAGGAGGTGATATGGCAAGTGATGTGGATTAGAAGTCAAGTGGCTTATTGTGGGACATTATACCCCACTTGGGACCCTTCCCAAAGTGCTTAATGACCTCATTTAAGCATCAAAAGCCACCCCTAAAATGTGGCAAATTGCCCCTTAAGGGGTCATTATTCAACATGTATTTTTGTCTTACCACATTAAATTAGAATTTAAAAGAGACATATACCCCTTTAATACTTTGGGAAAGACAAAGGGTGCCCATTTTTGATATTTTAACCCAAATGAAGGCTAACCAACCCAAATGGGAGACTTTCCAACCCACATAGGAATCCCCACCAACCTCACCTTGGACTTTTCATCCCCCACATGGAAAATGGCACCAAATTTGGTGTTCTACCTCGTTAAGTGCTTTAATGAAGACAAATAATGGTGGTAAAAAGTATTTATTCTCATTCAAACCCATGTGCATGATTTCCATTTAAACTTGGATTCATGTGCAAAGAGGGAGATTTTCCAACCCACATGGGAATCCCCACCAAAATCACCTTGACTAAATCATGCACCACTTGGAAAAAATTTAATTTATTCACTGTCCCACTCTTTTGGCATGTTTCCCAACATCAAATGCTATAAATACCCTTGCACCCCCAACCACAAACCCCCCCAACACCCCCCTCCCCCCCCCCCCCCCCCCCCCCTCCTCCTTCACCAAAGGTTAAGTTGAAAATTAGTATTTGGTTTTTAACATCTTATTGTAGGTTTTTAGAGGAGGTAATCATCATCTTAGAGGATAAAGTATCAAATAAATGAAGCTCTTCTAAAATTTCTTTAAGCTTTATCAACATTCAACCATCATCAACATCTTAAAGCCACTTCAAAAACATTGAGGTAATTTCCTTTGTTTTGTAATTTCAGTTCTTTATTTATTTTTCTTTGGCCTTTTCTTTTCTTAACATCCACACTCTTGAGCCCTTAACCCCTTTCTCTTTATCCCATTCACCTCTTTGCCATCTTTACCTTTCCTTTTCCTTTGCCATATTTAATTATTTGCCTCATTTATCTATCCATAACTTTGTATACTTTCAGACTTGACCATCTACCCAAACCAACAAAATAATCCTTTTAACCCTCACCACTTTACCAAACCAAAACCACAACCTTTACCAATTTTTATCATTAGTATTAATCAAACTATTACGTTCATTTAGTTAGCTTTTGCAAAGCATTTAAATTTATTGTATAAAATTTAGTTATTTTCTATTTTAGTATCATTCATTTTCTAATTTTATGCAAAATCTATTTATTTTATCATTATAACTTAAGTGTTTTGAAGAAGGTGGATTGACAGCCTCCTAGAAAGCTTTTGCTTCTAAGATCTACCTCCCGCTAGGCAATCCACCCATCCACTTGTCTAACAAACAAGTTTATTTTAGTGTTTTCTTATTTTTAGGTCATCCTCCCAAGCCAAAGAGGATCTCTTCATAATCACTTAGATCCAATGCAAGCACATTCAATAGGTTTTTCTACACACCCTATTCCTAGTTTCTTTCTTTTCAAAAAAATTAAGAAAAGAAAAAATTAGATAGAAATAGGATGCTAAGCTTGTTCCCCCTCCTATGGGGCAATTTTAGGGGACTGGTTATATTTTGGGTGTCTGCATTTTTTGAAAATATCATTGGGTGTAAAAATACCATGCTTACTCTTTGCTTACCCTATGCAGAAGTTTTAAATGTTTAGTTTTTATGTAGTGGGATATGTTTCATTGATGCTCTAAGGTTGTTTCATGGCCCTTAGGTAACAGTGTGGAAGCGAGGGATATTTATGTTGGATTGAAACTTATGATCCAAGATGTTACCACTCTATTAAGGAATATTTTTAAGGCCTTTGAGGACATATTATCTTTATTTTAGGTTCATCTCATATTATTTCAAGTTGGTTCCAATGTGGTTTATAGAGGTGTAAACCTATCTTTAGTCAATAAGTTGTTGAATCTCTACCTAAATACCACTAGATGGGATCATATGAGACTATATTTACTATCCTAGGGGATTCTAATGCTGGTCAATTCCTTATTTGATTGATGTCAAGTAGCTATGGATAGTTACTTGTAGAAGCATTGAAAAAGTTTGGAATAACACCTAGTCTACACTATTTGGGCTACTAATTTATAGGGTGTTGGATGTGCTATATTTTTGGGTTTAATTTGGTTATAATATTATGTTATATTATATAATTTATGGGATATTATATTTTAAAAAACCCTCTTTATTCTATTGTAAATATTTTGGGACCTATTTTCAAAACCCTCTCTTTGTCCTTCTCTGTTATGTTTTTCTATGGAAGTGGGACTTGCTCTTAAAAAAAACCCTATTTGATGTTTTGTAAAGGTTGTGGGACATGATATCAAAACCCTATTCTTGGTTTTGGTACCATTTCAAAACCCTCATAATTTACCCTTATCTAATAAGGCTCAAAAGATGAAATGGTTGAATATTGAAGACATAAAATGTTAGAGAGAGGGTAGTTTGGGTTAGGAAGTGTCCTAAAAATAACCAAATATAGAGTAATGAACCAAGTGTATATAAATAGGTCAAATATGTTATGGAAAAGGGATTTTTACCAAAATTATGTGTTTAAATAATGCCCATACATTTATGTGTGTATGTGAGTGAATGCATGCATGCATCAAAGTATAAAGATAAATAATTAAAGTGTGTAACTTAAATTACTAGGGAATGAAGGATGAATCAAATGATGATTAAGGTAGATTCCATCAACATGGATTTTTTGTATGATGAAAAATATTTAATATCTGAAACAATGCTCAATCATATTAATTAATCAATGCCAAATCAATGTGAAAATGTAGTAATGTGAAAAACATCAATTGAAAGGGGATCATAAAAATGACTACACCTAGTGGTATCAATGCCACCATTTCTACTAAGAAATAAAACAAAAAATATTACAATGATAATTTTTTGAGAGTTATTTCAACCTAATCCAATTCTTGATCAAAGAAGTTGACAAACATACCATTTATAATGCTCCTAGTTCACTTACATTCCCTCAATTTTGTTTTTTCAACACTTTTACTCAGTATGTTAGCACTTTGGCAAAAAATAGAAAACAAACTTAATTGAAATTAATTTGAAAATAAATGGAAAAAATGAAAATAAAAAGAGATGGAATAGTCACACCTTGATAAAAGTTTTGAATTATAGAAGTGTAACCTTGGTCTAGAAAGAAGGAATGAGCTCAGTGTGAAATCTAAATTATTCATTGTGAAGGAATAGATTCATTGCTTGCTTCTTAATCGATGAATATACCTAGGGAAGATTTTAAATTGTGATTCTATGAATATGAATGTGTCTCTATATGAAAAATGTATAATGTGTAAATTTTTGGATTCTAGAATTTTGTATGCAGGTTTCCCTCCTAATGTCATACATTATAATATTTATTCTTCTCTTAATTGACATGCATAATGTATGATATGATGTATTATTCCTATTTTGACCTAACATGCCATAATGAACATGAAAATGAAAAGGGATTGAGGTAATTAGGTAAAAAATCCTTAAGGGAGGTTCAACTATGTATCCTACATGCTAGAATTAGACCCTATGTAGTTATTTTGTAGTGTAAACAAAATATCAAGGGTTTCCAGTTCCTCTTCCCTAGAAGTGATGATAGAAGTACATGAAAATTCATGAATCCCCCTTTTGGTACAATTGGATTATGTAACAATATCTTGAATAAGATTTAAGTATCAAGGTGGAATACTCCATCACAAGTGTAACAATAGATACATAAATTGAAGGCTCAAACTTGGATTATAGATAATGATTCATTATTTGCTCATACTTGTACTTATTACTTGGTATATGGATATAAATGATATTTATAAATATGAATATTAAAAACATGGCAAACATAATGACCAACTATAGAGAAAAACATTTCTTGTAATGAGAGTTGACTCTATAAAAATTGAAATGCTTTCTGGGTGGGAATAAACTAGAGTGAAAGATTCATAAACTCTAAGCAACAAATCTATTGAAGGTGGGTTATTCCTAACAAGATGAAATATTGGCAGGTTCTTTATGATAGATTGGTAGAATTATTTGGTGATTTTGACGTATTTACATAACCATGGTTGATTCATGCTGAGTCTTTCCTTGTTAGAGATGAAAAAGTTTCACAAACTCTACATGATGGATCTAGTAATATCAAAATTCCTATTGGGCACAAAAAACTAGAGTTGGAGTTTTTTGAACTCTTATTAGTAAATCTACTAGTTTTGGATTACTCCTAAAAAGATAGTCGATTGGCATGTCCTTTGCAATGGATTAATAGAGATTTTTTGGTGATTTGGACATTTTTATGGAATGAAAGGTGTTTCATGTTGAGTATATATTTGTTGGAGCTTGCATGACTTCTAATGTTTGGATTTGGGATTGGATAGATATTCCTGTTGATCTGAAGGTCTTGACTCTAATGGCTAGTTTTTTAAAATACCCATTGGGCAAGAAAAATAGATTAGGATCTTAGTGTACCCTTGGTGTAATTTTAAATGTGATCTATAACACACACATAACATCTTCACTTTATGATGGCTAAAAAACTATTTTAAGATGGTTGCATTTGTCTTACCCTATTGGAACTTGATTTACACCTTTTGATGGTTGATAAGATTGTTACCCCTCCTATAGGGGAGTTTGG
Organism: Torreya grandis; assembly: GCA_037957365.1. NCBI lineage: Eukaryota > Viridiplantae > Streptophyta > Pinopsida > Cupressales > Taxaceae > Torreya > Torreya grandis. The sequence continues at coordinate 1,702,180 of JARHVA010003941.1, read as the reverse complement.
GGGATTGGTTGTATTGCAGGGGTTTATGAAGTTTTTGAAAATCTCACTAGGTGGAAAAACCCCATGCTAAATCTTTACTTAACCTGTGCAAAAATTTTAGATGTTCAATTTTTATGTAGTGAGTTTATGTTTTGTTGGTGATCTAAGGTTGTTTCATGGCCCCTAGGTGACAATGTGGAGGAGAGAGATTTATGTTGGAGTAAAATTTATCATCCAAGTTGATGCCAATATGTTGAAGAATCTTATTGAATCCTTTGAGGATAATTTCCCTTTATTTTAGGTTTATCCCATGTTGTTTCAAGTTGGTTCCAATATGGTTTAAAGAGGTGTAAACCTATTTTTAATCATCAAGTTATTGCTAAAGCTATACCTAAGTACCAATGGAAAAGATCTTATAAGAATATCCTTGTTGTCATAGGGGATTCTTAGGTTTGTTAGACCCTTATTCAGTTGATTTCAAGTAGCTATGGAGAATTACTTATGGAAGCTTTATAAAAGTTTGGAATAGTACCTGGTCTACACTATTTAGTCTACTAGTTTACAAGGTGTTAGATGTGTTCTCTTTTTGGGTTTCATTTGGTTTCACTATTATGTTTTAATATATAAGTTGTTGGATTTTATCTTTAAAAAAAAACCCTCTCTTTGTCCTTCTCTATTATGTTCTATTGTAGAAGTGGTGGGATCTTCTCTTGAAACAACCCTCTTTGATCCTTTGTAAAGGTTGTAGGACCTGATATCAAAACATTGTTATTAGTTGTGGGACCTCTATAAAACACTCACCTTTTACCATTATCTAATAAAAAAAATGACCAACTATATAAAGTAGTGATATGTGAAATAGAAGGCATGGGAAAGTAGGCTAAGGTGGAAGGACCCAAAAAAATAAAGGGGAAAAATACATCGATAAAACTATGGTCGATGAATCTGTACCATGGGAAACATGTGTTAAACAAGGTTTCAAGTATCTCAAAAGATATAAAAACAAGACTAAAAATATTAAATGGATGATGAAGATATTTTGAAGTTAAAATTCTAGAAAGAGTAGTGTGGGGTAAGAATTATCCTAAAAATAACCAAATATAGACAAGTGGACCAAGTTTGTAAAAAAATAAGTAAATGATGTTATAGGAAAGGGACTTGTATCAAATTGGGGTGGATAAAAAATTCCCCTACTTTGATATTCATAAGTGAGTGAATGCATGTATGTATCGAAGTATAAAAATAAATAATCGAATCATGTAACTTGAATTATTAGGGAATGAAGGATGAGTCTAATGATGAACGAGGTAGATTCTATCAACATGGATTTGATATATGTTGAAAAATATTTGATATCTGAAGTAACTCACAATCATAACAAGTAATCATTATCAAATTAATGTGAAAATGTAGTAATGTGAAAAAAGTCAATTGAAAGGGGATCATAGGAATGACTACACCTAGTGGTACCAATGTCACCATTGTTCGTAATAAACAAAACAATATTACAATGAGAAAAATTTGAGATTATTGTTAGGAATTATAATGTTCACATGTATTTGAATAGTATTGAATATATTATCTAGGATAATATATTATTTATTAAGAAAGTGAGTTGTTAGTGATGTTACAACAACTCATGTATTTAGGCTTTATGTGAGTTAGTTGTGAGAGATAATAGAGTGTTTTCTAACTAATCTATTTATTTTTAGTAGATAAAACACCTATATATATGTATGATTGCATATGATTTTTTTTTTTTTTAAATTATTATTATTATTATTATTATTATTATTATTATTATTATTATTATTATTATTATTATTATTATTATCTCTGTGTTTAACATCTGTATTATTTACATTTGGTATCAGAGTGGGTAAATTTTTCAATAGAAGTTTGATAAGTTTTAAGGGGCAGTTATTATTTGATTATCCCCTATGCATGAGAAATTAATTTTTATAATAATCTAAATGTCATTGTGTTTATATTCTTGATTTCACCTAAGCATTCATTTTTTCTATGTGCCAAGAACCACATGGATGCAATAAAATCAATGTTATGCTTGATTTAGCTTATTCATTTATATGATAATATCTATTCAATGTGTCCATCAAGAATGATATCTACATTTGTGTATTATAAATCACCTTATCTGATAATCTGAGGATATTTATTTTCAAATACTTGGGAAAAATATGGACAAGTTATTCTTTTTAGGGGTAGCTCACTTCATAGTTTCCCAATGATGTTCAATCATTCATCTGATTCTCTTGTAATGGATCATGCAATTGGTTGGTATTTATTAGACCACAATCAACTTGGATCATAATGAGCCCATATAAAAATCAATCTTCCATATGAAAAAAGACACCTAAAATATCTACAATTTTATTTTTTTACCTTAGTGCTACCATGCTTTATTTATTGTATAGTCTATATCAAGGTATATGTGTATTTTCCCAAGTATTCATCCACTCATCATATTCTTGAGGCCATATACTTTCTTAAACCTATTATATTCATCAAAATCACATATCAATAGTTTATTTATTTATTAGTTATTTATGTTGTTTAGGAATATCATTTTTTATGATATGGATTTTTTAGTCCGAAGTTAATGTGCTGATTTTTTATCATTAGGAAATGGTTTAAAAGGTATGTCTAAACCTTTTAGTCTATGGTATTTTCAAAATTAGGTTTAAGTGTGTTTTATTATTTTATTTTCTCAGGCTCAATCCATTTTATATATTATTCATTGAGTTTTATGTGTTTTTCAAAAGAAAAAAAGAGTTTTTGAGTCTATGTAAGTTGTTAAAAATTCTAGAATTTTTTTTACCTAGATTCAACTAGATGCAATGCCACTTGTACACCATCATTGTGAAATGAGATTAAATTTATAATTATCTAAGTATAAAAATTTTGGAGTATAGATTCATTTGAAGGAGTATTTTTAGCATGGCCACACAAAGTTATTGTGATAATTTTTTCAGTAGTGTGCAATGTGTTTATTTTTTAAGTGTGTTGTTGAATAAATGGAAATTTCACATTATGTGGGGTAATATAATACCAATTTTCCATTTCTATTATGCACCAAATTGAATAAATTCAAGGGTAACTTCCAGTGGTAGTGGCAGTCTCCTATGTTGTTCGAGATCAAGTGGAAATGGTCAACAATAATGGCTACAATTGAGAATAGTTTGTTCTTATGTAATGTAATGTGAAAACTACTTATGTGTGTGCTAGTTATAACTATTTTCCCTTGATGTAATGAGAATGTGGAGATAAAATTCATAATAACTAGACTAGGAAGTGTTCTTGATATCTCAACTAGTTAGGTAGTTGTATTCATGTGAATAGGTTGATGGGCCCTTATTCATGGCTGATTTGGTTCCCATAGTCAATATGAGAATCAAGACCATGTGAAAGATATAGAGTGGCATGTCACTTATTTATAGAGTGGTATTATCTCCCTATGTTCACACTAAGGGTGTGAATGCCATGAATTATAAAGTTCACATGTATTTGGATAGGATTAAACATATTATCTAAGATAATATATTATGGAGTGAGAGAGTGAGTTGCTAGTGATGTTACAAAAACTCACATATTTAGGCTTTATATGAGTTAGTTGTGAGAGACAATAGAGTCTTGTCTAACTAATATCCTTATTTTTAGGAGATACAATACTTATATATGTATGGTTACATATGATTTATCAATGAATTATTATTATTATTATTATTATTATTATCATCATCATCATCATCATCTTTATGTTTGGATTTTGTATTATTTATAGTTTTTTCAAACCAATCCACTTATTGATTAAATAAGTAAACAAACAGACCTTTTATAATGCTCTCAGTTCACTCAATTTCACTCAATTTTTTTTCTCAACACTTTTGATGAATATGTTTGCTCTACACTTTTGCTCTGCACTTTTGCTTTATGTTTTTTCTCAATCATGAAAACTAAAATATCTGGATATATGCCCCCCTTTTGAGGTGAGTAAGTGAGAAACCCTAATTTATAATCAATCATCATAAACTAAAGATTCAAGTGAATCACGTGTTATAAATTTTATATAGGCAAAGTGTCAAAATACAAAACAAATATACAAATAACTTATAACCATTACATAATATAATTATATAGAGATTTAGAAAATGTAACCATTATAAAATATCATCATGTAAAGCTTAATAAAATTTTGTATGTCCTCATATGAGGGTAAAATATTGAAGGATTTGGGGCCAATAACATGCCCTAATGTAGTAAAAAATTATAAGAGATATAAAAAAGTAACGTGTCCACATGAAACCATGTAGTATAAATACAATCATGTAATGCTAAAAATAAGAAAGTGTAGGCTCTATAAAAATATGTATGATAGTAGTAACATGAGGAAAAAGAGTATGATGCCCCCAAATTACCAAGCAAGGAAGATACAACTAGTATGCCCCAAATGTCATAAATTTGCCCCTATTAGGGCTAGATAAAAAAATTTAGCACACATAATATGACCCCATATATACATGGTAAAGACCATGGAAACATAGACATTACGAATAGTAATATCTAAAATAGTAACATGCATAGGAAATATAATGGCTCCAAACATAGTAATAATGGAAATAATCATAGCATATTATATAGTATATGAAAGAAGTGATGCATAAGTATGTAGCAAAAGCATTGACATGATGACATAAACAAACATATTAAGTAAAATTGTTAATAAAAAGTGCAGAGCAAACATATTGAACATGTCAATACTTTTGATAAAACTCTAGCATAGGTTTATAAGTATAATATGTATCCATTGATAAATATATATTTTTATTTTTCTATTTTATGATGTTTTTACATTTTATAATTTTATAAAAGAACCAACAAAGGAAGCCAAAGGGTGCAAGGAAAAAATAATGCAAATAGGGAAGCCAAAGGGAAAAATCAAGAAAATAATATATATATATATATATATATATATATATATATATATATATATGAAAGATGAGGAGTACATCAAAACAAGAAGAGAAGAGGAATATTATAAACAACCTACAACTTCCTCATTATGCAATGTATACTAGGATAGAAGGTCTAGATATATATGTTGTCATCATCATTAAATATACACAAATGTTTAGAATGTGACAAAAAGTCAAAGGCCAAGGGCCAACATGACATAGAAAGAAACAAAAAATAAAGGGGATATAAGAATATCAAGGTAAAATAAAAGGAAAGGGTCAAAAATGTCAAATTTAGAAGAATATAAAGCATGAAATCAAACTTGAGGGAGGAAAGTACATGAAATAATAAAACATATAGAACAAAATAAATTATGTAAAAATAAAAAAAATATGGAAAAATAATGATAATATCAATGAATCATAAGAATAGGATAGCATAGATAAACTATGATTAGAAAATCATATAATGCCATAATATATAATATTGGAGTTAGGTGTGTCACTCAAAATATTAGAAAAGTATTCACAAGAAGTTTAATAAGTGAAATCATCATTCAAAGGAGAGATATGAGGATACTGAGTTGGGAGAGATACTAGAACCTATATAGAAACACACATAAAAACATATCATGATAAAATATATTCTTGGAAGTGATTCATAATAAAAATTTGTAAATTAATCTTGTAATGTGTGTAAATACTAACTATAGGACTCAATGGTGCAACTTTAAGGTACAAAGATAAAGGAGCTCACATTGGAGATAGTGATAATGTTATAGATGTAGTAGAAATAATAAATGTTGAAACTATTTTCATAGGCCCAAATATAATATGAACCATAGCTAAAGGTGGTGGAATAGTAACAAGTATCACATGAGGTTGATTAGTTTTTTCCTCACAAAGCATACTAGATGATCACATGTGTGATCTCAAAGGTAGTATATGTAGCCAAAAGGTATGTTGTGAAAAATATGTACTTCATTATCATGCAATAAATTGACACAATAGTGCAATTTAGAAGGTATTTCTCTTATTTAGTTAAGCCATGGGCATAAAAGTAATATATTGTACGATCATGTATCTGAATGACATAAAACTAGACTAGAAGGGTTTGAGGACCAACTATAATTGGTGGTGTCATACCACCAAGTGGTGCACAATAAATTCCATTGTATCTATAAAGTATCATAGTCATGTTAAGTAAATCTAACTCAGTATAGCCTTAACTAGATAGAAATGACATAATAATATTTTATCTATAGCCTTTAATCAAAATGCCATGTGTACTCGAATGGAAATGTGAAAAAAATGTATTAATGTATAAAGGGCCATTGTTAGATTAATTGTTAAGTATTTCATGGTCATATAAAGTGATAAAAGGTACTTTTCATGGAAAAATCAAAACCATGCCAATGATGTTATCAATTTCACAGTCATGTGATATAGGAAAATGGTATATATATGTTATCATATGCACATTTTATTTCTTTCTAGTATTATGATTTTGACATGGATTAGTAAATAATTTCAAGTGTTGATTAGATGTTGTGATAGATTCATTTAATGTAGAATTATGGCCTTCAATATGAATAGTGTTATTATTGATGAGATCTTGAATCTTATTTCTCAATTTAAAGAATTGATTTTTTGAATGTCTATAAGCTTGATGATAGTCAAAAAATAAGTTAGAGTTATACCCTTTATGAAATTATTGAGTATTATTTCTAAAAACTTAAATTTGGTATTAAACACTTTGAAAACATCAACTTTGACATAATTTGACATACTTGGACATTTGATTCTTGTGCACACTTTCCCTCTATTTGTCTATCCATATATCATCATGGCCACATCTATTCACTAGTTACACCTATTCATGATCAACTTAGGATATACATGAACATACAAATACCTAAAAAAGACCTTATCCATATCTTAGATAACTGATTTAAACTTATAAGACTCTAGCGATAATGCCTAGATAGTGTAAGTTACAATAGGGTTTTACCTCTATTAAAAGTGTCTAGGTACACTCAACAACTATTTTTAAAATTGATAAGTCTCCATTATGTTAGCCTAAACACATTTCATGGGTTGGTAACTAGAAATAATGAAGAGTCATATATAGATATAAATCATTCCTAAGGCTATACTAACTTGGTCATTACTTGGAAATCATATGAAAACTTGAGGAATCAATTAAAATTATCTAAATACATTTTAAAAAAGGCATACACATATGAAAAACTTTTTAGGAGTAGCCCTAGAGTTAAGTATAATTACAAAAAGTCAAAATTATAAGTATCAATTGTTAAAGATCAAAACATTGTATTACATTCTTGATTGTTCAAAATGTTGGACATGTGTGAATGTATTTTGGATTATTCTCTAAATTACTATGTTTAGTAATTAAAAACCAAGCATACAAATAACATCAAAGGAGGAGACAAAGGAATAATCAGACACTTACAATGAGATTCTTACCATCCTTTTGTCCTTTAGAGCTCCTCTCCAAGATTTCCAAGTTTATTTGAGTGCAAAATGATTGGATTATGGATTGCTTGATTGAGCTTCCAAATGGATTCAATGGCTTATTATAATTATTGATGGATTTGACAAGAGTATGAAAGTGCTTTGATAATGGCTAGTAATGCTAGTATAATGGAGGCTTATGGATTTTCAAGTTAGTTGGCCATATATGAGTGGCTTGTATATATAAGCCAAGGGGGAGGGAATCAATGGATCATATTTAGATTTGATCCATGGGGATCAAGGGTGTATTAATTTACAAAGAATAAAAAATTACTTGGAAACCTATAGAATAGAGGCTTATAGAGGGGAAGGGATAGGTTAGAGGAGGTTCTAGAATTGGATAATTTTAAATTCTATATTAGGAATTAATTTGGATTAGGGAGTAGGGGTGTAGGAAAAGCTAGGAGAGTAGGGTGGTAGATGGGTAGGTGAATAAAAAGGAATTTTAAATTATCAAGTGGGATAATGGGTAGATTAATAGCTAAGTAGGCTAGTTAGTAAGTTAATGGAGTGATTAATTAGTTTCAAGGGTATAGTAAGGTTCATGGGATGTAGGGAATTTTGTGTAGGGATTAAGATATTAGTTAATTGGTTATGAATATGGTTCAATGGATTAAATTAGTAGGTTTAATAGGATAAGTAAAGTGATTAGATTTAGGTGCATATATTTTCCCCCTCTTTAAAAGGGTATTTTGAGTGAAGTGAAGTGGGGGGAGTAAAGGCCTCTCAAAGAAAATCCATGTTATAGATGAATACATTGTTAGTAGGTATGATGACCCCTTGAGGGAGCATGTGGGGAGAAATGAGATGGATGGTCACTCAAACAGAAGTCCTAGGGGTAGGATAAGACCAAGACAATGATACAGGGTTGGGATGCCCCAAGTATTGATGTAGCTATGATTGAGATGATTTAAGTATAGATGCAATGGGATAAAGTAGCCTAACCTTAGGGGATGAGTTCTAGACAAATGATGAATGTATAAAAAGGAGGATAATTGATTAAGATGGTAAGACTTGAGTTCTTAAAATGTAGACATTATTTGGGAAAGAAAGAGATAATATAGGTCACAAGTTGATGATAATTCCCATAATAAAGACATATGATAAGGACAACTGGAAGCTTATAGAAGACTTTAGATGAGTGATTATAAATAATATACCACAATAGGTTATACCCATAGATTAAAATTATAGAATAATTTTGAGTGATCTATTCAGTATGGGAAGGGATTCTATTTTTGGGCATGACACCATGGCCCGGTGTTGCCTACATAGTCTTAGGAGACCTTAAGTTGATGTAATTATAAATAAAGATTAGGATGAATAGCAAGGAGATGGAAGGCCATACCCTAGATGATTTATGATGATAGTCAATGATTAAATTGGATGATAGATTAGGCATATGGGATTTAGAAATGAAAAGATGATGAAAAGATAGATAATGGGTATTTAGGGGTCAAAGGGGTGACGGGGGGTAAAATAGGAAAAGGGGGTGAAAAGGGGTCATTTTGAATTTTACCCTAAGTGAGAATAGTGATTTGGAGTTAAAAACATGGATTACATCCCACACGCATCACATTATGGTAAGAAGATCAGAGAGTTCTAGAGGCCAGATGATGTAGGACCATTGGTATGTACTTAATCCTTAACTTATTAATTTTGTGATTTTGGCATATGTTTTGATGTTTTTTGATTGGACATGTTGTGGGTATAATACTATGTTTGAGGGTAATGCCCTCAATGGCATTATTATGCCTTTAAATCATGATATCATGGTCATGAACTACATTATTGTAATACTAGAATAATCAGCTCATGATATCAAAAAAGCATATGGAGCGATTAACAATATTGTGATGTCACTAGGAGGGAATAATGGTTTTACATAACCGTGAGGTTACAGTAATGGTTATACAAAATTGAAAGACTCAATTTATGATATTGTAAATGTTGGGATTATGGGTCAATTCATGATTAGTGATATTACATTAGATGGGGTATAAGGTTAAAGGGTGGGTGGATAGGATGATGTGGGTTAGCTGAAGGACTTAGGGGATAGGAAGGGATAGGTAGTGAGTAGATAAGATGATAAGAATAGATAGGGTAAGGATGTGGGGGGAAAATTTAGTGATGGATAGGAGTGAGTTAGTTAGGATAGGGATTTATCTAGGGTTAGAGAGGGAGTTAGTTGGGAGAATAATTAGTTAGAGTTAGTTAGGAGATATTAGGATGGAGGGTAGAAAGATAGGGGAGGTTTAGGTGGTTTACAAGAATGGTTTATGAGGTTTAGGACTTGGGATGAGGGTTATAGTGGATATGATAACTGAGGACTTAGGATTAGGTATAGATGAATTAGGGATTAGGATAACAAGTGGAGGGATGGATGATAGTTGATGAGGCATGTGGGTAAGGGAAGGAATAAATGGGTTGGATAAGGTATTAGGATGATTATGCTAGATAGCATTAAAATAAATGTTAAGAGATGAACTCATTGTGATAGGATATATGATTGGTGTAGGAGGATTTATAAGTGATGGCATTATAACTATAGTGGCCCTAAGTTTTACATGAGATGCACTTACTGACACCAGTGGAGTTTGGTGTACTAAAGTTGTTTAGATTTTACTATGTCAAAATTAGTTATATATGGATAGACCAAGCTTTGATCATGGACTTAATAGAGAGATGGCACTCAGAGATGAGTACCTTCACTTTATGATAGGATATATGACCATCACCTTAGAGGATATGTTTTGGATAATTTTGAATTCCAATGAGAGGGCATAAGATATACTATCAATCACACACCCTCAATATGACAATACATAGACTAGAAGGGAGATTGTGGATTGGAGTGTGGGATGCACGTGTGGATATTGAGAGGTATTTGAGGGAGGATACTATTAATAGGATAATGTTGATAGTGATGCCTATTATGAGTGACATACTCTTACTAGACAAGAGTGGATAGTGGTTCCATTTGGGGCTGGGAGATGTGGTATCCAACATGGTGTATGACTTTAGAGTATTTTCCTAGGGTCTAGTAATATGGGTACACTTATACTAGGAGTTACACATGGGAGCATATAGGGGAGATGCGAGCCGAGGGCCATCTCTACTATTGTAGATATGGATCTAGAAACACATAGCAATAGAGCATCCCCTAGGTACTCATGTAGTCAGAAAACCTCATGAGCCTATTATATTTGGTTGATATATCATTTTAGGGGTATAAAGAGGCCATATGGGGGAGATGCAGTTTTACAAGTAGACATTGGATGGTTTACAACGAAAGCATATCACATGGATGAATTATAGAGGGGTATAATTTGATTGGTTGATAAGGAAAATGTCACCCAATATATGTTGATAGAGTGCTATCTCACATGATGTAGAGATTATGTCATTGAATATTATAGACCAGATCAAGTGTAGAGGTAATTTGGGAGTCCTTAGGATGTGCCAAGTGAAGATCACCTATTTTTTTATAGTGACAAGGAGAGGCCATATTAGGGGATACTAGTGGACATATCCCTAACATGTGTAGACTATGAATGAGGGAATTTCCTTAATAGCATGGGAATTTTAGAGACCTATCCTAGATCTTGGTGTTACTATGGAATATACTACATGGTGGACACAAAGGTAGCTAGTTAGATTACTAAGATTCATAGCTAGGGTGAGGAGGGGGGTTGTGCAGAGACTATTATAGGCATAGGTGATATTGGGGAGGAGGTGAGGGAGGAGGGTACATGATCCAGTACAAGATCCATAAGATGGATAGGTGGGTCATGATTCCATGGATGTAGATAGGGGAGATCAGGGAGGTTTGAATGGGGGTCAGATAATGGCCACAAGATAAGATAGAGGTAATGGGGTATAGGATATTGTTATCATGGGTGGAGATGAGGTAGGTCCATCTTAACCACCCTAGATAGAGGATGAGTGTTCATTACTAGAGTGGCTTACGAGAGAGGTTCATGCTTGTGTCTCATAGATTGCAAATATCACTATAAAGAGAGATATGATTAGTGCATAGTTACAAGGACAAATAGAGTAGAGGAATGGATATATAGTTAATGCACAATTGTATATTATAGGGTTATAGAGGAAGGTGACCACTTTGTAGTCCTAGATAATGGTACTCGAGAGCTATATTTGGAGTAATGATGCATAGATTATAGGTTTATAGGGTCAAATTTAGCAATTGTAGGATTAGATAAGGGACCTAATGGGAGAGGTACAAGTGGCTAAGAGGGCTAGGGAGGAAGTGTATGGATCTATGATGGAGGGTAGGATGGATGGGGATTTATGGTAGATTATGCGATTGACACAGAAGGTGCAGTATTATAGGGACTTATATGAGGTAGTAGTACCAGCCAAGTAACATGCAACCACATTCAGAGCTAGCTCTTCATAATCCATGCATCAACATCCCAAGAGACCACCTAGTCCATAGTTGAGATTTTTGAGACTTATATGATATGATGGAAATTTTTTATATTATAGCACATTGATGCCCATGGGTCCCATATTTTGTATCTATATATTTTGACATGGACTTCATGTGGACATTACAAACTATTATAAATGAATATGATTATGATATTTTTGTGTTATATGACGTGATTTTTTTGTATTGAGATGGATGATGTGATGTATGACTGATGTGATTTGATTATTATGCTATTGATGTTATGTTAAATATTTATGAATTTGATTATATGCTAATGATGTGATAGACACATGATTATTATGTGATGATGTTATGTTGAGTAATTTTGGGGATTGATGTGATGTGATTTGATATTGATGAGATGTTTTATTTTAAATTTTAAAATGAGATGGTCATGTTGTATGAAAAATGTTAATAAATAGGTTTAATCAATGTGCTAATAAATATAATCTATTAGGTTTAATTTTGTGTCTCACAAATTATGTTTGGGCAAAAATCCTTCTACACCAAGGAGATGGATGGGAATGGGATAATAGGTTAGGATAATTAGGTTGGATAGTGATTTGATTAGGGGGATGGGATGGGAAATTGTGAAGCCATTATTGATGTAGGCAATCCAGTTTAATATTGCACATGTGAATAATAGTGTGCCAAATGACATGAAAGTAGTCAAGGGCACATTGAAATCACAATGCGTGGGAACTCTGATTTGAGTAACTTGCCCCATTTGAGATTGGGTAGTCACTTAGAACATCCTTGTTACCATTTTGATCAAATAAAAAAAATATAAAAGGCAAGAGAACAAGACTATTTAACTAAAAAAAACTTAATGATTTATAACAAATAATAATACACATTCACTCATATATATAAAAGAGATAAAACAAGACAAAATGGACTAAGGTAATGATGATGGTTTTATATACATGTGATTTTAATAAACAACCTAAGAAAATGATTATTTATAATGGAATTAATAATAGTGTGAAATATATACACATGGGGGAATTGTTCCCAAAAGTGTGTTGGTAGAGACAGAGATCCAATCTAATAAAAAAACTATTTATAGGGCCTAGGATGAATGATAAAGATTCATTATAGAGTGCATGATGGATCCTAGAGTAAGAATATTATGTGACCCTTACATAATGATGATATGAGTGGGGTCTAGTGGATCATGGCTTAGGGATGGATTTAGATAGATGAGGATGGATGAAAATTGAGGTTAGTAGGAGACATAATCATGAAGGAAGATACAATTGGGATATGTATGAGGGCATGATATAGGATGGAATATATATCAAAAGTGGATAGAGATATTCCAAAAAGATCCTAAATATATGTTCTCCTCACATGAATAGCAATGACTTGCCCCCAACTTGAAATATTTATCCCCTGATTTTGCATAAGCCTATAATATATATCCACTGTTAAGACTAGGGTCAATTGGAGAATGATAGAATGGAATGAAAGAAAAAATGAAATGGATATAGATATGCCTCAAAGAGTAGGACCTATAGATAAAGGTTGATGTAGCCTTTTAAGTATTAAATCATTTCAAATTCACAATATTCATTGGTTCCTTGAGCTCATCACCTTAAAGTGTGGCTAATTGGTAGGCTCCTAATCTAAATTTTGCAACAATTATATAGGGTCCAAGATAATTTGCTTCTAAGTTGACCTTTTTTTCCTAGTCTACATTGGTATTAGTTTGATTCTCCTTAAGGACTAGTTCATCAACTTCAAATTCTCACAACTAGATCTTTTTACGATATTGGCCTTTTAGCTTGTTTTGATATGCTTGAAGGTGATTTAAGGCATTCTAATGTTTTTCATCCAAAATTTATAGCTATTGTGGCCTTTCTTGTCTAAGATTATGTTTGGTAATGATTCACCATAAAGAGATGCATAAAGAGGGGAGTTTTACTTATACAAGCAAGATTGCTTCTGTAACATAGACAAGAGTACAAAGTAGCCTCAGTAGGTGTTTGAACACTAGTTTTGTAAGACTAAAGTGCAAGATATAATTATAAATTCCAGTTTTACCTACATCATTGACTACTTTCTTTATAATATTAAGAAATGGCTTATTACTAGCTTCAGATTGTTTATACCCCTGAGGATAGTATGGAGTAAAAAAGTGTTACGCAATGTGATAATGTTTGCATAGGTCTTTGACTTGATTTTTAAGTGACTTGCAATTATCTGATAGGATTTTGGATGGAATGTCAAAATGATAAATGATCTAATTCAAGATAAAATTATAGATTTGGAGACCTATGGTGTAGATAAGTGACATAGCTTCAACCCATTTTAAAAATTACTTTATATCTATGATTATAAATTTGTGTCCATCAGATGATGTTGGGTTTATCTTTATAATTAAATATAATCCCCATATGGAAAATGGCCATGGGCTCATTATAGGTTATAGCTCTTATGTGGGGGCATGAATAAGATTACTATGTTTCTGACATGCTACACATTTGGACACATATTGGAAGACATCTTGATCTATTTTAGGCCAATAATATCCAATCCTGAGCAATTTATTGGTTAAGGCGATTCCACTAAAATGGCCACCACATATACCATAATGGACCTCCTTGATTGAAAGAGTAGCCTCTTTTAAGGTTAGGTATCTTAAGAGGGTCCCATCATAGCCTCATTAATAGAGTGTGCTACCAAGGATGGTGTAAAAAGATGTGCAGTAGATAAAGGCCTTGCGTTGATGGTGATTTAGGTTTGGTGGAAGGATATTTTTATGGATAGGTATATATGTCTTGATACCATGGTAGATTGGGATCAGGGATGGCACAAATTTGGAAATGAGATATAGATTGATGGGATGATAATATCAAATGATTGATTAAAAATTTTTCTTGAAGGACATCTTTTGGAAGGTTGATTAAAGACCCAATAGATGCCATAGAGTCGATTGCCTTATTACTTCCCCTTGGTACTTGTTCAAATGTAATGGACTAAAATTTTTATTTTAATTGATCCACTAATTGTTTTTAGGGAATTAATTTCTTATCCTTTGTTTTTTACTTCTTATTCACTTACTTGGTTATCCATTATGAATCACCAAATACCTAAAGGTACTAGATGTTCCACTAGATGGCTAATTAGAGATCGATAATTAAGGCCTCATATTTAGAAATATTTTTAGTATACAAGAAATAAAGATATAAATATTTAGGGATGAGGTCCCCTTGTGGGGTTACCAAAAGGATACCTACTCCTGACCCATGTGTGCTGAAAGAGCCATCAAAATATACTTTATAGCTATTAGATTTTGTATTGCTCAAGATGAATTCATATGAAAATGTTGTGATAAGGGGATTGGTATCTGCAAGAGGTGCTTCTATAATTTGATCTATGATTGCTTATCATTTGATGGCCTTTTGATGGATGTACTCTATCTAAAATGTAATTAACACCATTATCCACTTAGGCATCCTACCTATGAGAGCAAATTTTGATAATAGCTACTTAAGGGGATCAACTTTAGCTATGAGTTGAACTTGAATAGTGAACGTATAATGCCAAAGTTTTTGTGATGCAAATACAATGGCCAAACATGATTTTTTGATAGGAGTATAAGTTAGCTCATAGGAAATCAATGTGTGGCTGAGATATATATTACCCACTCCTTTAATTCATCATTATGTTATGCTAGAAGGGACCCTATAACACAAGGTGTTGTGGATATGTATAAAAGCAAAGCCTTCTCATGACTGGTGGTGATAACATTGGAGGATTTAATAGATATTTCTTAATATTTTCAAAGGACTATTGGTATTTAGAGTGAAAAATAAAACGAGTCCCCTTCTCCAAAAGGTGAGTAAAGGGGTGGCATTTATATGATAGTTTGGAAATGAATTGAAAGATGGATTGTATCTTGACCTGAAGGCTCCTGAGTTACTTTAGATTTTGAGGAGGCATTTCCATAGGCACTTTGTATTTTATTGGATCAACATCAATGACTCTCTTGGATACTATGAATCCTAATAGCTTGCCCAAGGTGATGCCAAACACACATTTATTTGAGTTTAATCTGACATTATATTCATAGAGTCGCTCAAAGATTCTTCTTAAAACCACATGATGCTTAGATTAAAGTTTTGATTTCCCTAGAATATCATCTACATAATATTCAATAATATCATGCATCATGTCATGGAAGATGATAGTGATTTCCCATTGGTAGGTAGATCTTACATTTTTAAGACCAAAGGGCATCACTTGATAACAAAAGGTTCCCCATAGAGTAATAAATGTTGTCTTATGTTAATCCTTAAGTGTAATTTTGATTTGATTATAACCTAAAAAGACATATATGAGGGATATCATATCATATCCTATAACAAAATCCATGATCATATCTATATTTGGTATGGGAATGTCATCTTTAGGACATGCTTTGTTGATGTCCCAAAAGTTAGTACAAATCTGGATCCCTCTTTATGGCTTGGTCACAATAATAATGTTTGATATCTAGTCATAATAATCAATATGTATAATAAATCCTAATTTTAGGAATTTATATAACTCTTCCTTGACTAATAAATCCACATTAGGGTGCATCTTGCATAGTTTCTACTTGATTGGTTTTACATGCACATCCAAGGATGGGTCAAGTCCTGACATGTATGAGTAACACCATGCAAAGATATCTATGAATTCTTTGATCATCTCAATAATAATTTGGCATTCCTTGGGTCTAAGATTTGCCCCCAATTTGATAGTTTTAGGATTTTACTATATTCCAATGTTGACTTCAACCACTTCTTTGATGAGGGAGGGTGATTGATCTTGAAGAGAGGTCAGAGGCGATGGTATACCCTTGATTTCTGAAGAAAAATATTCTAGGAAATTTGTGTCTAATTTTTTATATAATTTTAATTCATTAGGAATGGGTGAAAAATCCTATGGGTTTGGAAAGGGCTCCTCCTCTTCATATTCCTCTTCTTCAATTTTATTAAGGGATGTTTTCTATTCCGCAAAATAGGTAGATTGGTTGAGACTAATAGATAAGCCATTCTTATGGTCTTTAGAAGGCATAAAGTCTCATTCTCCTAAATATTCTAGGATGGCCTCATCACTCTAGAACAAGTCAAAAGATGGCTCGTGTTGCTGATCCTAGTCTATCAATGAAGGGAAATGAAAGGATATATTAATGGTGGTATCATGGAAAAGGTTGGTGGAAATAATCTATTCATAAAGGCTATAAATGGATCCTATTTTGACTTCTTAATTAGAATAAGAATCCTCAAGAACCGAAGTAGTATCCAAAATATTATTATTTAGGTCAATGTCAAGAGCTTTGTACCCTAGACCAAGATATTATGGATGTTCTTGAATGTTTATAGGTTCAAGCCTAACTTATTCATGTCTCCCTAGTCCTTTTCCCTAATAATGAATATTTTGAAAAAAAATTTGAATTTTGGGGTACATATGTCTATGAAATGTAATGGCCTCATTTTTTATAATAAGCCACAACTTATCAAGCTCATCAAAGTACTCTTTTGATATATACCTACACTAGTAAAGGTTGTTGGATTGAATTGATAGCTAATAGGATTATAATTACTCATAGCTAGTGACCCATAACTACATAGGGAGAGAGGTAAATATCTAACTCAAAAGGTCTTATATTCATATTCCCCACAACCCATGGATGTGATCTTAACATGGGTGACATCTGGTGATGGATTGAAAGTAGGCACTAGATCATTAGGGTGGACATATATAGTAACTATTGGATTAGGAGTAGAAATGTGTGTGCTAGGAAAATAGCATGTGGGATAAGATTGACCCATCTGGTATCTACTAAAATGTTTGATTTCCCCAAAAATTGTGACCTCCATGCTAGAATGAGGTAATTTCAAACATTGATGGAGAGTGGAAAGGATTACTTGCATTTTGTGGATCTATGGATGACCCATAAGTATATTGTATGGTAGATTGACATCCAAAAAATTAATTAAGGTCTAATAGATGATGAGTCCCATAGTAATAGGAAGATAAATGGTTCATGTATATGGCCTTTCATTATCATCATATGCCTTAATCATGATTAAAGTAGGCCCTAATGATGATTTAGAATACCCCAACTTCTTTAGAAAATCCAAATTGCATAAATTCAATGTAGACCCTTTGTCTATGATCACCTAAGGGATTATATGGTTGAAAATCTAAATTTATATGAATAATGGGTAATTATGATGTGGGCCAATAGGAGGCATGTCTTGGGTAATGAAAGTTATTTAATACAAGAGAGATAGGTTACCCACCAATGCTTGAAATTGGATCATGTTAATATCTGAAGGGAGTTTATGATCATTCAAGACTTGATTAAGGATATCCTAATGCACGGGTGATGTTTTGAGAAGATACATAAGTGAAATTTGAGCAGGGGTCTTTTGGAGTTGCTAAATTATATCATACACATTAACAAAAGATACAAATAATTTCTTAGAGATATTGACTTTTTGAGATGTTGATGTGGATGGGTCCTTTGGAGGTGCACTAGGAACTACAATTTTTCTACATCATGTAGTAACCACACAATCATTTGTGGTCTAATTGATCCTAATAATGGTAGATGGTGATGGAGTGGGCTCTTGGGGGCTACAGATTTTGATGGTGTTTACATAATGGTATGGGATGACATGGTAATTTGTGAAATTAGAGGTGGATGCCTGACCTTGGTCTCTAAGTGGTTTTCTTTGCCTCCAATCATGTTTGGGCAATGGATATTGGTAAAGCCAAGATGCTTATTCTTAGATTGATTAGTAGTGTTTTCCCCTTCAACTTCAATCTCTCCCTTTTCAATGAGATCTTGGATATAATGTTTTAATTGCATACATTTTTTAGTGTCATAAACTTTGACTCTATGATATTGGTAAAATTATGATCATGATGCCAATTAGGTTGAGGTTTTTTATCATCCAATGGTATAATTTTGGGGAGATTAATTATGTTTGCAACTATTAATTATTGAAGGACCATTTCAACAGGTACCCCAAGACTAGTAAGAGGCCTTTTTCCTATTTAGGGTTTTGGTTTTCCCCATGGTACTCTGATGGAGGAGATAGTCTATTAATTAGTGGGATTCATTTTTTGTACTTTTTGGACATGTTTTGAATCCATGACTCCATATCCACAACACTTTTATTTTTATTAAAGATTTTTGGTTTAACCAAAAAAGAGTTATCTTGATTATGGATTTGTTCATTTAGGGTGTATAATTTGATTGCTCCTTTTTCAATGAGGTCATTCTCATTTTGGATCCATTTTTCAATGATCTCATCAAAATATTTATCACATTGTAACTTTAATTGGTATTTTAATTTAGTGTTTAGGTTGTTGACAAATTTTTTGGCCAATTCCTTTTTTGGAATTGAATAA
Source organism: Torreya grandis (assembly GCA_037957365.1). Lineage (NCBI taxonomy): Eukaryota > Viridiplantae > Streptophyta > Pinopsida > Cupressales > Taxaceae > Torreya > Torreya grandis. The sequence continues at coordinate 1,682,821 of JARHVA010003941.1, read as the reverse complement.
TGAAATCATCTTTCCAAACTTCTCCATCATTTTAGGAATGAGGATATATTTTCCCCATTTTTCTATTTGGTATTGTACAAATCTTTGATGGATACATCGTGTTCTATATTGAATGATAAATGTCTCATGAATGTTTTAGTGAATTCTCCAAAATTTGATATGGACCCCTTTGGCAAATGCATAAACAACTCTAATGTTGGTCCCTTGAGATTCTTAGGGAAAAGTCTAAGGAGATAATAATCATTGTAGGTAACCTCATGGCATCCTACATAAAATTCTTGGACATGATCATGGGTATCTCCTTTCCCTCTATATTTTTATAATTTTGGAACCTTAAAATGTGGTGGGAAAGGTATTTGTAAAATACTCATATCCAAAGGAGAGGTTCAAAAATATTCATACTTGTATTTCATTGCCTATGTATGAGGTTCAATATATTGAAGAGTTTCCTTCATCATTTTACACTTTTGAGTAAAGGATGGGTACACAAGAGGATTAGAAGTTTGAGCATGACTAGTGTGTGGCCTAAAATGATCAAGGTTAGGATTATATAAAATTTATCCTGGAGAAGACGGTCCTTCAAGGTGGTTTGTCTCCTATTAGCTATTATGCAATTATTTTAGAGTGGTTATTATTGTTCTTGTTCTTCAAGATCATGTTTTTGGTCCACAAGGTCCTCTTCTTCATGCACTTGATTATTATTGGTGTGATGATGGGGAGTGTTAGGTCAATTATATGGAAAAACTAGGTGTTTAAAAATATTGTGATCAAATCTAAGGGGTAGTGTGCCCACCATTTTAATGAATTGAGATAAGATTTCATCAAAATTTTCATAAATATATTGATCAAATTGTTCTCTAACTTCATCACTATGGAAGAAGTCATTTGTGAATCAATCTTCCTCTCCTAGAGCATGCATGTCACTATGCATATCATCATTATATTAATTTTGGTCACCTAGGTTCCCCAAGGAGTCATTCTCTTGGTTGGATTCTTGTCCCATTCTAAGAGTTTAGGCATGGGTTTGCATTGGCATGATGGATGGGGGTGATGCAAGAAAAGTGATTAGGTCTATTTTTAAGGTAGGGTGATGAGAGAGATGTTGATGTTGAATAATAATTTTGTCTAGAAACCAAAACTAAGGGTGGTCAAGAGAGATGATTTAGATGTGACTTTATATTTAAGGGGATGTGAAGACTAGAATGACCAAAGACTACCAAAGCCAAATGATTATAAGGGTTTAATCTAGAAAATAGACCAAGGAGATGAAGTGAATAAAATACCCTTCATCCTAGTAATGTAGTGATTAGATAAGTGTTAGGTATGAAGAGGTAGTGATGACGAAGTGATGGGTGTTAGACTAAAAACTTGATAAGGCTATGCACGTTGATAATGTTTATTCAAAGGGTAATGATGAAGATAAAAATTGATGGGTAACCACTAAGGTTTGATTTCAAGACTAAATTTATATCCAAAGAGGTGAATAAAAAATATAGAATAGGTTTGATTTCAAGACTAAATTTATATCCAAAGAGGTGAATAAAAAATATAGAATGGATGTTTTGTGTGATTATAGAGTGGGATTTATTGTAGGGGTGTCTAGGTGTTTTGTGACAAAAATGGGATTAGACAACTCAATTCACAAATAACATGAGATTTAGCATAACACACAAGCAACATGTTGAATCACAAACCCTAATTTAGTCAATTAAATGGGTGTGTAACTTGATGTCTACACCATCTAACAACTTTGTGAGTGAGGGTATAGGTTAGTGACCCATTAAAAAATCAACCAAACCTTCTTAACCTTGCCTGCACTTGATGGCTACTTAGGATCTGATCTTGATTCCAATTATAGAATGCCTATTACAACTAATAGGTCCTATGCTAGGTTTATATAAGGATTTGTACAAGATTCCCTTAGATATCTGAAGGTACATGGGGCCCAAGTCCATATAGAGTGATGTCTAATGTTTGGTTCAAAGAGTTAACTCTTCCCTTTATAGATGACTTGTATGGTGTCAATCACTTGGCCTAGTGACAAATATCCATGATATTTATAATATGTTAGAACATAAGTTTAGTCAAATGTATGGTGATGAAATATAGGACACCAACCCATAATGACTAAGCCCATGCGTGGGGATGAATTCCACATCACGTGCTATCCTAAACTCAATGAGCTAAAACATAGGCAAGTAAGATTAATTTTCTTAATTAATTACCTACGTGAAAAAATTAAAAAGTGAACAATCAAGCCATACAAGATAAGATATATACAAGCAAAAAGATGAAATTATAAGATTTAGGCACTCAAACACAAGGGTCAACAAATCAAATTTGGTGCATTTGCCTTAAGATGTCCTATAAGAAAAGGGTTAATAGTTTGATATTAGTCAAAACCACTTAAAAGCATGAATACATATTCAGTTCAATGTAATATCACAACTAGAGATTGCATTACCATAATTTTTATGCAAAATTGCTAATTATCAGTCACGATATTATAGATAGATAATTAACCATAATGATTAACCATATAATTTCCTACAAATCTATAAATAGTTAAGTAATACCATAATTTATTTATACAATACCATGATTTCAAGAATGGTGATACTGCAGAACCTAGATAAAACTTTTAAAATTTGTCCTCTAGACTAATATAGATGCTTATTAAATATTTATAGATGACTATTGTAGACTACAACTATGTATCAAAAAATTATTATAGAAATAAAAAGATAATAAATTTGTAAAAATGGACCAACTACACAAAATTTGCAAAACATAAAGGCATTTATCTATTAGAGTGGTCCTTAGTCCTATGTTTGTTAGTTGAAAATGGTAACTAGAAACAAAAAATCCCAAAAACTATCAAATCACAATATCACTACTATTAACATAATATCACTGAGTTAATTACAAAACTATAGATTCAATATTGGTGATGTTAAAAATAATAATAAAAAGGTCAGGGATTAATAGTTTATTTTATAGATGAATCCTATTTTTGCTTTCCCTGCTAATAACACAAAAAATTAAATTAAGAAAACCCCCTAAAAATTTGATTAGCAACAAATGTTTTAATGCCTAAAATACTTAAATGTGTTGCCCAAGGAGTTTATAAGGCTAGCTAATTTCCTATAGATAGAGTGTAACCAATTAGACAAACATGTAGGCTAGAGAGTAGTAAATAATTTTTAATAGATCTTAAGAGAAACACAATATCATGATTATCAATGACAATATCGTAGGTTTTAAGACAAAACTGTAACTTTCAAAATGGTGATACTACATTCTAGAAACCAGGCAACTGGAAGCTGATCAATCCAAATTTAATACAAATAGATAGCAAAACTTGGTTCTTGTAAGATATAATTAAGTGATATGGACCTACAGAAGATGATAGATTAATCAAAACTAGTTATTTTTACTTTAACATAGAAAATTTGTAATACCACAATTAGAATGATATTATCACTATTTTTAATGCATCGCTACTCTCAAAGTAGTGATAGTGTTTAAGGGTAATATTCTATCAAAAAACTAGACCATTAGTGGTTAAGTTAGCAATTAATGCAATACCACTTCAATAAATACAAGATCATGATTGTAATATTGCTACTTATAGGTCAATATCACAGTTTGCCTATGTGTAATGTTTAGACCAATTTGGAGTTTGTTCTTCATATAGTTGCATATGTAGTTACCCAATCAATTCTAACAAGCACAAGAGGTTAGATAAAAGGGGTATGTCCCACTGTGGTTACAAATGTGTGAATTATTTTATATTATTATTTAAATTTTTATGTTTAGTAATAGAAACCTAAGCTTACAAATAACATAAAAAGAGGAGATAAAGGAACAATCAGACATTTAAAATGTGATTCTTACCATATTTTTGTCCCTTATAGCTCCTCTCCAAGATTTCCAAGCTGATTTGAGTGTAAAATTATTGGATTATGGATTTCTTGATTGAGCTTCCAAATGGCTTCTTGGACTTATTGATGGTTTTGACAAGAGTATCAAAGTGCTTTGATAATGAATGGTAATGAAAGTATAATGGAGGATTATGGATTTTCAAGTTAGCTGGACATGGAGGAGTGGCTTGTATATATAATCCAAGGGGGGAAATCAATGGCTCATATTCAAACTTGAGCCATGGGGATCAAGGGTGGAGGAATTTCTAAGGAATAAAAAATTCCATGGAAACCTCTAGAATAGAGGGTTCAAGATGGTAAGGGCCAAGTTAAAGAAGGTTCAAGAATTGGAGAATTCTAGAATCTCCATTAGGGATTATTTATGATTAGGGAGTATGGGTATAGGAAAATATAGGATAGTAGAGTGGTAAATGGGTAGGTAAATAAAAGGGAATTTTGAATTGTCAAGTGGGCTAGTGGGTAGATTAGTAGCTAAGTAGGCTAGTTAGTAAGTTAATGAAGTAATTAATTGGTTACAAGGGTATAGTAAGGTTCATGGGATGTAGGTAATTTTGTGTAAGAATTAATATATTAGTTAATTGGCTAGTAATATGGTTCAATGGGTTAAATTAGCGGGTTTAATAGGATAATTAGAGAAAGTAGATTTAGGTGCATATAGAATACACACACATAAGTGGGATAACTATGTGTAGTTTAAGCTTTATTCAAAGTATTAGATTGTAGGTAACTCTATCCATTTGATAGGGAGTGGTTGGGCTATCCAACCCAAAATAATAACCCATTTTAAGGGCATCTTGTGGTTTAAAGAATACTTAGGGTTTATATGGAAGGAGGAAAATAGACATTAGAGCATAGGATAAAAGGCATGCACATACATAAAATAAGAATTTATAGGCATATACGAAGTGCTCTTAGGAGTTAGAGACTTGAACAATGCATAGGGACACTACTAGCAAGCTTTAGATTGTGCCAAGTACCACAAGGGTCAGATTATACCAATAGCATATCAACAAGTCTTCATCATTTGTTTCAAGTCTAAAAAATTGATGAAGTAATTAGATAACATTTATTATCATAAATACACCTTTTTTGAGAAAAAATAATAAGAATCATTTAATTGTACTTCTCCCTTATTACCTTGTCAATTCTAAATCGAAATAGTGTAATATCTAGTTATCCATTTCAATTCAAATTAATAAACTTATTGCCATATTTTACATAATAAAATTAGTGCATAGTTTTAAATTATTTTATATCTCTTACATCCAAAATGATTAACCTTTTTGGTGAACTCGATCATTGATTTAAGCACATAAAAAACTAGGTTTCCTCTTACACTATTTTTTCTTTTTAATTTTAGGATTTTATATTTATTCCTATTTCTATCAAGGTTTTACTTTCATATCTTAATTCTGATTTCCCCTATTTACACAAGTAAAACCCTAACTTGACTACAATGGATTCCAATTGTTAATATTTCTCAATCCAAGCTATGATTGTAATAGTTGTTAATTCATTTCATAAATTATATAATATATTTATATTTCATGTAAATAAATGGGTGGAATTCAACTTTAACAAAACTAAGGATAATATTATACATGATAGAATCTTAGCTCTCTTTACTACCACATATTGTATGAATGCCAAATATAAGATGTTTTGTGTTATTTATTGAAGGGAAAATACATGTATGATTCCTCTCATTCCTCCTCCCTCAATACCTTATGGTACATATAGTCAATATCACTCCCATATTATTAGACATAGGCTTACATTAGACTGGGAGGTCAATATTGTCATAACATGAATAACTAGGATACATAATCCTATAGTATAAATCAGAGGTAACCCAAACGTCCCTCCTTATATTCCTCTACCATCTAAATTAATGTGCAATGCAACTTGAGATTATGATGTCATAGATCAACTTAAGAGTAATAAAAAAATATCTATATTATAATTGCTCAAAATATCCACTACCCACAAGGACATTATTTAAACAATACCATACAATGAAATGTTAACAAGCAATGTAGAACCAACTTATTTTTCATCCATTGTTAATACATCATAGGATAGTGAAAACACAATTTATTTTGAAAAAAAATATTTATCTACTCAACAAACTATAGATCAAATTATCCCATTTTTAATTCAAGCATGGATCTTAAATAAGGGGGTTAATTTGGTGCTTATAGATAATGAATCAAGGTTGAAAATTTGTAACTTCACATTTATTCATAAACTTGGTTCAATACAAATTTTATTAATAAAGTAGATAAGAACATTAGAGGTTTTAATAATATACCTCACCAAGTTCTAGGAATGATTACATTGGATGTAATATTAGGGCCTAAGACATTAACTAATATATTTATAGGTAATGCCAAAGAATTTGCATTATAACCTACCACTAGGTAGACCATGTATTTATTCTATAGACATTGTCCCATCCAACCTATATTGATGCTTGAAATTTGTACATGATATATGTTTGTATACATGTCATGAAAATAAAAAACCATTTAATTATTAAAAATTAGATGAACCAAATCAAGGATTTATACCCCTATTAGGCATCCCTTCATCATCCATAATAAATCCATTATAGGTTACACTGGTAGAGAAAATATAAATATATGAGATAAGCTTAAAAATAAGGTTGATGAAGGATAATAAATGTTGCCACTGGTACTATCGATTAACAAGATGTGGTATAAGGACCAAAATTTATATATAACATGTAAAAAGAAGAAAACCATTAACTCCTTTTTTTATCAATACCAAAAATCCATACTTATTAGTTATTGAGGATGATAGTGATGAAGGTGAAAATATGAATAACCATTAACTAGGAGACATTTCCTCCCATGCTTTCACAAAAACCTATTATATAAATTGCATAAGCTGAATATCCTAAAATAAATTTGAGACAAGTGATTAATTTTAATTGATTGATTCCCCAATGTATTTTACATACATTATTTATTTGAGTTCAGTATATAATACCAAGTCTATCATGACCTATGATAGTTTCACAGAAGCCTTGTGAACATGCTACATAAAAAACATTGATGTATTATCTTGACATATAATGAATTCCAAAGGCTACTATGACTAATAGATATATGCAATACATACATGATCATATTCATTATGATGATGATACTAGATATTTTAAACTTCATGAACATTTATCTAATTTATAAAATGATATATGTGTTACTCCTTGCCCAATAATGTGAAATTTAAACCTATTAATATAGAAATACACTTGAGAATTCACTTGATGGGATCACAGGTTAGTTGGGACATAATTCAAAATATTCAAAAATACAAAATATCCAAAATATTAAAAAATTTACAAAACTAAGACTTATGCATGACATGTTTTTATGGTACATAGTTGATTGATGGTATTCATCATGTGCATGGTGAGTGACTTATCCATTTTATATGTACATGATTTTCATGTATACATGAGTTTGATGTAGGACATTTAGGTTAAAGATGATACATGGACATACAAATATGTGACATTAATTACATCCACATGCAACCTTTCTACATTGGGGGCCTAACTATACTGTGGGAATATCAATAAATTATTTAGGTTTTGTCTTTTTATATTGGTTCATTGATCATATTAGACTATTATACATGAATTTATCTTGATCATAATTTATATAATGATATTTAGTATGGATATTTTTCTTTTCTATACTAGATAATGATATTGATTGATTATGCAGAATAACATTAATTGTTATATGCTTGCTTGATATTTATGATTGTGACATTGATTGATCATTGATATGTGCTATGTTGATTATTTTGTGGTATAATAACTGTGTATTATCCCATAACATGTCAAAATATCCTCTAGTCCATTTCATGTCCATGTCATGTTTGTGTCATATTTGTGTCATGTTAGAGTCATGTTATATATTATAAAATTATGTATTTTTAGATTATGGTATCATGTGTGTGTACATGGTTACATATGTGTTTTATGAAAATAATTAACAATTATTTTGTGTTGGGTGTCCTAATTTATATCACACATATATATTTTGTGAATTTACATGATTCATATCATGCATCTAGTGTGATTCTTACCACTATGTGCTAAATTGATATATCTACTTGACATTTACACTTGTATGCCCACTACTTTAGATTACATGTTTCATATGTGCTAAAATGATAAAAATTATATGATAAGGACATATATTATCATGTTTCACACACACACACACACACACACACACACACACACACACACACACACACACACACACACACACACACACACACACACACACATTATATGTATACAACACATGATGTGCATAATTATTTATTTTGAGATGAGTGATTCATAAGATTCATCCTTCATATCAAAAGGGGGGCATAGAGTAGGATTGTTTCAGATAATTAGGTGATGACAAATAAATAGTTCACATGATATGTTAAGGCCAAGAATGGATTGCATAAATTGGAAAATTAAATTGGTGAAAATAAAAATTATATTCATTAAATTAAATTTCCATTAAATTATTGTAACATTGCTTAATCATTGATGTTTGCTATATTGATTTTTTTATGGGTACATTGACTATGTCTTATCCCATCACATGTTAGTTATGTTAGAGGACAATTTGGAATGTATTTATATTCTAATGAAGTTTTGATTTATTCCCCATTAGGAGATTATTTTTCAATACAGGTGATAATACAAATTCAACTAATTTATAATACATGTCCCCCCTTCACTATTTAGAATCTACATAACATTCTCCTTGAAAACATCAATTTTTGAAAATTTTGTCCTTTGTGGTTTCAAAAAAATACAATCTCTTGAAATGATAAAATTATTATTTTTCCATAAAATAATCTTTATGCCTTTAAGGATTTTAAATATCTCAAAAGAATGCATTCTCAATTCATATGGTCCAACTTGTTCTTTTTCTCCTTGGGAACAATGCATATCATGTGATTCTAAAAACTTGAATATGTCACACTTAAGGAAGATGACTAAAACAAAAATCATATGGAGTTTTCATTTAAAGAGTTGAATATGGTGACCTAGTTTAAATATAGTCTAACGTTTGAGCTGCTTCTATCTATAAATGTAGATTTAATCCTTTGAAATACAACATTGTTGTAATCATGTCATCACAATTTTGTTCATCCTCTCAACTATTCCATTTTGTTGAGGCATTTAAGGGACTATGATATGATGATTGATCCCATTTTTATTGAAATATGCTTCAAATACATTTAATTTGAATTCACCACCACTATCAGTCCTCAATGTTATAATAAGGGATTGTGTTACATTTTCAACCATTGTGTGAAACTTTTGAAAAGTTTCAAAGGCTTTTGATTTTTAATTTAGAAAATAGATCCAAGTCATTTTTATATAGTGACCAATGAATATCATGTATTAATTATAAACACTTTTAGAAATAATTGGTAAAGTACACAAATCAGAGTGAATTAACTAAAATTCCTTTTAGTTTTGAAATGGCTATCTTTCATGTTTAGCCAAGATGTAATGAAATTAATTCAAAAATAAAGTAGAATAACAATAATATATTACAATATTACTAAAATATAGTGAAATATATTAATAAAAGACAAGATACTTTGAGAGGGAAATCTCCACAAGATTTAATAAGAGAAGAATTCATAATATGATGATAAAAACTACCCATGACCTCCTATTTTTAGTCTACCTATGCCATGGTTACTCCATAGGTTGACCTATTAATTAAATGAATGCATAGATAAATGTGAAATAACATCAAAGAGGGACAATTAAGTCACAAGTAAGCTATTCATATCCTAATATTGTGATAGTTTAGGGGTGTAGCATGCTTTTCCCCTTTAAACCAACATTATCCTCAACATTGCATAACTCTAGATATTGTTGCACAAAATCTTCACCCTCCCAAGTTTCATCCTCATTTATTGAGTTATATAACTTGATTAGATATTCCTTAATATCTCTATTTCTCAACCTCTTAGTACATGATTTTAGGATCTTCTCTGGTTTCAAAATGACTCATCCTTCATCTAGCTTTGGTATCTCTGTCTGGGCTAAAACTTTCTATCTAATGAACTTATTCAAGTATGAAACATGAAATAATCAGTATATACAAGATGAATTAGGAAAATATAGCTTGTAAGCCACACTATTCAATTTTTTGTAGAACTTGATAAGGGCCATAATACTTAGGAGCAAGTTCATTATCCTTTTTCTATTGATTCAAGGACTTCTAATTTTAAGGCTAGAAACATACAAATACCATTCACCCATGTCAAAATGTCACTCAATATAGTGTTGATCTAATTTTTGATTTATCATATTTTGTTCCAAGGCCAAATTATCTCTCAAACTAGCCAAAACCTATTGTTGATGTTGAATATGATCCTCCACATCTCAAACCTTGGTTTGCACCCTTAAAGAAGTTATGGAAGGCAGATGGTAACCATATAGTACTAGAAGCAAGGACATTTTAGAGGAGGTATGGAAAGATGTGTTATACCATCATTATACAAGTGGTATCCATTTAAACCAACATTCCTACTTATCTGATAAAAATAATGAAGATACCTCTCTAAACATTTGCTGACCACTTCTATTTGTCCATAAGATTGGGGGGAGGTAAGATGAACTATGAGCTAGCTGAGTACCCAATCAAGAAAATAGTTTAGTTTAAAAATTACTAGTGAAAATAAGATCATGATCACTTAAAATTATTTTTAAGGTTCCATGTAATTTTAGAACTACCTCCAAAAAAATAATGGATACTATACTTGTTGTAAATGGGTACGAGAGGACAAAAAAATGGGAATATTTTGTAAGCCTATCCAAAATTACCAAGATAACATTTTTAAATTCAAAACAAGGAAAAAATATGATGAAATCCATGAAAATGTCCTCCCACCTTTGACTAGGAATTGTTAAAGGTTGTAACATACCTGGGGTCTCAACTGTCTCAACTTTGTTTTGTTGGCATATCAAATATTCTACCACAAACTTTTGTATATATTCATTGAGTCCTTACCAAATTAATTCTTGCTTGATTATGTGATAAGTTTTCAATAACATAGAGTGTCCCCCAATTAGATATGCATGTAAATTTTCAAGAATGTTATGATTTAGCTCTAAATATTTACACAATTATAACCTATCCTTATACCATAGGGCATTAGGTTTCTATTAAAATTTGTTAGAGGATATATAACCTTGATATATATTCTGAATCAAAACTTGTGTATCCTTGTCTTGATCCCACTCTAACCTAGCTTCATCTAACAAATTTTCCTGGAACATGGACATTGCACAAAGTAATGCTTCTGTGGATGTATCCCATCTGGATAGTGCATCTTCTACTACATTATCTTTACCATTCTTGTATATGATTTCAAAATAATACCCCAAATTTTTTATTACCCACTTATTTTGTTCCTTAGATGATAATCTTTTCTCTAAAAATTATTTGAGATTATTGAGATCTGTTTTCACCTTAACGTGTCTACCCATTAGACAGGGCCTCCATTTTTTGACTGCATGAAGAATAGCCATCATTTTATTTCTCATAGATAAGTTTTTATATATTCTTAACTTTCAATTGATGGATCTCAAATGTAAGGGGTATTCCTTCCTATAATAGTACTACTCCCAACCCTAATTTGAAAGCATCACATTCAACAATGAATGTCTTTGAGAAGTCTAGAGTAGTTAAAACTAGGGTGGTGCACATAACTCCTTTTAATTTCTCAAATGCTTTAGTGGATGCATCATTCTAGTGGAAGGCATAATTATTTAGCAATGTAGTGAGTGGAGATGCTACACTACCATAACCTTTCACAAATCTTTGGTAGTAACTTGTTAGTCTTAGGAACACTCAAAGGGTTTTAAGAGTTTTGGGCATTGGCCATTCCAACATAGATTTGATCTTTTGAGTATCAAATTTGACACCTTCATGAGATAGAATGTGACTAAAGTACTCTACCTCATGTAATCCAAGATTACATTTAGATGGATTCACATAAAGCTGATGCTTCTCTAAAACTATCAACACCTATTTCACATGTTTCAAATGTACTTCCTACTAAGCATGGTCATTGATGTTTGGTTGTTAATGATGTGAAAGAGGGCATGTGGTATTAGTGAATTAATGAAAAAGTGATAAGATTAATGGTTTGGATAAGTTTTTGACTTAGTGAGGCCATTGATGGATGATATTAATGATATGGACATGTTGCAAAGGTCTTATAGGATGTTATGAGTGTTTATAGTGCTTATGAAAGTGAATATAATTCATTAAAAGAGTTATATGAAGGTCTAAGCTCAAGTAGTCATCTTGATAGATAAATCTGATTGAGTAGATTGATGATGTCATATTTCACATGCATGAAGGTTTTAGGAGAAATTTGATACATGGATGGATTACCCTATGTAAGGAGATCACATGGTTGAAATTTTAGGTCTGGACATGGAGCGTAGAAAAAATTATTAAGGCACAAAATTGGATTCTCAGATAGAGTTTACCAAATTCCCATACTTAGCCAAATTTTTGATATCAAAAACCTATGAATAGAATTTAATTAGACCATAGATAATAGTGAGCATTTAATATGACTAGATAAGGATCCAACAACATGATTCAAAGTCAAATAGTTAATATTACACATGCTAGTGACATGTGTCTATATATCATTGATTTGATAGAATATCAATGGTTCATGGGAATTCATAAAGATAGAGATTGATGATGTAGGTCAAGTCAAAGAGTCAAATGTGTAGAAGGCACATAGAACTACCAAGTGGCATAATCATGGGAGCTTAGATTGAAGATCAACAATGAGTATTACAAGATAAAGACCAAGCTACTTCAAAGGAGATTAATGGTGCATATTTATTCAAAGTTTCTAGGAAGCACGAGATGAGGTAAAAGTTATTTATGTTTAATATTTGCTCAGTGACTTTTGGAAGTTGAATATTCAAATTAATGAGGGAAAACTAGTATAAAATTTTTGAGCTATATCTTTTGATCTAGGATAAATTTATTCATGTAGTAAAAATCAAAGTTGTTAAGGACTTCAAGGTGAATCTAGAGAATCTGTTATAAGGTCTGAATGTTTGTACAGTCAAAGTTATGGAGCTTAAAATTTGATTATTTTCGCATTCATGGTGCTACTGTGTATAAAATATTATTTAAGCATTTTTTTCTTTAGAAGAAGAGTTTTTCGGTGGGAGTAATCACCTGAAGATGGCTTATAGGTCATATGGAGTGGACCCATGTATTTGAAAGTGATATTATGTTCTTAATTTTCTTAATGAAGTGTTAAAGGGGTAATAAGTCTTCATGAGACCTATAAGGGCTACTAAGGCCTAATTGAAAGGCGTAGTTGCTTAAATGTGACCCATAGATTTTATGGCCGACCTGTGACAATATATTTGAGATATGTGTTAGCATATTATATGTCTTAAGGGTTAAGACAAGTATTATGGCTGACCTAGATGTTGATATTCATGATGACTCTATAAAATATGGAGACCAAGGCAGTGGTTTCTAGATTTGTATGTAAATGTGTTGAGAGAGTAGAAGATAGAGACAAAGGAAAGAGATTAGAGAGAGTGTGTTTAGTGGATGGACTAAAGTACATATAAGATTGAGGATGAGCAAAGAAACCTAGAGTGATCCAAAAGGGGTGTTTGGATGCATTGATTGTATGAGTAAGTTTGAGTGTGTGTGATGAGTTAAAAGAGTGGTGTTAAACATTGTTTCTCGAATCAAACTGATCTACAATTAGGGTTTTGGAGTTGTGGATTTCATAAGGTGTTGTGTGGGTGAATAACATCTAGAACAAATGGGTAATTGATCATACTTAGGGGTGGGTGCTCCTTGTGAAGTGGGTGCTTCACTAAAAGGTCTCATGTTTGTGATCATCTTATATGACAAGTAGTCTGTGTTTTTAGGATTGAGAGTGGGTTTTATTCCCCAAAAGGGTTTTCCATGTAGATTTTTATGTTATGTGTGTGATCTTGCATCATCATTCTTATTCATTATTATGAATATCTTGTATGATTTATGAATGTTTATCATCATTTATTAAGAGTTTTAAAGGATTAAAATTAAAGTTTGAAATATCTTTCATCACTAATTCACCCCTCCTCTTAGTGATTGCACCTCCAACAATTGGTATCAAAGCAGGACCTTCATTGCAAGTTTAACTACTTAAAGGTGATCATAGGTACAATGAAATACAAAGAGGCTAAGATTTTTCTTCAAGGTGAACTAATATGTGCTTTATTAGAACTCAAATGTTCAATTTAAAAATATGAATGTCTAAAAGAAAAGTTTGAAATATTGAATAACATGATAAGGAGTAAAAATTCAGACCTAACTTCCTCTATATTTCATGAGATGCTTTCAAGTATTGATAGTGTGAAGACACAAATAGGAATAATAGAAGAAAAATTAGAAAATTTATAGGTTATGGTTGATAAAAATTTGAATCAAAGAATGGATCAATTAGAAGGTAAAGTTATGAGTTATATTCATGCTCTTTTATCTAAAGACAAGCAGAAATCTAGCTCTACAAAAGAATCTATGGATGAGATGTCTTGGGGTATTGATGATCAAACAAAAGGGGTGATTAACATGAACAATTATAGTTATGTTTTTAATGGACATTGTTATACTTGTAATGAATATGGTCACAAATATAAGAACTATACTTAGTCTCTAAGGAAAAGAAATGAAGTTCTCTTCTATAACTATAATCAAAAGGGACATATAGCCAAGTATTGCAAAAGGGACTTTTATAAAAAGGACTTTCAAGATATTGACACCATTAAATGGTTCAATAAAGATAAAACAAAGAATCAAAGAAAGAAGGAGCATGACTCAATGGAAGAATCCATGTTTATACAAAATACCTTACATAATCAAGAGGATGAAAATAATAAATGGTACATAGACAATAGATGCTCAATTCATATGATAGGAGACAAGAGTAAGTTCATTTCTCTCAAAAAATACAATTCAAGTTCAAAAGGTTTGGTGATAACAACTCTACTAACATAGTTGGTAAAGGATCTATAAGTTTTTATAATGGTCATACTAAAACTAAAAATGTTCTATATGTAAAATGTTTGAAACACAATCTTCTAAGTGTTACCCAAATGTGTAAATAAGAAAATGTTGTGAATTTTCATGACAAAGGGTGTGAAGTGAGAATTTTGAAATCTGGAAAATTAGTTGAAAACATTCACAAGGTAGATAAAAACTTGTATGTGTTCCATGAATTTAATAAAGAAAAGTGATTCATGTTTTAATTAGAGGAAAGATGGATTTAGCATAGAATACTTAGACATCTGAACTTTGATAATTTAGTAAGGATCAATTCAAAAGGACTAGTAAGGCATAAGACAAAAATCACCAAGATTTTGCATACTCTCTACAAGGCATGCCTTCATAGAAAGTAAGTCA
Organism: Torreya grandis; assembly: GCA_037957365.1. Lineage (NCBI taxonomy): Eukaryota > Viridiplantae > Streptophyta > Pinopsida > Cupressales > Taxaceae > Torreya > Torreya grandis. Next base: position 1,667,361 of record JARHVA010003941.1, on the reverse strand, counting down.
AAATAAGATATAAATCTAAGGATCACTATACCATAGTACCATTGGAGTTGATCCACATAGATCTTTATGGACCTATGAGAACTCAAGGCATTCAAGGTAATATCTACTTTATGTTATTAATTGATGACTTCACTAGAATGACTTAGATATTTTTTATTAAAGAGAAATTAAAAGCTTTTGGAAAATTTAAAGCATTCAAATCTCTTGTTGAAAATTAAAAAGGATAAAAAATAAAGTCAGTAAGATTAGATAAAGGAGGTGAATTTTAGTCTTATGAGTTTGATAAAATTTATGAGGAACAAGGAATTAAAAGACAATACTCTACTGCTAAAACACCCCAATAGAATGGGTTAGTTGAGAGGAAAAACAAAACTATCCCATAAATGACTAGAACCATGCTTCAAGATTATAAAATTTTAGATGGTTTTTGGGAAGAGGCTTCCAATACTTATATTTATATCTTAAATAGATGACAAGTTAGAGCTAATGGTGATAAAACTCCATATGAGTTATGGAAAATAGGGTAGCTAATGTCAAACACTTTAGAGTGTTTGGGAGCAAGTGTTTTATCAAGAGGAATGCAGAAAATCTTGGAAAATTTGACTCAAGATCTGATAAGGGCATCTTATTATGTTATTCCTCCATAATTTTTGCTTACAAATGTTTCAATAAAAGAATCCACAAAGTTATTGAAAGCTCTAATGTGAGATTTGAAGAGGCAGGTGACATCAATAAACCTAGCTTACAGATAATTGACACTACTGAGGATGTTATTTTAGAAAATTAAAACACATATAATCAATCAAATGATGAAAAGGAAGAAGTAAGACATGATACTAAATCCCCTTATAAGAGAATATAGAAGGATCATCTAGTTTCCCAAGTTATTAGAGATGTGAATGTTAGTTTCTAGACTAGGAGGAGAAGGTTGATTAATCAGAATCAACAAGACACAACTTTGTTATCCAAGATTGAACCCAAAACTTTATTAGAAATAAGGCTAGATTGGCATGTAAAGGATAAGCTCAAGTTGAAGTGATAGACTTTGATGAGACATTTGCTCTTATATCAATAATGTAAGCAATTAGACTCTTTCTATCATATGAAATATTCAAAGGTTTTGAAGTTTACCAAATGGATGTGAAATATACATTTTTGAATGTCAACTTAGATGAAGAAGTTTATATTGAGCCACCTGAAGGTTTTTCAATGACAAGTAATCAATACTATGTTTACAAACTAAATAAGGATTTATATGGTCTTAAACAAGCTCCTATATCTTGGTATGATAGGTTATACAAATATCTATTGAGACAAGGCTTCAAAGAGGGATAGTTGATAGTAATTTATATATCAAGATAGATAGCACTCATCAATTACTAGTAGTAGTCTATGATGATGACATAATATTTCATTATGATAATGACAACATAAGTATAGTGTTTACAAATGCTATGAAGACTAATTTTGAAATTTCAATACTTAGAGAACTTTATTTCTTCTTAGGATTACAAATTAACCAAATTAATGAAGGGATATTCATTTCATAGGCAAAATACATCGAAGATATACTAAGAAAGTTTGACATGTTAGATTGTAAGCCAATGAGTAATCCAAAGATCACTGGATGTAAGTTAAGTAAAAAATATGACTCACCAAAATTTGATCAAACTTTATATAGATCTATGATTGGAAGTCTCTTATACTCTACTGCTTCTAGGCCTAATATCATGTAAGTAGTGGGCGTTGTATGAAGGTTTCAAGCTGATCCCAGAGAATCTCACTTGAAATCAATTAAAAGGATATTAAGATATCTCAAGAGCATAATAGAGTATGGTTTATGGTATCCCAGGAGTAAAGAATTCACTCTAAAGGCATACACCAATGCAGATTGGGCAGGATGTATAGATGATTGGAGGAGTACCAATGGTGGTGTCTTCTTCATGGGTGAATGCTTGGTGTTTTGGCTAAGCAAGAAGTAAGCCTATGCATCTCTATCAACTACATAATCTAAGTATATAGTTGTTGCTTCCTATTGTACTTAGGTAATGTGGATGAAATAAACCTTAGAAGATTATAACGTAAGATAGAATGGACCTTGTCTTATCTATTGTGATAATACTAGTGCAATTAGTATCTCTAAGAATTTTGTTATGCACTAAAAAACTAAGCACATTGATATTAGATATCATTTCTAATAAGAGAATAAGCAAGTAATCAAATTTTTAAATTGGAATATGTGTCTACAAAATAAAAAATTATAGACATTATGACTAAGACATTGACAAAAGCCACATTTGAGTATCTAAGACAAAGCTTGGGAGTCATCTCCTTGTCTATGAATCATTAAAAGGTCATTTGAGTAGGAGGATAACATGTTGTAATATATGACAAGTTATGCATGTCATGGATTTGGGGGAGCTAACTCAAATAATTTGAGATGCTTGAAGAGATGGAACATAATGTTAGGGGGAGATTTCTAAGCTCTATGATCAGTTTGTCAAGTCCAAGGATCAGAGAAGTCTAAATTAAAATTGGTGCATGTCAAAAATGGAGCAATTGATTAATATTCTTAAAATTATGTAAGTATCCTAATCATATTAAATAATATTTGAATGCATATATGATGTTGAGAAATGTTTATTGGCATTTTAAGGAAGAGACCCTTTGTCATTAATTTCAAAGGGGGAGAAAGATCAAAATGAAGGAGTTCAAATGAAGTAATTCTAAGGGTGTTTTGACATCAATGACAAAGGGGGATGTTATTGAGTATGGTCATTGATGTTTAGTTATCATTGATGTCAAATAGAGCATGCGGTACTAGTGAATTAATGACAAAGTGATCATATTGATGGTTTGGAGAAGTGTTTGACTTAGTGAGGTAATTGATGGATGTTATTGATGATATGGACATGTTTTATAGGTCCTATGGGATTTTATGAGTGCTTATAGTGCTTATGGAATTGAATTAAATTCATCAAAAAAGTCATATGAAGGTCTAAGCTCAAGTAGTCATCTTGATAGATAAATATGAGTGAGCAGATTAATGACATCATATTTCACATGTGTGAAGGTTTCAAGAGTAGTTTGATACATGAATGGATTCTCCTATGTAAGGAAATCATATGGTTCAAATTTTAGGTCTCGACATGGAGTGAAATAAAATTTATTAATGTGCAAAGTTGGCTTCTTAAATAAAGTTTACAAAGTTTCCATACTTAGCTAAATTTGTGATATCAAAGATCTACGACTAGAATTTAATCAGACCATAGATCTAAACATGAACATTTAATTTGATTGGATAAGGATCTAATGATGTGGTTCAAAGTCAAATAGTCAAGATTGCATGCACTAGTGGCATGTATATTTATCTCATTGATTTGATAAAATATCAAGGGTTCACATGTGTTCGTATAAATAGAGGTCAATGGTGCGGGTCGAGTCAAAGAGTTAAATGTGTAGAAGGCACATAGAGTTTCCAAGTGGCATAATTATGGGAGCTTAGATTGAAGATCAATGGTGAGTGTTGTAAGATAAAGGCCAGGCTACTTCCAAAGAGATTGATGGTGTGTATTTGTTTAAATTTACTAGGAAGCATGCGATAAGGTTAAAGTGTTTGATGTTTAATGTTTGCAAAGTGACCATTGGAGTTTGAATATTTAAATTAATGAGGGAAAACTAGTCTATAAGTTTTGAGCTATATCTTTTGATCAAGGATGAATTTATTGGTGTAGTAAAAATTAAAGTTATAAAGGACTTTAAGGCACATCTAAAGAATTTGGTTAGAAGGTTTGAATATTTGTACAATAAGATCTATGGATATTTAAATTTGATTGTTTATTTGTTCATGGTGCTATTATGTACAAAATATTCTTTAAAAAATGTGTGCTTTAGTAGAAGAGTGTTTTGGTGGGAGTAATCACCTAAATAAGTCTTAGAGGTCATATGGAGTGGACCCATGTATTTTAAAGTGATCTTGTGTTTTTAATTTTCTTAATGAAGTGCTAAAGGGGTAATAGGTCTTCATGATACCTATAAGGGATACTAAGGCCTAATTGAAAGGCTTAGTTTCTTAAGTATGACCCATAGATGTTATGGCCGACCTATGATAATGTATTTGAGTTATGTGTTAGAATGTTAGATGTATTAAGGGTTAATGTAAGTATTATGGCTGACCTAGATGTTGATATTAATGAAGACTCTATAAGAGGTGGAGACCAAGGTAATGGTTTCTAGATTTGTATGTGAATGTGTTGAGAGAGCAAAAGATAGATATGAAAGAAAGATATCAGAGAGAGTGTGATTAGTGGATGGATTGAAGTACAGAGCATATTGATGATGAGTGAAGAAGCTTAGAGTGATCTAAAAGGGGTGTTTGTATGTATTTCTCGTATGAGCAAGTTTGAGTGTGTGTGATGAGTTGAAAGAGTGGTCCTAAACTTTTTTTCTAATTAGATGATCTAAAATCAGAGTCATGGAGTTGTGGATTTCATAAGGTGTTGTGTGGGTGCTTAACATCTAGAAAAAGTGGGTCCTTGTTCATACTTATGGGTGGGTGCTTCATAAAATGTCTCATGTTTGTGATAATCTTATAAGACAAGTAGTCTATGTGTTTATAGGCTTGAGAGTGGGTTTTATTATGCAAGAGGGTTTCCCACGTAGATCTTGTGTTATGTGTGTGATCTTGCATCATATTTCTTATTTATTGAGTATATTATATACTTTATGAATGCTTGTGGTCATTGATTACGAGTTTTAAAGGATTAAAATTAAATTTTGAAATATCTTGCATCATTGATTTACCCCCCCTCTCACTGATTGTAACTCCAACACTTCCCATGTCTTATTGTAAATTAATATATCATCAAATATAACCAACACAAACTTCCTTAAAAAGGCATAAAAACAATGTTTATCAAGCTATAGAAATTATATAGTGCATTTTTAAGACCAAAGGGCATTACCAAAAACTCATAAGGCCCTCATGAGTTCTAAAAGTGGTTTTATGAACATCTTCATCCTTGATTCTAATTTGATGGTACTCCAAACAAAGATCCAATTTTGTGAAATAAAAAACACCATGCAACTCAAGTAAATCATAAAATTTTAGAATAGGAAAATTATCTTTGATGGTGTACGTATTCAGTTACCTATAATCTAGGCACATCCTCCAAGTGTCATCCTTCTTCTACACCATGACCACTGGAGATGAATATGCACTCTAGTTGTGCCTGATGATCCTTGCCTCTAAAATCTCATGGGCCATATTTTTAATTTCACTCTTTTATGTATGTGGATATCTATATGGTCTAATATTTGGTGGTTAAATCCCTATAAATATTTGAATGACATGATCATATTCTCTTATTGGTGGTAGTCCTTTTGACATATCCCCAAAAATAGATGAGTGGTCATCAAGAATCATTTGTAGATCAAGATGTGTAGATGGATTTGTGGGTTAAACTTCTATGGAACATAATTATGTTATAAATACTTCTTCCCCCCTTTTTAGCATCTTTATCATCTAATATTAACTAACCAATTATTTATATTTTTCTTGTAATCTATGCAATTAAATTTTCCTTCCTTCAAAATGAAAGTAAATGAATAGTTCTTGGAAGTTCATCTAAATTGTACCCAAGGTTGTTGGTCATTAGAATCCTAAAACAATGTTTGTACCACCCATGGGAATATAAAACATAAAATAATCTAGATTTTACTTGCCCATAACAACCTTAATACTATGAAATTTCCCTGAATAATTTATTGTGCCACCATCTATAATCATGCCCTAAAATTTGGGTGCTAGGTAAATGAAATAGTTTAATAGAGTGGCCAACTTATGGTTGATGAAGTTATGTGTGTTCCCTGTGTCAATCAACACTATCACCTTCTATTTCTTGAGGAAACCCACCACCTTAAGTGTTTTAGGAGTGCTAATAACTGAAAGTTCATGATAAGAGATTATAGGTTGGGAATCTTAAGGTATCTCCTCTATCTCTTCCTTATCATCATTGGAGGAAGCATCCTCTTCATCATATTAATTGGATCCATCAATGTATAATAAATTCTTCTAAAAAAATTTGTACTTTACTCCACTTGTTTTCATAGGTAAAACATAATCCTTTTACATGCTTCTCTTCAATTTATTGAGGGGTCAATCTAGTAGGTGGAGGAAATGATGGTGTCAATATACTATGATTTCTGAAGTGAGTGAATGGATGCTTATTATTGGATATGAAATTTTCCTCTATGATACATTCCATGATAATAGAATAAGAAACCTTAAGTGGATTAAACATTCATACCTCATGTTGAATGTGGTCCTTGAGGCCACCCAAAAATAAGTCATTTAGGTTCTCATCAATTTTTTTTGCCACATGCAAAGATAGGTTCCAAATGATGAATATAATCCTTGATCAAGCAAGTCTATCATAATTTTACTAGTTGGCTGAAGTAATTCTCTATCACACTATTGTTATAGTGTAATTTCAACTCCTCTGTAAAAACTTAGTGACATTAAGAGTCATGTTTTTCTTTTGAGCACAAAACCATCGATATCAAATGAATTATTCAGGTTCTAGATACAAATATTCCATGATAACCTTCAATACACATGGGATCTGATGTAGATCAAAAAAATTATCCATTTGGTTGATCTAATTGAGTGGATCCTTTCCATCAAATTTATGCATATCTACCTTTGGTAATAGGTTCCTTTATGGTAAGATACTTGGATTTGGATTAGGTTGGTTGGGAGATACACCATGGTTAAGTTATGTAATAATGATATATGGATTATTTGGTTGATTATTTTTATAAATCCATCATGATATTTTCCAAACTAAATTGTATTAATTTCATCTCACATTGTATGCCTTGCATTTCACTTTGAGTGCCTTGCACATTATAGTCAAGCTAGCTCACTTTATGATCTATCTCATAGAAACCTAGTACAAATGATCCAATAACATCCCCTTCTAACTCTATATTTTACTTGTGAGGATTTTTACCTTGAATTTTGGTACCTTTTCCTCAACCCCTAGTTTTTAGTCTTGCCATAAAAGGGCTTGACAATGTCGATCTTGATTGGCACTATTGACCCAATTTTCACCAAGCATTTTTGTACTTATGTCAGCCTCAAATCAAAAAATACAAAGAACATACCCCATATATTTTTTTCTAATATTTATAAAAATGTAAATAATTCATAATAATTCCTTGAATTACGCACTATAGAGCAAATTTATTAAAAAACTAAAATAAAAATAACTCACGCAAAAATGACCTCCAAATGCTAATTTTTATTTTGTGATGTCCTTGATTGATTCCAAAAATTTAGTAAAATATTTGAATGAAAATTCATTGTAGACTGAAATATATAAGTATCTAAAATTATGGTTTTACCCATAATATTACCCAAATCATGGCTCTGATACCACTTGTAATGAAATGAATTCAACAATAAATTAGAATAACAAAAATATATCAAAATATGATTGAAATATATTATAATATATGAATAAAAGACGTGCCACTTCGAGGGGAAAACCTCCACAAGCTTTAATAAGAGCATAATTCACAATATGATGATAAACAACTACACACCACCTCCTCTTTATAGTCTACCTAGGCCATGGTTACTCCATAAGCTGACCTACTAACCAAATGAATGGATAGAGAAATGTGAAATAACATCAAAGAGGGATAAATAAGCTATAATTTGGCTATTCCTATCTTAATACATGCAGTAGGTTAGGGGCATAGCACAAGATACATGATTCACATTTTTCAATCTTTATGGGCATAGTTATAAAAATTAAAACACCATTATTTTACATTGCTTGAATACTATCATAGTTGATATGCCTAAATTACATGCCAAAAAAGACTTGTTGGCATTCCTCCTTCAATGACATGAGTGAAATTTATTGAATTTGAATGATCACCTTGAGTTTCAGAAGCTTTCCTTCCTCAAACTTGATCAAGCCAATTTTATTATCAAATTTTATTTAGATGTTAACCCCTATATCATCCAAAAAAATGGAGTGGCCTTGTTGTTGAATGAGTACCAAGGTTAACAAGTTTCATTTTAGTTGAGGAAGGTATAAGACATTGTCGAAAGCAAAATTTGGAAGCCCTGGTGACTTAAGTTGAATTATCCATTTTATTTAAGTTGTAGACATGTCCTATCTTCCAAATATACCAAACCACATATTAATTCATGAAATACATTAAATAAGTACCTTTATAAATTCATGTTGCTTGATATCATTCCAAGTTGAATTTATTAAGGTATTATTGACTTCATCTAAAATGGAAAGCATACATTCACTAAAAATAAGTCGAGTCTGGTTTTGAGATTTTATTATTTTTCATAAAATTTTTATAGGCCTTAGTCTTGTCCCATGTTTTGCATTCATGAGCCTCATGACTTCCTTTTTTACCACAATGTTTTACTTACAAGTTTTTTTTTCATTTTTGTTTTCATGATGTCGATCATTGTTATTTTTAATTCTACCTCTTCATCATCTATTTTTTATTTTACCTCTATCTTTTTATTAATTCTCTAAAGAGGAAGCCTTATTGGAATAATTTATCTTTTGATGAGCATCAAAAATAATTTCTCCTATGGTTTCAATCTTTCTTCTAAAGGCCTCTTCTCTTTTAGTTGTATTTTCAATGAGTTGATAAAAAGTGATTATCTCCAATCGATTACTTTCTTGTAAAGAATCTAAATAGGTTGAATATGTTGGGAGAAGAGAATTTATGAAGCTAGTCATATATACATCAAATTTTTCATTAACAACCTCAACATCATACTTGATTGTATGAATTTATGAAGCTAGACTAATTACATCACCTTTTTTCAATTCAAGGTCGAACAATTTCAATTGTATTTGTAGGAATTCCAATTCTGAATGAAAATCACACAAATAATTTAACTTATTTAATGTTTCCCATGGTGTGTTTAACCCTTGTATGTGATGAAAAAATTATCCATAAACTAGGGACCTTATCAAGGTTAATGATTTAGAATTAATATGATTCTAGTTTGTGATTATAAAATTCATTAAGAAGCCACAAGCCACTATATTACATTAGAGATAAGCCATTTAAATATATAAATGACATCCTATAAGGAAGGAAGTCATAAAAAAAAAGATTATAATATATATGATTAAACAAACATAAAAAAAAAAAACATATGTATGTGCATTATAATAAACAACTAGAATTGGCACAAACGTATATTTAAATAATAGCTATTAATATAACCTATGTAATGTACCACATTATTTATTACATAATCTAAAACAATTAAATCAAAAATTTTAGTGATATTAAAATAAAATGATTAAGTCCATACATGAACTTATCCAAAGTGTAGTTCCAATACCAGTACAACAATATATCCAAATGTCCATATTGTATTCAATCTATCTTACTAGAGTACATGGGTAATTAGCCACTACAACTACTAAGTAAAGTATGAAATGGTTTTGAATATTGGGTTCACTAGATTCTATCATTCTTTGAATTTTCATAATGTCTATAATCTGTCATATTTTACTTCTTTGTTTGCTAGAGTGATTATTTAAAAAAATAAAAAAAAGAATATACACCAAGACTAAACAACATAACATATTGCCTAAGGGATATTCTTACATCGAGCTGTTAAAGACCTAATGCCTGCTACTTTCCATTATTCAATAAATTTTGTCATCTTAATATTCAAAAAAATCTTATAATTTTTCTATATGACCCATCCTATTTCATCAAAATTCATGGAAAACCTCCATTTTAGTTTGAATTTGGTCTCTGAACTTGTGCTTGGGTTCAATACCATTGAAACAATAGTAAGAGCAAAATTTACTTGCCATTCACCTTGTACCTTATATTTTCCTAACCTTGTAGATTGTAATTACAAAATTAACTTCATCTTTACATACATATTTCATCACAACATGATACCAGTTTGGCCTCTTATGTTGGATTTATTGATTCAATTGTGAAAAGTGAGAAACATTGTCTTGAACACTCGAGTCCTCCCTAGAACTTGATTATTTTGATTTTTATGTCTTTGAACCCTCCTCAATTTTAGTATTAGAACTTGTTAAAATGTCATTTTCATTAGGTAATAGTAAAATACTATAAGTATATTGATCATTATCAGAATATAATGGTACTTTCTCATCTACAACAACGTCTTTACTCACCACAATCCTATATATAGAGACATCTAGAATTATTTACACATTCCTCTGCTTATAATAACCAATAAACATATACACTTTACCTAAAATAGAAGTAGTGGATTAAAAAACATGAAAATTACTTACGCCATGTGTTTTAATAAACAATGCTTCTTTAAATGTTGCATTCTACAAGGCTTGCGTGGGACTTTAGTTGAGAGTGTACATAGCTATATTCACAACTTCTGCCTAGTATTGATATGGTACATTTTGTCTATCTACCATACATCATGACATATACATTACTACCTTATTTTTAATTTCCATGACTTCATTATATGGTGTATAATATTGAATATGTATACCTATTTCTTGTATAATTCCTTGAATTTATCAAATACAAACTCGCCCCCATTAATCAACCTAAGATACTTTATATGTAACATAACTTTCCAATAAAAAAATTTAGAGAAGCATTATAATTTTATATGTAGAAAACAAACCAATTTTTCCTTCAAACATCACCTACAATAAAATAGTAATATAAAGCTTCAAATATTTAAGGTGTTCATATTGTGCCATGTAAACCCACATGTACCAAATCCAATGTTCCTATGGCTTTCCATTCCTTACCAATGTTGAATGAATATATAAAATATTTATCCATCTAACATCCTAAACATAAATTAAAACTCTTTTGAATAGAATAAACATTGGTCATCATGTTAGTCTAACTTAACGTTTGCAAATGTTGATAATCTAGGTCACCAAACCTCTTATGCCACAACTCACTAGTGCTTTTAACCATTGCTAGTGCATGCTCTTTTGTTGTTTTGGGATGCAACTACTTATAAAATCCATTGTTATCAATACCAAAAACAATGATTTTATTTTCATAAAAATTATTAACCATACATTTGTTTCCTTTAAACTCCATATAAATGTTAGGATTTAAAATTATTTCATTTATGGAAAGAACATTGTTGTTTATATAAGGTACAAACCAAACATTCTTGAAAGTGTAAGTAAATAAATTATTTAATGTAGTATGAACATCACCATATCCTCTTAAATAATTAACCCAACCATCATATAAGGAAATAAATTCATTGAAATTATTATATTCAAAAAAATTTACATACCAATCTTTGTGATGTGTAGTGTCAGGATGCACCTAAGTCAAAGTACCATGTTCTTGACTTGGAAAACTTGTTTTTTACTACTAAAAATACATAATCACTTGTTTATATTTGTTCATTTTCTTCAGTGATATTTATAGATTATGACTTCTTAATATTATTTTCAAAATTATATTATCACTTATGATAATCTTTATTTAATTGTCCTGGTTTCTTATAATAGTGACATTTTTCATTTTGACTTATTTTGACCACTTTTGAAAGCCTTGTCATAATATAAAATATTATCATTATACTATCATTCTATACCTATGAAAATTTGTTCATGAATACACTCTTTGTAGATATTGGCATTATTGTTTTTAACTAATATTTCTTTCTTTATTTCTATGTATATGAAATCATGTGCAGTGACTCAATAAATTAGTCAAATGATAGTGAAAAGTTTTACAGTACTAGATCAATCAAATCTTTCTCATATATAAGATTTTAAACTAATTTTAGTTGATCAAAGATATGCTTCAGCTGAAAAAAGCTCATAGATACAACCATCCTCCTGCTTCTTAGAAGGTAAATTTTTTTAAAAAAATAAAATACTCTTCCAAATTTTGAAATCTTGGTATTTAGTTGTTAAAATTATCCATAAATATGAAGCTATAGGTACATTTATAACTCCTCAAACTAAATTATCAAAAACATAAAATTTTAAATTCAAATCTTCTCTATGACATCTATCATAGTCTTCGAGTTCATCTTCTAGCCTTGTTTCTTTGGAAAGTACTATTTAATCAATATCTTGGAACTCACATATAATATCTTATAACTCCATAAACTAAAGTTTTTACCTATCATTTTTTGTGTATTGGGAAACAAAAAGTGTTGTAAGCTAGACATTTCACACTAGTTTTATAGTAAAATAAATAATATAAAAAAAATAGAAAAGCTTTTACAAAAAAATAAGGATTCTACACTAAAACTGGATAATGTTACTAGTTTTTAGCTTAATGTTTTATACAATTTATGAGATATTAAATTAATAGTGTTCCACTCAATTACCTAAAAATGATATAAAAAATAAATTTCAAGATTTATGTAGTCATATAAAATGTTAAATTTGGTAGCTTGAGTGTGACTTGTGACACCCAATCCATATGTCCCTCTTGCATGCTCTCATGACCCCTCTAGGCATCTTTTTACTGATTCCCAGTCATCCATAAGCTTTCAAGACCTCATTCTAGCTTAACCAAGACCCTTTTTCCATGCTTATTCCATCCCCTTAGGTCTTGAGCCTATAGGACAAGATCACTAGGGGTGGATTATAGTGTTGGACCCTAGGGTGTCCCCTTTCTAGTGCTCTTATCCAATCATATTTTGAGCCTAGGTGACCATTTCCCCCTGATTCCTCTTCTTCATTTTGTCAGCCTAACATGATTTCATTTAACCCATGACCAATAGATCTCTATAAAATCACATTCAAAGTTCATTTAGAAGGGTTGACAATTATTTTTAAAAGAAAACAAGAATACAAGTAGGACCACTAAGGAAATATTTCCTATTCTTTGAATACATCCAACCAATACTACAAGCTCACTCAAACCCTTACATAAGTCCCCAGCCACCTCAAGCACACCTAGTTTAACATTTTTGCATCTGCACACACTATTGCACAAAGCACATTAAGTGGGAGAACTACATATGGCTTGATCCCTATTTAGAGTATTGGTATGTAGGCAACATACCCACACAAGGGGTGTAGATACATGTTTAGTTCATATTACACACACTAACCCCCCGCCGCACCCCCCGCCGCCCCCCCCCCCCTCCCCGCTCTCAAGTTTCATTCAAGCATATTAAAGATCTAGGTTGAAGATTAAATTAGCTCTACAAGGAGCTTCATTTATAGTCAAGACTTGAAATTTCATATTCAAACTGATACAAGGATAATGGATAAAACTTAGAAAACTTAGATCTTTGTGACTAGTTTAGACAATAATGGTAGGACCTAAACTATAGTGTCAAACCCTGAAGCTCCTAGCCTTTCACTGAATGAAAGCTAGATCCTAATTTATGATAGTGTCCCAGTTCTGTAAAGCTAGTACCAACTTTTGTCTTAGCCATCTCAGTCTATTTCCAACTAAGTCTAATTTTCTCTCTATTTATTGTTATTTTTAGAAAGGTTAAATATATATTCAAATTATATAAATTATTATCTTAATTATTACAATATTATTTACTGATTTTATTATTCCAAACCCTTAACTAAATTAAGAATAATACACCAATATTCCCAAAATAGTTAAATCATTTGGTGAACTTGACTTACTTCATTTATACATAAAAACCTTAGAAACCTTAGGGTAAATTCCTTGTTAATTTTTATAATATTTTTTTGATTTTTTACTTGCATATTTAAATAAAAAATTCACTTTAAATTTTAAAAATTTATAGCAATTTAATTTTTTTTCCAAACCCTAGTTGTATATACTAGTTCCCTTTAAATCAATAATTTTATAATAAATTTTTGATTTTTTTACCTGCATATTTAAATTAAAAATTCACATCAAATTTTAAAATTCCATAGTAATTTTCAAAAAATTATTTTTTGCAAACCCCTAGTTGCATATACTAGGTCCCTTTAAATCAATAATTTAATAATTTTTTACCTGCATATTTAAATTAGAAATTCACTTTAATTTTTAAAATTCCATATTAAATTTTAAAAATAATCATTTTCAAAACCCTAGCTGCATATACTAGGTCCCATTGCTTTTAAGGTATCACCTTACATGTTTGTGAGCTTCACATCTTTTTTATGCACTTTCTAGTTTGTTGTTTTTAGGACTTTGCATATCCTATATTTAATCCTTTCCTTCCATAACACCTTGATTATTACAAATTATTAAAACAAATTCAATCAATTTTCAAATTGTTTTGCTACCTTAATAATGGCCCAGTACACTGGTTTTGATGAAACTGATGAGAGGGAACTCCAAGACCTTTTAACTAAACACCCTAACATGCAAGATGACATGCTTAAAATACTATAAGGATAAAAATATAAAGTGAACAATGGTTAATCTTCTCAAACCACAGAGCAACCAATCAAAAATGATACTATGAGGGTAACTATGTCTCAACAACCCCCTATAGTAGCCCAACCTTCCTATGAGGCACCACCAATTATGGCTAGTGCGTCTTTGTCTCTTTATGTGGTAGTCCTTATGTAAGAGATAAAATATCTTCAATCCAAGGTACTACATCTTGAGCAAGGTACTTCTAGACCTACATAAGGCTTGGATTATTCTATTCTACTCCATACACCATTGGCATGTCATATTACTTCTACACCCTTACCACCAAGTTTTGTTTAACCCAAGATCACTCTATATGATGGCAAGGGTGATCCAGAGACACGTTTGAGAGATTTTCATGTATCATGTTTTGACTGTGCCAAATTATTGGATACTTACCAAGCTATTTCCATGAAGTCTAAAGGATTATGTTTTACAATGGTTCTATAGTCTATTGAAATAATTAGTCAATGCATTCAATCCTTTATTTGACATATTCCTAGATCATTTTAGCATTAACATTGCTGATAAGGTTTCCTATGCCCAAGTTGTACAATAGAAATAAAGGTCAAATGAACATCTCACAGATTAAGTTTTTTGATATAAGACTATCTTGGTTAAGATGATTAGCCCCATGGCTGATCAAGAGTTACAAGATCTCTTCAAATAGATTATTCTACCAATTATGCATGAATAAATAATGTTCAGAAGGTTCTCTTCCTTCATTGAATTGTGTCACACACACGGAAGTCAAACTAATCTCAATGAGAAAAATCAAATACATAAGTATATCAAAAACAAAAAACAAGAGTAACAAAAAATTCCCATACAAAGTAAAGGTCAATGATAACAAGAGTCAAAATCAACCAATAGTTAATGCAACATCATATTCCCCTTAATGAGTGGTTTTATCAGCACCTCATCAATGAAATTTTACTAATCTACCAATTTCTCTAGCCAAAATTTTATAATAGCTACTAGAATATAATATCATATCTCTCCCTCCTATTTAGGAAGTTGATCCAACAAAGCCTCTTCCATAGGAATATGATCATAATGCATTTTGTGATTTTCATAGGGAACCAAGCCATACAACAAACAAATGCATTGGTTTGAAACATAATATACATGACTTGATAGATGGAAATGTATTGGTCTTAACACTCTAGTTGAGCCTCCTTAGGCAAAGCAAACATAAGATAAAACTTTGAAAATATTCTCAAATCCTTTTCCATAGCATTCCAAATAAGAGATAGGGGATACATCAGGTGTTCACCATGCATATCATGCACATCTGCAACTAAATACATATATGGCACCTTCATTTGAGACACATCCTTTGAGCAACATGATTGGTGTATATAATTCTAGAGTTCTAGCTAGACCTTCCATCTCCTTCTCAAAGTAGGAGATAGTTGAGGATGATTCAGATTACCATGCACTCTTTATCAAAGCTTACGTTCATAATCATCCTATTCATAGTGTTTTCATAGACAATGGATCTAGTGTGAACATGTGCACTATGACATTATTGTAACATTTAGAAAATTTAGAGAAATATTTTACCTCTATAAACATAGTTATCAGTGGATTCAATGGGCACATACAAATTTCATTGGTGAGATTGTACTTCCTCTACCGGTTAAACCTACACATGTGGCCACACCATTTACTATTGTTCCCAATACAATATTTTTTGATATGTTACTTGGTCAACCATTGATTCAAAAACTTTGTGCAGTAACTTCTACAGTTCATAGATGTGTGAAATTCATTCATGTTAATCATATTATTATAGTTGGTGGAGTTCCATATGAGTTACCACTCCTCACTTCAGAGCCATCTACTACTTTGTAGTCACCATTTTTAGTTCCACCACTAGTTTCAGTTCCTCTTCTAGTTTAGATTCAAACATAGTTGAGACCTCCATCACTAGTATAGAGAGTTCATACACTTTTAATTATATGCATTATCCTTGATTACTTCACTCTACCCATTGAGGGGGCATCTTACTTCTACATTCTAGACACATATTGATATATCTACCCACTAGGGGCATATTTCACATGATTATACCATTAAGCTTATGCCATTATTACACCACACACTCTAGTTATCATATTGATGTACATTATTTACCAGCTTACACAAATTTCTCTATCGACACTCACTCGTATATAACACTTATATATTTCTTAACATATACCTATTCTTGTGCTCCATGTCTTGCATACTTTCACTTCTTGATTTGATTAGTTAGACATGATTGTACTTCTAATATATTAAATGCTTTCCTTTCTTCCTTTGCGTAGATAGATATGATTGTATTGAGTAGTTCTTATTTGTCTCTTGTATGTTCCTTAGGACATTTTTCAATGTCCTTTTCTTGTACTCTTCTATGTGATTGTGGCCCTCATGCCAATATTGCTTATTTTTAATTATATGTGTATGCAGAATTTAAACATGCCTTGTATGTTTGATTTCTAATTTGAGTGACATGTGCCCATGTCCCTTATTTACTTGGCCCCTTGGCCAATCTTGTACACTTCTTGCTTCTTTCCTTGTGTGCTTATTGTTTATTTGTTTCTCATTGTTTGCAATGCCATGATCTACATCATGCATTATCTTGCTTTCCTAGATGTCATGATGGACATCAGGCTCCATCCCTCCTTGAAAATTAACTGCTAAAAACTAACACTTCTAGTTATAGTTCACTAAAATACAAATGCTATTACATTTTTATATCTATCTAGGCATACCCCTATTGATTTAACAATCAATATTAAAAACTATTTTATATCTTGAGATATCTTGTTGATAATCATTGCTATATCATGTATTTTCTAACATAACACACTTTCATGGCTCTTTCTTTTGAGGGAATTCATTGTAGGGTCTTCATTCCTACCCTCTGAAGAAGGGGAAACAAATAGGGGTTTTTCATAGAGATCAGAGCTCCTATGGGTTAAAAAATTAATTTTTATAACATTTAGAACAATAATCATAGGTCAAACTAGACAGAATAGACCAAAAAATAGTGATGATTACATAGAAGTCATAAGTTTTAGAAAAGGACAACAATGCCAGACATGGAAAATAATGTCAGACAGAAGGGTATCTTATTTTTATCCCTCTTGTCTAAATAACAAAAAAACTAGACTTTCTAGAAACAAGCAAAAAATTAGGTTCAACTATAGTTTTGTCACATATAGACCAGTTCAAATTCAATAGTTTTTCTCAAAGAATCCAGATATAGGGACATCATGTGTGGCATAATGGATCTAGATTCTAGTTTTAGATAGTGAAGTTCGTATAACTTCTAGATCAAAATCCATGTTATAGACACCAGTGATTGGGGGCAATGTGCATGGCACGTTTGTCTTCTTTTCTTTATAAGTTTATCATATTACCTAGGCATTCTCAGGAATTGCATGTCTTTTCAGTGCTCTTATCCAATCACATTTTGAGCCCAAGTGACAATTTTCCCCTGATTCCTCTTCTTCATTATGTTAGCCTAGCACAATTACATTTAACCCATGACCAATAGATCTCTATAAAATCCCATTCAAAATTCATTTAGAAGGGTTGGCAATTATTTTCAAAAGAAAACAAGAATACAAGTAAGAACACTAAGATAATCTTCCCTATTCTCTGCATACAACCAATCAATACAATTACAAGCTCATTCAAACCCTTACACCAGTCCTTAGCCACCTCAAGCACACCTACTTTAGCATTATTACATCCGCATAACACTATTGCATAAAACACATCAAGTGGGAGAAATACATATGGATTGATCCCTCTTCTAAGTATTTGTATGTACTTAGGGTACCCACATAAGGGGTATGGATACACGTTCAGTGCATCTTACACAAACTAACACCCCACCTTTCTCAAGTTTCATTCAAGCATATTGAAGATCTAAGTTAAATATTATATCAGCTCTACAAAGAGATTTATCAATATTCAAGACTTGAAATTTCATAGGCAGACTAATACAAGGATAATGGACAAAACCCAGAAAACTCTTATCTTTGTAACTATATTGGACAATAGTGGTAGGACCTAGACTATAGCACATGACCCCAAAGTGTCCTATTTTTGATGCTCCTATCCTTTCACTGAATAAAATCTAGTTCTTGATTTTCAATAGTGTCCCATTCCTACACAACCAATACTAGCTTTTTTCTCACCTGTCTCAATCTATTTCTAGCTAAATCTAATTTTCTCTCTATTTATTACTATTTTTAGAAAGGTTAAACATATAATCAAATTATACAAATAAGTAGATTAATTATTGGAATATTATTTACATTTTATTATTCCAGACCCTTAACTAAATTAGGAATAATACACCAATATTCCCAAAATAGTTAAATCAATTGAAAAATAGTTTGTGCAAAATTATTTATACACATAGTTTTGGTCTTTTAACTGGACAATTAAGAAAAATTTGAGGGTTTTATGCCTTATCATTCTCTAAATTTGAAATTAACTATTCTCCAGGCAAGTGTTTAAGGTAAATGTTATAAGGAATATATAATTTGAATATTATTTAAATAAATAAACTTATAAATTATTTCTCAAATGTTTTTTCCCTTAAATATTCATGGTTTTCACTAAAATTTGGTTTAAAATTTTAGAACTTTTCAACATCTAATCATAAATAACCTTTTCATTATGAAATAATGGCATTCTACCTCAGAAAATAGTGCCTCTTTTTAGTCCATTTATATTGAATTTTGAAATTGAAAATGGAGAAGATAAGCTTGCTCACATTAATAGAGAAATACCAAATTAGATTAATGTGCCACACCTCTCCATTTGATTCTGATTGAAATGTTTTTCCATAACTACCATGATTTGAAAAAAATACTTGCATCATAAAAAATATGCACAATATAAATTAAAGTAATTTATATCTAAAAAAATAAGAAAAAACTCCTCTCCAAGCAACCACATCTCTCTCCAAGTTGAAGTTGTGCCTCCCTTCAGTTTCACCCAACTTAAGAAAACATAATGTCTCCTCTCAAACCTAATTACTATTGGATAATTAACCTTATTTGGATTTATTATAGGTTTATAAGTTTATCCTAAGTCTTGTTTATGTGTGTAATTATTATATTTATAAATTCACTTTACCCTAACATTATGAGGTGTCACTCACCTCTTTTTTCCATTTGTTGGATTTGGAAGTTACTTGTGCAAGTAAATCCTCCCCCACATGTCACACACATCCTCCTCATTTGTAAGAGGATTATGACACTTGGCACACACATGAATCTTACTCATATAACTCCTATTTATCTTCTTTCTCTATTTAAATAGTTCTCCTCTTCCACTCTTCTAACACAACATAATCTAGTCTCTTCTTGACTTTCTCTTGCATTCTTATGATGCTCTCTTGGTTTAATATCATTCTACTCCTTCTCTCCTAGCTTATTCTTGTTATGTACTTTAAGATTCATTTTTTCAAGGATTATAATAATATTTTGGGTTTTTTTATTCATTTAAGGGTTTTCCCACTTGTCAAATATCTTGTCTCATACTTTTTTTTACTCACTTTTCAAGGTAATCTTGTTTAAGCATTTTCTTTGCTTGATTTCAATGTTATTTTTTTGATCTTTGGAAATAATTCTATTATGGTATCAAATCCAGGTTAATATAATTTTGATCCTTGAGAGGTATTCTTGATTCTTGTTATTTTATTTTACTGCATTTTCAATGTTATTTATGAATGATTTTGGAATATAATGCTTTATGGTATCAAAGTGTTGGTTGTTTTAAAGCTGATCCTGATTGTTGCACAAGCCTTTCTTGGAGGAATCTCATTTTTTTTTTTTTAATTCCTCCATTTTTGTTTCCCTCTAACCTCCTTATTTGTAGGTTTATAAAATAAAAATTCAATCTATTTTTATGTATTATCAGCTTTCAAGATCTAAAAGATTGAAAACAAATTACCCCATGTATGCATATTTTGATTTCT
Organism: Torreya grandis; assembly: GCA_037957365.1. Taxonomy (NCBI): domain Eukaryota; kingdom Viridiplantae; phylum Streptophyta; class Pinopsida; order Cupressales; family Taxaceae; genus Torreya; species Torreya grandis. The sequence continues at coordinate 1,646,966 of JARHVA010003941.1, read as the reverse complement.
AGTTTACATATTTCAATATGAGGTTTTCATGGATTCTAGTTTTGAGTTCTAGTATTTTTATTTTTTTTTATCTTTTTGGTTCTTTTTTAAGACCATTATTAAATAAATATTTCTATCTTTGTCTTTTATTCTTTCATTATTTTATGTGATTCTTGACTTGGTCATTTGGGTATTTGTTTTTTATTTTATTCTCTTTGCACCTTTAATTAAATCTTATTTTTTGACTTTGGTGCATGTGCACGCCTTTTCATGTATTAACTTAGTTTTATTGGTGTATCTTATCTTTATTTGGTTCCTTTATGTGATTTAGCAATTAAATTTATTTTGTTTCACCCTATGCTATGTATTTTGGTATTCCTCTTAGAATTGTTCTTACCTTGTCCTTTTAATGTACAACTATGTCATTTGCACTTTTCTTTGTGCAATATCACCATTCCTAATAACACATTTTAATATTGTGTCTATTTTTTGGCCTTCTAGTGTGTAGTCTACCCTTGGGTATCTCTTTTTATTTTAAAGCTATTTTTTTTCATCTTGATCTTTATAATTCTACCTTGTTGTAGAGACTTTGTCTTTGTTTGCATTCTTATCTTATGTATGTTCTATATTTTTAATGATTTCACTTTGTTATACATTTATATAGTTTGCATAATACCTTATGTTAGGGCCATTCGCTATCTTTGATCAAGTATAATGCTTAACTCCAAAATATTATTTTTGGTTCACTATTAAGGGATTTACTTATCATAAAATGTTTGCCAAGCTAAGACACTTTGTTTAGCTTATTACTTTTTTATAGCATTGTTATTCTCTTCTATCTTGGCATAATATTTAGTTATGTTAGTTTGTATTGGCATCTTGTAGTTAATGTTTTGAATATTTATTCACTTCTATCTTGGCACAATCTAGTGTATGATCTTTTTTTTTTGAATATTTGATGTGTACTATAATGTTCTTGGGCATAACAATTTAGCTCTCCATATTTCCTATCATGATTTATAAAAGGGTAAATTTTTTTTATTATCTTTATGTTATTCCTAACAAAACTCACTATTTATACATGTTGGGATTTTCAAACTTACTCTCTTTTATTTGCATTTATGAGTGTGCCTTCAAAAATGGATATACTGCTTAATAATTTTTATTTTTTTAATCTTGTTGGTTATTTTTACATACCATTATTCAACATATATTTGTATATTTGTCATATATTCTTTCATTATTTGATGCAATTATTGACTAGGTCATTTGGAGATTTATTTTTTATTTCATTCTCCTTGCACCTTTAATTAATTTTTTTTTTTTGAGTTTGATGCATGGGCAAGCCTTTTCCTATATTGGCTTAGTTTTCTTGGTGTATCTTATCTTTATATGGTTCCTTTATGTGCTTTAGTGAATACATTTATTTGGTCACCTTGTGCTAAATATTTTGGTGTTCCTTTTAGAATTTTTCTTACCTTGTCCTTTTAATGTGCAACTATGTTATTTTCACTTTTCTTTATGCAATAACACCATTAATAATAACACATTTAAATGTTGTGTCTATTTTTTGGCCTTCTGGTTTGTAGTCTACCCCTGGGTATCTTTTTTTTTAATGTTATTTTTTCATCTTGATTCTTATAACTAACCTTTATAATTCTACCTTGTTACAAAGACTGTCTTTGTTTGCATTATTTTTTTATTGATAAGCGCCTATTTATATTAATATAAAACAAGATATGGTACAATTATAATCATAAAAAAATGGATGGAAAAATTCAAACCCACAATAAAATCCACACTGAGGGTTAAAAAAACCCCTCAAGAAAATTCATAAAAACTGGTCACAATGTGACCATACCAAAAAAAAAACTACATCACATCAATTGACATCAAAGTAGAGAAACCAAAGTAATAATACCATTAACAAGAACATTTATGTCGAAATAGAAAACATGAACATTTATGTTTGTATTATTCTCTTATGCATGCTATTTTTTTTAGTGATTGCTCTTTGTTATGCATTTTCTAGAGTTTGCATAGTAATTTCTGGTAGGGACATTCTCTATCTTTGAGAAGGTGTAATACTTAACTGAAAAATATTATTTTTGGTTCGCTATTAATGGATTTACTTATCATCAAATGTTTTCTAAGGTAAGGCATTTTGTTTAGCTTATTCATTTTTTTAGCACTATTATTCTCTTCTATCTTGGCATAGTATTTATTTAGGTAGGTTTGTATTGGCAGCCCATAGTTAATGTTTTGAATATTTATTCACTTCTATCTTGGTACAATATAGTGTAAGATCTTGTTTTTCAAATATTTTATGTGTACTGTAATGTTCTTAGGTGTAATAATTTATATCTCCATATTTCCTATCATGCTTTATAAAAGGTTAATTTTTTTTTATTATCTGTGTTCTTCTTAACAAAACTCACTATTTATGCATGTTGGAATTTTCAATCTTACTCTCTTTTATTTGCATTTATGAGTGTGCCTTGAAAAATGCATATAATGATTAATAATGTTTTTTGGAATCTTAAAGAGGACATGAATTTTTGAAAACTTTATTCAACATAAATTTAGAATAAGGTTGTTCTTCTTTGAAATACAATCACAAGTAAGTTTTTTTTCTTATAAGTGCCTCCACACCCTAGTTTGGTGTTTTGTTGTGGACTTACATTTACAAGTTAATAGATCTAAAAATCAACCTTATACAAGCTTGTTATTTTAAGCATTATTATTTTTATCTTAGATCTTGCTTTTATGGCATTCAAATTCACCTTTTTTATCATTTAAAAATTTTTCACATTAAATTGATTTTAAAAATCAATAAATTATCTCTCAAACATGAAAATAAATGTCAAAATGATACTATTTATACTTTGTATAATTCTATTTGTGCACTTAAAATTAATTTTCATGATAAAATTTAGAACATACAATCCAATTTTGTGCTCTAAATTAAAAACTTATGTCTTTCACATATGTTAATGGTTAAACAATTGAAACTCTTTATTCTTCTAAACAAACCAAAAATTATTTGCTCACTTATTCTACCAACCCTAGCTTAAAAATCATGTAAAGTATGGGATACTTAGGTGGTGGGATTGGTAAGTGAGAAACTGGAGTTCTTAAATATCTTTTGCCTACTTTTAATGCAAATTTTAAAGGCCTTAGTTTTATTGATTCAATTGATTCTAATGAAAATTTAGAATCATACTATCATCCTCATTGAAGGACTAATAATGTAACTTCTTTTGATTATAATTCTTGAAATTCTCATGCTTTGGTTAAAATTGATAAACCTTGTACACTTTATGAAAAAAATGGGCATCGTATCTCTAAATTTTAAAAATTGCATCCATGTAAATTTTGTGGTAAATCCACTCATGAGACTTTGCATTATTGAAAAATGACTAAATATCATACCTTTAAGGTTAACACTATTTAGATTCCTAAAGATAATGGATCTTATAAATAATTTGATGTGTATTCATGTGATAATTATTCAATCGATTCAAAATGAATATATTTTACAAGAGACATATCTTATTTGTCTCATTTTTTGATAAACCCAATATTTTATCCATTCCTTGCTTTTTATTGTAAATGACATATGCTTTGTTAGAGCTTATTTTGACTAACTTATTTTTGCAAAAATTCAAAATTTTTGTTAGAAGTTATATTTTTCTCCATTTGCCTTTATTACATATGTTTTTAGTACATTCTTTATATGTAGATCATGTTATGGCATATTGGTTTCTTAAATTTAAAGTGGGTGTTAACTTATTTGTTTTGTAGGTTTTTGTGATTCATTTTTCCTTCTTGTAGGTATTTTTTCCATTGTGGATTGACCAAATTGTCTAAACATGATTTTTTGAGATTATTGATGATCTCACCTTCATCCTTTTGAATTTTGGAGGCACATTCTATTCTTATTTATTCTATAAAATATTGTAATTCTTCTTGAAGGACATTTCTATTTATGGGGAGTTTTATGTAATTTCAACTCGCTTCCTTGTTTGAAAAAGGTTTTTTCCACTTTTGTAACTCCAAATTAAGCTTAAGGGAGAGTTTTGGAGAATAAACCTTATTTGGGTTCACTATAGATTTATAATTTTATCCTAAGTATTTTTTATGTGTGAATTAATTATATTTATAAATCACTTTATCATAGCCTTATGAGGTGTCACTCACATCTCTTGTCTAGTTGTTAGATTTGGGACTTACTTGTGTAACTCCTCCCACTACATGTCACACACATCCTCCTCACTTATAAGAGTATTAGGAAATTTTTAAAATAGAGTAAGATTTTTCATGTAACTCAAATTTTTGTTGATCTATTTAAAAATATCTCCTCTCCCATTCTTCTAACACAACATAATCTAGTCTCTTCTTGATTTGCTCTTGCATTCTTGTGATGCTCTCTTGGATTAGGGAAAAAATATTATATTTATCTCATAGATTCTTCTTGATATGTACTTGGAGAATAATTATTTCAAGGATTCTAATAATATTGTGTGGTTTTTCTCTGTTTGATGGTTTTCCCACTTGTCAAATATATTGTCTCACACTTTGTGGTTTACTCACTTTTCAATGTAATCTTGTTTAAGAATTTTATTTGTTTGATTTAAACATTAATTTTTTGATATTTTGAAATAATTATATTAATTACCATGTCCTCATAATTTATTCTTATCAAAGTAGACATACACAACTTTCTCCTCTATGATACACTATTTTCCATTTACAACACCCTCCTTCCTGCAAGAGAAGACATATAGGACACTTCACCACAAAAAATTATTTTCACTTCATCACCTCTAAACATAACACCTCCTTTCCATAGGTAAAAACAAACTAGTAATAGAAATAAAAAATAAATATAGTTTCTTATTTTATTTTCCTTTGTCTACCTTTTCACCTCTAGGCTAACCAAATATGGATTTCATGAGGCAAGAACTCAACTCTTCTCTTTTAGGTTTCTCTAACTGTAAGTTATGAAACCATATAAAATTAATTAAAAATCCACAATCCATTATTATTAAATTACACATGAGCCATTATAATATCTCAATGACATTTTACAAACAAGGTAGTCATACAAATCAATATTACATTGTATATGCTTAAACAATCATAAGAGAATCAACTTATTTTGTGCATTCTAATAAATAAATAGAATTAGAACAAATATATATTTTAAAAATGGATAATAATATAACCTATGTAACATATTAAATTGTTTATTAGATAATTATTCTAACATTTGTATCTTCATCACAAATGTTGAGCCATAAATGTTTGAAAATGAGAGTATTCTAAACTTGTCTAGACCATTCTAACCATGTGTCCTTATGGGTTAGTGTTTTGCCAATTATTTGTTTGATTGAATGTATTTTTATATCAATATGAGATGCATTGGTACCTTATTACTCTAGTTTGTTTTTATTTCTATATGCCATCGGATCAATATACCAAACCTATTGATATGATCATCCTTCCTATATACCCATCGATATATGGAAAAAACTCATCATTCCATTATAAACAATAGCATATGAAAGAGATTTTAAAATATGTGAGAGAAGAGTGGTGTATGGAAATTAGGTATTACATGAAAATGATTCATCCTATCAATGATACCTACTTATAAATAAATCCTTGTATGTGGGCATAACTTCCCAATATACTCAAAATTTCTTATTATTAGGATTTACATCTAAGGACAAATAAAATGGTAATGGAAGGAAACAAGAAAATGAAAATTATGTACTTATTTATCCCTATACATTTATAGGGTAACATAATTAGATATAATTATTTTAGCTATGATAGATGTTAAATGGAATAATTTAAACATGATAAATTTACTTGTAAATGTGAACCAAAGACACCACATATATCAAACACTACAATTTTTAGAATTTCAAAACCTATACTAAATTAACTTATTTTTAAATATTTAAATAATTTAATAATCCTCTAAAATAAATAATTTTTTTCATAATAATAACATTATATATATATATTCAAAATTTAAAATAAAATCCCCATGGGGAATAAATTGAAACTTAATCAAAAGATGAACACATGCTAGAAGGAGATTCATATCAATAAAATGAGACAATATTTATTTCACAAGAAACACCAAAAAATATGCCAAAATATACCACACAATTATTGAAATATGTCAAACCTAATAAATTTGGAAAAATATGCATATATATCCAAAATTTAAAAGAAAATCCCCATGAGGAATAAATTGAAACTTAATCAAAAGGTGAACACATGCTAGAAGGAGATTCATATCAATAAAATGATACAATATTTATTTCACAAGAAACACCAAAAAAATGCCAAAATATACCACATAATTATCAAAATATGTCAAACCTAATAAATTTGGAAAAATATGCATGTGTGTGTGTGTGTGTGTGTGTGTGTGTGTGTGTGTGTGTGTGTGTGGGGTGTGTGCGCGTGCGTGTGTGCATGTGTGCATGCGTGTGTGCGTGTGTGCGTGCGTGCGTGCGTGCGTGCGTGCGTGTGCGTGTGTGTGTGTGTGTGTGTGTGTGTGTGTGTGTGTGTGTGTGTGTGTGTGTGTGTGTGTGTGTGTGTGTGTGTGTGTGTGTGTGTGTGTGTGTGTGTGTGTGTGTGTGTGTGTGTGTGTGTGTGTGTGTGTGTGTGTGTGTGTGTGTATCCAAAATTTAAAATAAAATCCTCATGGGGAATAAATTGAAACTTAATCAAAAGATGAACACATGCTAGAAGAAGGAGATTCGTATCAATAAAATGAGACAATATTTGTTTCACAAGCAACACCAAAAAATATGCCAAAATAGACCACACAAATATTGAAAGATGTCAAACCTAATGAAGTTGGAAAAATAGGCACTCAAAACACACACAAAAAATAAATATGCTCCTACAAGAGATTTAAGATAATCTAGAAAATTTTACCTTGGAATACCAACAAGAATAATAAATCAATATTGCTTTTGATTTACAACCAACCTCCTTAAAATAAGATGAAGAGATTTAGTGCATGGAGAAAAGTAATGAAAATTGAATATGATGCCTTGATCAAGAATGGAGTTTGGGAGTTAGTTGATCCTCTACTCAAGCATAAAACCATTGGTTGTAAATGGGTCTTTAAAATCAAATACATAATATATGGCTCACATAAAAAACACAAAGAAATAATCATCATAAGGGGTTATGTTAAAAAATAAGGGATAGAATATAAGGATACCTTTGTACCAACTACTACTATTCATATGTTATTGATATTAGTAGCACAAAATGGATGGAAAATTCATCAGATGGATGTGAAAATTGATTTTCTAGGTGGGAAAAACCCTATTGATAACTCTTTATTGATGATCTTTTAGGTCTCTGCCATATTGCCAATCACCACAAATCTAGGTAGAATATTACTTTATTTGCATTAATCACTGATTTTGATCAATGGTTCACCCTCTAGGCCATAAGAGTTACCCTTTATTTAATGACCACTTCCTCTCTTTATATCCATGGATGCATATAAATTTGGAATGTTTGAGGTCATACTGATCTACTATGTAAGTATGCGATCAAGAACAATTGTCAACTTTTTTGAAACATGAAAATTATTTGTTTACAATAGGTCAAAATTTATGACTTCTTAATTCAGAATGCAACATAAGTAATTTAGCCTGGGGCCATATGTCAGGATATTGGGCATGATGCTCAACATGGTGGGGCCATTAATTTTCTATCTCCAGAGCTAGCTCATAATATTATTTCATGGGGTTCAGACCCCACCCACTAGGTGGAGACTTTAACAACTACAACATTTGGATGGTCAATTTATATGCCTTTAATGATGTTTTGGAGTAGGATACCTTGTGGAGGTGGTTGGTAGACCTTATCATAAATGCACATTAGATCCTCTATGGTTATTTTAACATGTTGGAGTTGGTAGAAGATAAACAAGGATGCCTTCTAAGGTGGTGGTGCACTGGTGAGAAAGAATCATGGTTTTATGTGTAAAAAAAATTTGGGGTATTTTATCCCAACCATCACCAGAGGAAGAATTAAAAATACCCCTAGTTTACTTGGTCTGAATTATATAGGGTGCTTCAACACCTTCTAGCTAAGTAAGATCTTTTCTATTTTTCCCCAGTCTAAGACATGCTAGTTTTTGTCATTCCTGATACTTTTTTTTATCAAATTACCACCCTATTTGATTTAATATTGAGTGTACCTCACCTCAAGTTAATCCTACCTCCATGTAATTATATCTCAATACTTCCCACCTCAATCATGAATGAATGGTGGGCCATATTGTCAGAATTTGGAATTTGGTCCCTTGTCTAGAGGGAGATACTATGTAGATTCAATGGTGGTCTAGCGCTCATGCTCATACTTCCACCTTTATTTGGATATATAGTAAGCAAGTGGATATTTTTAGATGGTGTCTACATAATGATATAAATCATGATAATATCTGAGTTTCATAGGAGTTGGAGTAGTCTCCCTTCAATGTCTACCTTAAAAATTGAGTGTCACATTGGAGATATAAACTCCAAATTGAGGAAGCGCACAAATCCAAAGGATCTCAACTAAGCTCATATGCACTTATTAAAAATTGTGACAAATTTTCTAAGGATTTTTTCGCCCTTCTCCACTCTAAGAGAGTTGTTGATCGAATCAAAGCTATTAAGGAAGGAAACACTAGACTTACCAAACTTATTGATATTCTACAAGTTTTTGTTCATCATTACCATGGTGTATTATTAGTCCAAGCTTCCTCTCTATACATATAGGTGACTCTCCTTCAATGTATCTAGGTTGTTCCCTATAAAGTATCCAATTATCAAAGAGTTACATGTGATAGGAAATTATATCTCAGTGAACTCCATGAGGTTGTTAAGTAGATGGCAATCGACAAAGCTCTAAGAATTGATGGTTTCCCATGTAAGTTTTATCAAATGCTTTAGGATACTATTGGTCCTAATCTTCACCAAGTTTATTCTAAAGTTTTTATAACCAATTATTTTGGAGCCCTTATAAATCAAGGGAACATCAAGTTTATTCCCAAGGCTATTAATCCTATAATTATCACAAATTGGAGGCCTATTAATTTTCTCAATGTCTCCTATAAGATTATTTCTAAAGCTTTAGCTCTCAGGGTGAAACACATTCTCCCTTTATTTATTAGGAGTGAGCAAACTAGCTACATCTAGAATAGGTTCATTATGGATAATGCCATTATTATATGGGAAGGTATGGAATATGCTCATATTTCTAATCAAAAAGATTTATTTTTAGAAAGTTTATGACAACATTAAGTGGCCATTCATTTTGGCCCTGTTACAGGCACTTGGCTTTGGCCCCAAATTTATTCAGACTATTAATATAATTTTTTAGGATGCTAAGGTCTGTATCACTATTAGAGGTACCTAATCTTATTAGTTTGAACTTCATAATTTTATCTATAAATGATGTCATTTAGCCCCTTCTTTATATATGCTTATAGTAGAAGGATTTAGCTACCTCCCAAATAATTATGTTTCTAGGGGTTTGATGAAAGGTATCTCTCTTCCCCACTCTGATAGACAACTTTTAAATGGTCACTTCATGGATGACTCTTTTCTCACACTTTAAGAGAAATAAGAATCCATTCGAAATGACATGGAATTTCTCCAAATTTTATGGAGGAAGACCTAGTGTTATAGATAGTCCTTAGACCCCAAACCTCCTTAGATAGAGGAATTTCAATGGTGGTGGATTTTACTAGGGGTGTATTTTAAGTTTATTGGCATTCCTTTTGCATTTTGAGTTTTTACTTCTAACTTATGGTCCTATGTGGTGTAGAGAGTTGAAAAAAAAACCTCTTTTTAGATCACTAAGCCTCTTTATCTTGCTATAAAATTTCAAATTTGCTCTATAGTTTTGGAAGATAGCCATGTGTATTATTCCTCTTGTTGGATCCCTTCTAATGTTGCCTATAGTAAATTAGAAAAAAAATCTCAGAGAATTTCTATGGGATAACTCTAAGGGTCACAAGGGATTCCATAGAGTCACTTGAAACATTTTTCACTGCCTCAAGGAAGTTGGGGGATTGGGTATCCTAGATATTCAAAATCAAGGCTTTGATCTTGATGCTAAATGGATTATTAGAGGTCTTTTTGGCATGAAGGCTGGAAGATTATTCTTTGCCACTGTATCCATCAGGGACTCCCATGTGGTAGAAAGGCTTGGCAAGGCCTAAGACTTCATTCCCTATTCATTACCCCAATGTCTATTAAAATTAAGGGATCCTTTGTGATTCAAAGTCTATGAAAATCTTGGGAGAATCTTAAACCCCACTTTCATTGGGTAGGTAAGGGTTTCAGGAATGGTCTCTCTATTTACTCTTGGTCCCTTTAGTGGTCAAATTGATTAAATTTTAATAACGTGCCTTTTGCCTTAGTCCTTTAGGTTCAAGGCTTACATCTATTCATAAAAGGTGTGAAGGTTATTGATGATATTTCTTGAAAGGAAAATAGGCTCTGGCTTACTTGGCAACAACTTTAGAATAAATTTCATTTAATAAACTTAGATGCAGATGCTATTGCAAAAATTTAAGGTTCCATACCTAATTAGTATCTGTATAAATTTAGATATAATTACCTTCTTCCTTGGTGGAAGGATTAGCATTGGACTATGACCAACACCTTCACCCATTACTCTCCTTGGCTAGGGTACTAGGTACTTGTTCTGTAGCATATTCCAAACAATATGCTTAACATCAAATGGAATATTTATTTCAGATATGGGATCTAGGCTTGATATTTTAGTAGTGTGTGTTCTACTACCATTAAGCCCCAAAAATATCATTTCTTATGGTGCCTTATCTACTAGGCCCTACCTGTGGAGACTGGCTCAAACATCTAGGAGTGCCTAAGAGCATGGTATGAAAAGCTTGTTGAGCACCTATTGAGAATGACTTCAATAATTTTAAATTTGAATATGTAAATATTTTTGTCAAAGAAGTTGTAAAAAGAGTTGTATCTCTAGTTGTATATGTGGATGATCTGATACTCATAGGAAATAATGAAAGGTACATTAAAAAATTCAAATCATAATTAATGAAATGTTTTAAAATGACATTTTCTTCATTTCTCTTTGGGTATTAAAGTTTTTCAAGTACATTTTCATCGTACAACATAATTACATGAGTGAAATTTTAAATAAATTTGGAATGACAGACTATAAACCACTTAGTACACCCATCAAATATAATTTGAAGCTGATGTTAGATGATATTATACACTTTGCAGATGTAACTAAATATAGACAACTCATTAGAATTCTAGTATATGTAACCACAATTAAGCCAAACATTTATTTTATTATTGGTGTTATTTATAGATTCATATAAAAACCTAGATAAATTCATTTGGTAAAATCAAAGAGAGTTATTAAATATCTAAAAATAAAACAAAAATTTTCACTAAAATATTCTAGGGCAATGAACTTTAAACTTTTAGATATTCATATTAAGACTATAGGTGATTTTGAATGAGACATCTACTTCAAGTTTATTGATGAATTTAGGAATAATTTTCATCAATTAGAATCAAATAAGTAGTTAGTGCCAATAATTTATTAAACATAAGTATATTATATAGAAAATTCATAGGCAAATAGGGAAATAAGATGGCTTAGAAGGATTCTTTCATATTTTCAAGAAAAATAGATTTCATCAACACCACTCATGATTGATAACACTTTTACAATCCAAATTGTAAGAAATGTTTTATTTCATGTCCAAACCAAGCACATCAACACCAAATTTCATTTAAATCAACATGTAGATGATATTTATGGATTATATAGCACCAAAGTCTTGTATACTTGGCAAACTCAGACCTTGGTTATTCATCTAAGTTTTGGACCTTTCCCACTTCTATAAGTCTTGCATATTCTCTATCTTGTGACCCTTGGAAAAACTATTAGTCATATTATTACTATGTTGATGACCTAGAGATTTTATATTACCTAGAATGCTTAAAATGTACCTATCTTCCATCTCTCCAAGTTCTGAACCTGTACCGAATTTCTTATTCCTTGGACATTAACACTTGAGATAAACACTAGCATCAATGTTAATGTCTTAACCTGATGCAAGTGTCTAATTCTCTAATGTCATCTATTTTTCCAATGAAATGTATCTTAATGGGTAGCCTAAGTTCTTTAATGTTAGTTACTTATCTAAAGGGATTTATATAAATACAAGATCAACCCTCATTCATTCCTCACCTAGGAAACACCTAGCAAGACCAAAAGAGACCAAGGAAACTAATCAAAATAACTTTTTCAATCATTCAATTGAAAAAAGCTTCCCTATTTCCATACCAATCATAGGTACAAAACATATATATATTTAAAGTACTAAAGGAGTAGCCTAAGAGCCCAATTTTCCAAGTTACAAGCTAGTCACCATTGTACTTACATTACACATATTATATGATTTAGAAACAAGACAACATGTAGGAGAGAATGACACCAGTTTGCAACCCTCTTCAGTGTATTGGCTATGTAGGAAACACTCACTAATAGAGGGGTCTTTGTAGATAAGGACTGTGTGCCCATTAACCCATTTTTACCGAAGGTCACAACAAAGATGAAGAACTAGGGTTTTGAAAATTTATGAGTGACAATCCAAGACCTAGATCTAAATACACCATAGTGAAGGTGAAGAAAAATATAGAAGCATATAGGTGGTCACACCTTTTATAATAGGTATTCTATATAGTACACTTAAGTCAAACCCATATAGTAGCATTAATGCAATGAACACAAGTTGATGTTAGTGTTTAGAGATATATAAGTGTTAGATCCATAATCTAATGATTTTTATATAATCTCCTTCTAGTCTAATTTCTATTTATTTTAGATCCAAAATAGTGTTATCATCAAAACTAGTTAAGTACATTAATTCTTTATAATTTACATGTATAGCTTAGTTGTAATTTCTATAAATCTATTCTCAGCATAATAAATTTAGTGTATGCTTATATCTAAGTTTAACATTTAATTGGTTTATTGTAGATATTAACCCTATTATATTGCCAAAGTAGTATAACCTCATATCCAATTTTAGGGTTAAACATTTGGTGAACTCAATCTTTGAACATCAAACCCTAAGACAAATTAGGGTTTTTTAATTTTTATTGATTTCTTTAATTTGTTACAAATTAAAAAAAAATTGTGAAATAATGGAAAATATTAGTGCAAAAACCCAATTCTAAATGGAAGATAAATAAGCATTGATTACTCATCTCAATAGTAAAAATATCTTAATGGATGTATTTTTGTATGTTACAAGAGATAAAATAAATAAAACTAAAGCTACCTCACCTAATGATGGTGAATCCTTATAAGGTAATATAAATAATTCCACACCCATAAATCCACCTACATCTAGTGGAGTCATATATTATGTCTTCCAACCTTTGTGTAAGTACCAATTGTTTCAACACAAATATCGATTTCAATGCCTGTTACTACTCAAAACATGTTTACATCCCTTTGGTGACTACTCAAATTACTAATCTAAATCCCATTGGGTCTACCATTCAAACACTCCTTAAAGTTATAAATACCTTGGAGGATAAGGTTACAAACATTGAACAAAATGCTATAAAATCCCTTCATGCTATAGATTTGCAAGATGTGTTGTGTAACCCTCTTGCACTTTAGATATCTTTGTACCCTTTGCTAACTAGTTTTTTTTCACCTAAGTTTACATTATAAAATGGTAAATATGATCCTAAATAACATATTTTATCCTTTTATGTGGAATTCCTTGACTATGCCTCCAATGATAAAATTTTGATCAAATTATTTCCAAGAAGCCTCAAGGACTATGCTTTGAGGTGGTTATATGATTTACCTCTCCAATTTATGAAATATTTCAAACCTATTGCAAATAAATTTTTGGCACACATTTCCATTCATATTTATAAAAATGTTCCCTATTCTTAAATTGAAAAAATAAAATGAGGAACCAATGAACCTATTAATGAATATCTCTTGAGATATAAGATAATGCTAGCTAAAATAACCAATCTTATGGCAAATAAAGAGTTGCAATACATATTCAAGCAAAGTTTTCTTGCTTTGTTACATGACTCAATTCTTTTTAAGAAGTTAAAATATTTTTATGACTTATGCCATGTTATATGGGAGTATGAAATGAAGCTTATGTCATTGAATAAGCTCAAGTATGTAGTAAACACACTAGCTGCATATACATCTAGCATTAAATTTACAATCAAACCAAGTTATAAGGTAAAACCTCTTGAGATTAAAAATGAAAAAAACATCATGGTTAACATATTTTCAAAACAACCTAATTGAATTGTCTTATCCAATGGACCAAGGAGATAATTTACACATTTACCTGAGTCCCCAACTTCATTACTCCTATGATTACTAGAGTGTTATATTATATCTCTTCCTCATCCTATAAAGGTTGATATGAGTTTGCCTCTACCCAAATGATACTATTCAAATGCTTATTGTGATTATCATCAAGTACCAGGGCATTCTACATGTAGATGTTTTACTTTGAAGCATAAGATCCAAGATCTTATTGATGACCAAAAGCTTAAATTTGAGGATCTTCCAAAAGAATCAGGATCACAACATAGAAATCACCATAAACAAAAAATATTTAACAAAAATTTGAAAGACCATTCTTAGAAAGAACCAAAATTTAAAATGGCATATAATACACATTCTCCCCCACCACATTATGTACACCCAATAGATGGGATTATTGGCACTTACACATGACATATAATTCATATAGTTTAGACACCCTCTATTAATTTTGATGATAATGAGATTAAGGATGAGGACTCTGATATTCATTTTTAATTCATTTAATCATACATTGATAAACACCCTATACATAGTATTATGATTGATAATGGTGTAAGCAAGAATGTTTATACCATGACATTAGCTACACACTTGGGTTATGTCCATAATGATTTACATCCTTCTACTAGATCAGTTAGAGCATTCAATAGGACCTCTTAGAAGGTTATTGTCAATATTGACTTACCTTTATAGGTCAGTCTCATACATGTGGTTACTACCCTTTCATTCATATCTTTTACAAGCATTTTTGATATATTATTAGGAAGAAGTTTTATCTATACACTTCTAGAAATACCTTCTATGGGTTTTTTAAATACATTCATGTCAATCAGGTTGTTACAATTTCTATAATTCCATATGAACATCCAATTGACCAAGAGAAACTTATAACAAAATAGTTAATTAACAAGCCTCCTAAGGGTCATTCATCACAAAAGGGTAAACAACAAGCAATACCCCTTACTAGTTAATCAATACTTGAGAGATCATTACATCAGAAACATATAGTGGATTCCTTGGAATCCTCATATAATATACACCATGTTCTAATATATAGATCACCTAAACATGATTCTACTATTTTTCATCCAAGGAAACTACATAGCACTCAATGATGGGTTATGTGAACCCATACTCTTATTACTTCTACTAATGTTTCCTGACCACATAGTCCTATTTTATATACATAGAGCATCACAAACACTATAGTGATAGATATTGCACCTACACATGTTCCTTGGTAATACTACAAATTTATTGCACCATGTTTTGAGTGGGGAGATATATATGACCATCCATTAGATAACATCATAGGATGATCTTTCCTTTTTAAATACTCTAAAAATACCCAAAAAATTAAAATCATTCAAAAATCCAAAAACACTTTCAATATCTACATGTTATATTAGCTCCTTGAAATCTATGTGTTAGTTCCATGTTGATGGATGGCATATTCAGTTACTCCTACATACACATGTGTGCCACACTTATACTTGAGTGTGATACATGGATACACACATACATGATCTATTCCTATTTTTGAATGTTGGGCCTTCACTCTACTCATGTCATGCAAATATTAGGGGCATCCACTTATTTCATATTGATACATATAGGTTATATGATTCGATGGTCATTCTACATTATCATGTTTGAGCTTAGATATGTAATTACACGTGCCTTTATTCATGATTATATCTTACACAAAGTAGTTTATATAATATACACTTGACATTTTCACCTAACACATTTGATCCATGGGCTATTATAACATTTTTATACTAGTTAATTATACTTTACTTTATACACCTCCTTGAGTGTCTTTCCTTACTATTGTGTGCTTTATTCAAGCATTTGAATATGATCTTTTGCTTGTAGCCCCCATTCCTATGTATGATTTCATTGACATTTGCATTTTATTATTTATTGTATGGATATTTGAATATGCCATCCTTGCTTTTGTAGACATTTGACTAAGTCATGTCCTACAATTGTGCAACATTTTAACATGCCTCTTATTTGCAATCTCCTTGGACCTTAACATTTTGACTTACTTTTGAGTTCTCTTGTCTGTATGCTTTTTTTATTATTGAGATTAGACTGTTACCATATAGACATTACCATGATCTTTATCATGCATCTTAGGTCTTCATGTGATCACATTGGTTCTCTATGCTTAAATTCTATGTCTACTTAAACATGTTCCTTCTATATGATACATGGTTCCATTCATAGATTATATATTTGTCTTATACTTTTGAGGTGAGTTAACTACTAGTTATTATCTTTCCATCACCTCAAAGGGGGGAATATTAGTGTGGGCATGTCATATAGGCATGTTCTCCACACTTAGCATAATTTTTAGATTTAGTTGGGGCATGTTTTTTGGGCATGGACTCTATAAATGCATAATTTTTAGATTCAATGGGAACATGCTTTGGAAGCATGTTCTCCATAATTATTCAGTATTCAACATCTCTAGATTATAGTGGGGGAATATTTTAGAAACATGTTCTCTACATTGGTACTTATATCAGTTTTCATATTTTTCCATAGATAGTGGGGGCATGATTTGGAAGTATGTTCTCCACACTTAGACAATTTTTATGAATTGGCCAAAGCACATAGTTATATGATTAAGATTCACAGTTATGGAAAAATTATATACATTGGTACCAAGTTTATACATAGTTTTAGAATGAGACATATCTAAGGTGAATATTCTATGCAATTTGTGTCTAATATTAAAAAATCCTAATCATTTTAGATTATAAAACTCTTTTATGGACTATTACCAAATCATAGACTTTTACATACTGATACCTCATTTGGGATTTTATAGAATTTATTGGGACAATCTAATGTAGTAGTTGATTCAATTTTAGGTATGGTTGAGGTAATTAAATCACTCAATATTGCCAAGTTTTTAGGTCTAACTTGATTTTATCATCCATCTTCACTAGGTTATAAGTATCATTGGATTGCATACTTGAGCTAATCTCAATTACTAGGTTGTAACTCACTTTTTCTCCAAAGTTGTGGGAATGTTCCTTCCAATCTCTCTCTCTCTCTCTCTCTCTCTCTCTCTCTCTCTCTCTCTCTCTCTCTCTCTCTCTCTCTCTCTCTCTCTCTCTCTCTCTCTCTCTCTCTCTCTCTCTCTCTCTCTCTCTCTGTGTGTGGATATAAGCACTTTCAATATTTATCTATATTTGCTCTAATTCTTGGATGGTAGAGCCTGATCTTTTTTTAATGCCTAGTTCCTGACAAGGTGGGTGTGGGGGGGAAATTCCCCCCACTATGGTCACCATGGGGGTCCAATGGGGTTGACCTATTTTGGACCCCCTAGTGGGGCTTTGGGGAAAAAACCCTCGAAGCAAAATTTTGTAAAAAAAATCATTATAAAATATTGTAATTTCATAGTTAATCTAGACCATTTATTATTAGGTTCTAGATCTAATGGTAGAAATTAAGTTATTGCATTTTTGCCCTAATTTGTTACCCTCCTCTGATATGAAGGAATTTTAATTAGGTGGAAATGTGTGAGAGTGAAGAGGATATTGTAGTGGATGTATTGTAGGGTTTTCCCTTCATTTGTTAGATTGAATAATAAGAAGGACTAGTAGTTTCTATGTGGACATAGCCCATATTGGGTGAACCATGTTAAATTTGTGTCTCTATTATGTTATTTTTTTTTAATTTTAATTTTGTCTTTATTTCATTATTATTTCTCTATATTATATATTCCCAACACTAATATCTTTTTTAGAGCCTTACAATGATATATCTTTTTCAAATCAAATTTCTAATAAGCAAAGTTATTACATCGACACACTTGTGTAGTCCTAAACCTTGATCTTTTAATTTAAATCTATTTCAAGTATTTTAAATTCTATATTGTATGCACTAATTATATACTAAACATTCTCTTGATTTCATGTCAGTCACTAGCAAAGAACTCAAGTTGGGCACACACAAAGATAAGGTATGTTCTACACACCTAGGTATGCATTCCTTTCCTTTAAAATATCAATTTCATTATTGGATTAAGGGGGGGTAAATGTAGATGATATTTATGGATTTTATAACATGTAAGTCTTGTATAATTGGAAATCTAAGACCTTGGTTGTTCCACTCAGTTTTGGACCTTTCTTGCTTCTACAAGTCTCACATCTACTCCATCATGTGACCCTTGGCCTATCTCTTAGTCTGAATAGTCTTATGTTGATGACCCAAACCTTATATCTTTCTCAAAATGTTTAAAATTTATTTATCTTCCATTTTTTCAAGTTATACACCTATACCTATTTTCCTGTTCCCTAGACACTAATGTCTAGGACATACACTAGAATTGATGTTAATGTCATGACCTAATGCAAGTGTATAGTGCCCTAAATTAATCTATTTTTAAAATGAAGCATATCTTAATGGTTATCCTAAGTGATTTAATGCAATTTAATTATCTAAAGGGATGGATATAAATATAATATCAACCCTCATTCATTCCTCACCTAGGAAATACCTAACAAAGACCAAAAGAGACCAAGGCAACTTATCAAAAGCACTATATTAAGCATTCAATTGAACAAAGCTTCCCTATTTCAATACAAATCATATGTACAACACATCTACATGTCTAAATTAATAAAAGATAAGTCCAAGATCCTAATTTTATAAGTTCTAAGCTAGGTCATTATTGTACTTACTTTGTATATATTGTATGATTCACACATAAGCCAACACATAGGAGAGAAGTACTTTAGTTTGAGTCCTTCTTCAGATTATTGGTTAAGTACACAACACTCACTAATAAATGGTTCTTTGGGGTCATCTTGACACCATGTTCCCACTATCCCATTTTTCCCTAAGGTCACAATGAAAATGAAGAACTATGGTTTTGCAAATTCATGAGGAACAATGGTTCGTGACCTAGATATAAATTCACCAGAGTGAAGGTGGAAATAAGCCTAGAATCATCCATGTGGTTGCATCCTTTTTCATTAGGTATTTCATATAGTATACTTACATTGAACCCAAATAGTAGCATTGATAAAACCATCCCAAGTTGAGGTTAGTGTCCAAAGCTCTAGAAGCATCAGATCTAGAATTTGATGACTATTCTAGAATCTCCTTCTAGTCTACTTTATACTTGTTCCATAGCCAACACTATGTTAGCACCATAATTATCGAAGTAAATTAATTCTTTATCATTTCCATGTATATGTTAGTTTTAATTTCTATATTTAACATATTTTAGCATAATAAATTTAGTTTATGCTTATATCTGAGTTTAGCATTTAATTGGACTAATGTAGATCTGATTATCACCCTTGTAAATTGTCATTTTTTATATTTTTAACCCTATTATACCACCAAGGTAAGATAACCTCATATCCAATTTTAGGGTTAAACACACATTTTATGAAATATGAAAGTGTAAAATTTATATATTGTCCAACTACAAAGCAACCAATGGATATCTTGATAAAAGCACTTGGAAGAGAGAAATTTGAAAAGCTCAAAGGCATGTTTGGTCTCATTATAACCCATATGGATTAAGGGGGTGTAATACTATTATACATAATAATAGGTGTAGTAATATTTGTATTTATGTGGAATATGAATAGTCATCTTGAAGATGAAGTAAACAATTATATATATTATTATTTATATGTATTATTGCATCACATTTAATTAAATCAATATAATTTTGGGTTACACAAATTTTGTTTTCTAATTTATCAATTCCATTCCTAGCCTAACAACTAAGATATAATAAATGATTCAGATGGGTCAGATTGCACAAATTGAGCCAAATTTTGGGAAATTTACATAATTTTGATGAAAAATAGAAACTTTCTATGATATTTGGAAAAATAGATGTTGAAATTCTATATCATTCTGGGGGATAAATGGATCAAATTTGGATATGGAGTTTATTGATGCAAAAAAAATCTTTTTTATATTTAGGACCAGTGAATAATTATGGTACTATGTGAACACTTTGGGTTTATATCCATTTGAAAGAATTGATCCTTTTACTTATGAACCTATTTTGGGGTTCCACTTTAACAAAAAAAATTGTTTCAGGGTTCTACTTTGACATACAAAATTGATTTTAGGGTCCCAAAAAAGAGTAAAGATGATATTTAAAGCAATTTAGTTGAGTTTAATGCATCATTAAACTTATATCACTCCTCTTGTGTTATTCAGTGAATTTTCACTCCTCAACTCATGGTTTTAGCAAATGACCCCATGATATTCTCCAACCAAATTCAATAATTAGCAATTTGGTTCACACACCATTAGGTGTATGAATTCTTTGGATTTTGAATTGAAAGTATTTCAATGATTAAAATTGTTTTAGATTCATTACCATGAGTTGATATTTATCTACACTATTTTATTGTAGATTTTACATGGATAAAATAGTACATTATGGTCATACCTATCAACACCAAGCATGGTTATTATAGGTACTATTGTTTCCAAATCTTTCACCCTAGAAGAGAGTGTTTAGTCCTCTCCCAAATTTGGGTAATGTTGAAACATTTATAGGCTTGTGGGTATGCCTATGGAGGAAATGGACCTTTAGATTGAAAGAGCTAGATCCTTGTATATGTCTCTGCAAGACAATCTATGCTAAACCATCTTGTTTAAAGCAAAAAGAGTTGGAAATTTATAGAAAATGAAATCTTATTCTAAGAGTGGTGATAAACCAAAACTATTTTCCACATGAATGTTAGATTCTAGTACACAATACAACAAAAGCACAAACCATTCCCAAACTCTAAAGATTCTAACAACAATATTTCAACATAGAGGTGAGATGTGTAAAAAATGACACAAGGTAAATGATATAAAAGGTAAATTTTACACATTCAAGATAGTAATACACATGTAAAAATTTAATACGCTTGGATACACACTATGTGACCAATTAGACTAATAACTCTTGTTCAAGTATGAAGGATAAAGTGGGTAGAAGGATGGAAAATCATCACATGCTACCACTATACATCTCTTGCACACTCATACCAAAAACCCAAAAAAAGGTTGAAGGAAATAGATATATTCTATATACTTAATGGCAGAACTTGAATCATTCTAATAGGGCTTCATCATACATTGCATGGTCTCCTTTTCTCTAGCCAAGCAGTTGTATATATAGAAATAAAGATAGAGAGAGGAAATATTTTGGAACTAAGGAGAGGAATCAATTCTATTAGAAGCCTCCATCTTCAACTGCAATTAACTTTTCTAATGATTCTCATTAGGGCATTTTGATTGATCCATGCCACCCTCTTAAAGGTCCTTGGCTTACCCTCTTGAAGATGTTTTTTTAACAATTTATCAACCCAATAAAGATGTTTTCATATGGAATTAAAATGGTTTTTTTCAATGGATCTACTTTTTAGAAATCTATTTCGATGCCCAACCACTTCTCCTTGGCTTGTCATGATGCACAATGGCATGAAAAAGAGTCACTTTTATTCTATTTTGCCTTGGAGAGGCATTTCTAAGAATCCATGTGCTCATTGATTGATCTTTCCATTGGCCATTCAAAATTACTTGGATCATTAATTTTCACCATCAGTTTGCCTATCTTGGATCAGCCATTAGATCAAGCTTTATAAGTTAAGTAGTCTTGAAAACCCAATTTGCACTGTCAAGACCTTTTTTAGGTTTTCCAATCTCTTCTACTTTGGGTTCTTCCAGCTTTAAGTCTTTAGGATTTGGAAAGTGACCCTTAGAAAAAAATTTGAAGGGCACTTGGAGAGAAAAGTGACCCTTCAAAAAAAAATTGAAGGGCACTTGGAGAGAAAAGTGACCCTTCAAAAAAATTCTAAATGGCACTTTGGAGAGAGAAAGAACCCAAAAAAAATTTGAAGGGTAATCTTTCAGGAAAACACAGGCCAAATACCTTCAAATTTTTTATCCAAGATAAAAACTATGAGACAAAGGATTCCTTTGAGAAAAGACAAATAGATAATTCTTTCAGAGTTTTTGCCTGAGACAAAAAGTTTGAAAGAATTCCTAGGCTTGGACAAAAAACTTAAAACAAATTAAACCTTCCAAATGAGATAATTCTTAAGAAAAAGGGGTGGACAAACACTCAAATAAGTCTAAAATAAAACTTTTGAAGAAGAGAAGACAATTGATTTCTTCATGAGTCCTTCATAATTGGATTTAAAATAAACAAGAGATGTTGAACTTAGCCAAAGTAAATTTCAAAAATAAGGGTAACAAATTTGGCTAACAAGTACTATATTTCTTATTTTATCCTTGAATTTAGAATTTTAAATATCAAATTAAAATTGAGACATATGCAAACACCTTAATTTGGTATTAGACCCTTTTTAGACATTAATTTTGACATAGTTTGACATACTTGAACATTGTGCATACATTTGACTCTTATGTTAACTTCAACTCTATTTGTCTACCCATATGTTGTCTTGGCCACCTCTATTCAATAGTTACACCTATTTATGATGAACTTAGTCTATATAAGAACATCCTAGAATCCTATACAAACCTTTTCCATATCTGAGATCAATGGTTTACTCTTCTAGGACACTACCAGTAACACCTAGATAGTTTATTTTTCCAGAAGGGGTCTACCCCTATCAGAAGTATCCAAATGCACTTAACATCTATTTTTAAAATTTATAAGTCTCTATGTGGTGGGCCTAGAGAAATTTCATGTGTTGGTCTTATAATTAAAGAGTCATCTATAAATAAAAATAATTATTAAAGTTATAATCACATGGTCACTACTTGGAAATCAATTGAAAACTTGAGGAAATGAATATAAATATCTTGACACATTAGTTAAAATTACATGGTGCTAAGTTTTAAAGATCAAAACATTGATTTACATTTTAGAATGTTCATTATGTTCAAAAACATACCTAACTAGGAAAATTATGTGTAGTTAAGTCATCTCCAGATTATTATAATGTAGGAATCTCATAACAATTTAGTGCACACTATTTGGGGTTGTCCAACCCAAATACTAACCCCCTTTTAAGGGATGTTTTTAGCTGAAGACATAATTAGGGTTTGGATGGAAGGATAAATAAAAAACATTAATGCATACAAATGAATGTGTGTACATATATAGGAATCATTTTTATATGTAATCACATGGGTCTCAATATTTACAAACCTGCACAATGGATAGGGACATTACCACTATGCTTTGGTTAATGCAAGCTACCACAAGGATTAAAATATATTAACAACATCCAAAGATATCTTCAACCTCTATTTTAAATATCATGTATCCTAATAGATGGTAATGGAATCATATTTTTATCAAGTAGATTTTTCAATATTACACTTTGACTATTAATGAGTATTTAAAATTGCCTATGTTCTTTGAAGAAAGGCATCGGATTTTTATTAGATTATAATATATCATTAACCTATGGCTCATAATTTTTATTTAATGGCACATGATTATTGTTGAGTCTTGAATTATTTTAAATATAAAATAAATGTGACTCATATGTCTCATACATTAGTGCATGTGAATATAAAATTTAAATTTAAATGGCCTTAAGTTCATGACAAAGATCATTAAAATATGGATAAGCATTGACAAGTACCTTATATTTGAGAGGTGTCAATTTTTTTTACTAATTATGTTCTATTTCTCTAAGTCTTATGGTTGATAAAGTAATCAATGCATGCTAACCTTAAATTTAAAAATGTAATCCTGAATGTTCTCACATTAATCTTCTTATAGAAATAGATTATGTTCAAAAGTAAAACATGGGCCATCATTAGTAAAGAATAATGATATGAAATACTCTTCCAAGATAATGAAGTAATGCATGGATCCACTAGGTAAAGTATGAAACCAATCTAAAACATAGTTGGTCAAGCTTAGAAAATTCTTAAGTAATAGTGTATCATGATGAACATAGTTCTAAGAGAAGCATAAAAATTCTTGAGGTGCATATATGGATTTATATATATCCATTGAATATATTAAGTTTATCCATGATAAAACCATATTGGATTAAAAAAAATTTAAATTTTCACACCATTGGATTTGCTAATATAGCATTAGAATCCACCCTAGAATAATTAGACTCATGAAATCCAAGGGACAAGATTTGGACTTGTATTTGTAACTCATCTATGTCACCCATTGTAGTAACTATCCTAGAAGTTATAAGAAATGAACCACAAAGTGGATTATTCTAGGGATAAATCTTCATATTGGTTATAAACATAGGAGTACTAGAATATCCAGTCCTAAAGGTGGAAGGAGAAAAACCACTAAAAGTAAGAAGAACATAATTTACCACACAAATGAAATTTTCACTAACTACTTCTTTCATCATTTTCATAATCCTAGAAAAGTAATACAATTTTTTCATAACATTATTCTTAATAATTTCAATTGATTCATTGTTTTGTTTTTCATCTACTTCAAAATTGGAAACATAATCATAAATATCTCACATAATCTTTTTCAAAGAAGAGATATCATTTATATCAAAAGAGTCTATATATTGTGCTAAGAAAACACACAATCTATGATTTAAAGACACAACATAACTATGGTTTTAAGGAAATGAAGCAATCATAATCATAAACCCCAAGCAGAGTACAACTAGGAGTGAATAATAATTTACCCTAATGAGAAAGGTCAATAAGGGAATAATGGAAGTAAGCCCTTAAAAATAGATATAATATAGGTAAAATATAACCCCAAAGACTAAGTGTAATATAAAATGTGTTCACTAAATGATTTTAACCATAAATATCTAACTATTTTTGGTAGTGTCTAGAGAGGGAAAATCATGAATTTCAAAAGTGGTGACACATTGAATATGATTTTAGAGCATTATGGAACAAACTAGGTATATCTTGAATATGTTTGATAAGATTTGGGTTTTCCAAAGCAATAAATATGTAAATGGATAGGGGGAAATGTGTATGCACAAGTAATGCATGTCAAAGATATGTCAAAATTGATGTTTTCAAGTGTATAATACCTAATTTGTTTGTCTATAATTGGTGGTGAGTAAAAATTTTAAAAAATATGTCTTGAAGAGGTAAAAAAGCAAACCTAGAAAAGTTATAAAGATCTAATGATGAGTAGAAAATTACCACTATCAAATTAGTTTGATAATGGATACTAGTTTTGAATTAGTTATATATTGGTTACTAGTTTTATTTGTATAAATTATGTTAGGTTAGTCTAAATTTTTTTGGTTGTCTTCATCATATCCTACTTGCAAAAAAACATCCATGATAACATTTATATGATGCATGAAACTATCAAAATAGTTTTTCCTTTACTCCAAGCCCTAATACACTCCAATAAACCTTACAAGAGCATAAAATTTTTGTGTAGTTATGAGGGTTATACCTCAATGATACCCTTATTCTTAGGTAGTTTGTAAATTGACAATCATGTAACCCAATAAGAAATCCAATGTGTGTGAATCCTTATGCATGTGATGCAATCAAGTAGTTGATTTTATATTCTCTCATTTTAACTATTGTGACACTATGTTAAATTTCATCATTTATAACAAGTTAGAACAAGGACACAAGAGAGATATAAGATACTATAGTAAATAATAGTAATAAGATATGATCTAGTGCCTAAAATATGGACTAAAACCGCAATGAAATTATTAAACAAGAAATAACAATGGAAATAAAAGTAAATAATATTAAAATGAACAAACCTAAGCATTGCAACTGAAATATGGAATTGGAAGAAAAATCTGAAGCTGGCATAAAATATGTGAAATTTTGAAAATGAGCTAGAATTGGATCAAAACTTGTAGAGGTCCAATTGTGTCTAGGTTAGAGTTATCTTTTGTTCAATTTTGTGTGTTAATTATGTCCTTTATGGCCATTATATCCTATAATACTCTTTGGGTTCTATAAATTCATGAAGTTTTATGTAGATTAATGTTTATTTAGATTCTATATTTTCTTTGCTAATAAGCTAGGTGGAATGGTTTGATTTGATTTTCCTTTGATATTGACCTAATCCTAAAAAATGTATGCATAAAATACTATGTAGATTACTAGGCTTGGGAATCCTCTTTATGACTTGAAATTACATATCCCATATTATTCTAATTAGGGTTCTATGTAATTCTAGTGCTTGTGAGTGAATCCTAACCTAATGATAGAAATGAATTCATGTCTTCTCCCTAGATAATTAAATGTAACTATATGCTTCACTGTGACCTTATATCAATACAATATGTGACAGTAAAAGTCTTAAAATGATGGAAATGCATTATAGGCTTAATGTGTAGTCTCCTTGGAAAAAATGTAGAAATATTGATAAGGTTTGATGATTTTGCATTAGACAAATGGCTTGTAAGAGATATTTTAATAGGAGAAGATCTTAAAATGGATAATGGTATAAATATAAATATAGGGATCCCAAGGACACTTCAAACATAGGTTGAACCTAGAATATAGTGATAAGTAAAAAATCAAGGAACAAGAAATTTGACCAATGTGAAAAGGACCTAAAAAATGAAAAGGGTAATAATTGGTGGTTGGATAATATTAACCTAGTTAGAAAGACTCAAAATTGAGACTAAGATAAACACAAGATATATGACTAGGATCTTGATGTTAAAAATTAATAGATCAAAGGTATCCCTAAGGAAACATAGATGAATCAAGGACAAAGTGAATCTATTATGGGTTAAAATTATTTAAAAATATGTAATGTACACAAATAGATGAAATGCAATAAATAATGACAAAGACACTATGAAAATGGGTAATGTACCAAAATTATGTGTCTACATAATTCCCCACTTTGATATGCATGTGTGTGAATGTATGCATACATCAAATTAAAATATAATTTTGAACACCAACCTAAATATTACCCAAGGGATGAAGAGATGAATAATTTAGATGCATGGGAAAAGTTTAGCTCACATTCTAGTAAATATGGTATACTTGAAAATAATCATATATGCATGAAAGTAGTCAATGTATTGATAAATCAGAGTGAATATAATAATATGAAATAAAATTAAAAATATGAATATAGTAACAAATACATCTAGTGATATGTGAACAATTTTATCACTCTTAGGAACTCTTGGGTACTATAACCTGAAAACTAAAATATAGGCATTGAAGAATTTTAAAGGGAACTCTAAAACCTCAATAATTTTAAAATGAAGCCTAAAATATAAAGTCTAATTATTGATTAGAGAAGTATTTTATGGCGCTTCTTGGTAAAATCACAATCCATGTAAATTTTAATTTAGGAAAAAGAAGTCTAAATGTATAAATATACAGATACATGCCCCTATTTTGAGGTGAAGAATTGGTACTTGTTCCTAAAAATCATTCATCTCAAAATAAAGAATCATGGGATTTATGTGTTATCATATAAAAATATAAATGGAACTAATAGAATATTTGATAATAAATTTATAAACACATGTATGTAGTTAT
Source organism: Torreya grandis (assembly GCA_037957365.1). Taxonomy (NCBI): domain Eukaryota; kingdom Viridiplantae; phylum Streptophyta; class Pinopsida; order Cupressales; family Taxaceae; genus Torreya; species Torreya grandis. Next base: position 1,619,096 of record JARHVA010003941.1, on the reverse strand, counting down.
AAAAAAATATGACCATGTTAATCTAGATAGTAATATATGACTGATGGGGGAGTGAGGTGTTCAAAGAGAGGAAAAATAATGTGTCTATGTGTACTCATGTATGATATATTTAACTTCAAGTGATGATGAGATGAAGAAGGGAAAATAATATGCCCTGAATTCTGGTGAAGGTGAAAAATCTATAGCCCTAATGTGATAAGGGATTCAAGTAGCCATATGTATATGTACTACCACATGTGACTAATGTAAATAAGATAATGCAGTGTCATAATACATAATCAATGTAATATACATAGGCACATAGGTGTAGTAAGCTTCACATATGTATTATATAAATGATAAAATATAGGAGATAGGTAAGGGTATGATTCCCCCAATGGCATGATAAAGTAGATGGAATCAGTCAAGCTAATGAGATAGGCATTCATACAATGCCTCAAATGGCACAATAAGATAGGGATAAAAGATATCCCCTAATTTGGAAATTTCCCCTAGGTGGGCAAGATATATGCATGAAACATCAAAAAAATATTAGTACTATGCCACAATAGATGCATGATAAGGATTATGGAAATGTAGGAAACAATCATAGTATACCTAAATTATTGGTGTGCATGATATGGATAATGGAACTAAAAATAATATATGACATAGAAAATGTAATAATATCAAATATAGTCAAGAAATCAAATAAATAATAGGTAACCATCAAATAATAAATATTTTACAAACGTAACCAATGACATATTGGCTAGATGATACTCTATGGACACACTAGACATGACATCATTAGGAAACACACACACACACATGTAGGAAATTGAGAAATCATAGAGGTATAAGAGAACAAAAAATGTATCCATGTAACACACAATATTTATGCAAGATCATGATATGTATAATTGATATAAGTATCTCTATATGATAAATGGAAAGTAGGAAGGATATTAGCCAAGATCCACTGAAGAGAGATGCCCTTAGTATAAAGCATGTCACAATGTGATAATTTATTCATGTATGGGTATAAATGTAGCCATATAGCATTTATAAGTCTATAATCATATGAAAATTATATTTCATACATCTCACCCACTCAAATAATACCATGTAAGTCCATAATTTAATGTTTTTATATATGAAATAGGTCACATAAAGAGGAAAACAATAGGTTCAATTTAAAATAATTAAGTATTTCTCAAAGAAATAACATAAGAATCCAAGAAGAATAATCAAGAAAGTCAACCAAGAAGTCAATTATGCAATCCAAATGGGAAAAATATGGAATAAATAAGAAGAGGAGGATTCCAACAACCTACAACTTTTTCTCATAAATATTTGAATACTAGGACAAAAGGTTTTGATATTTATGTTTTAATTATTGGGAATTCAACCATGTGTTTAGAATGGGATCAAATTTTAAGGAGGAAAGAGAGAAAGGGAAATAAAAATGTCAATGCAAACCAAGGTGCAAACATAAATGCCAATTTTAGAATAAGCATGAGGTAAGGGAAAATACAAATGAGAAATCCACATGGAAGGCATGACATAAAATAAATATGAAAAATAAATTAGTACAATATGACATATTGATGAAGCATAAGGGATAAGATATCATGGGTAACCAATGATCTCATATACTTGTCTACAAAGGGTTGTCCATGATCATGGGAATTTAGATTCATAACTTAAATTACTATTAAAAGTATTATAAGTTACATGATTGGTCATGTAATCATTGGTTGTGTAGTAATTTGAATCATCATCACTAGGATAATCATCATGAGAATGGGATATTGGAGTTTTCTTAACCTTTTTAAAAGAAGAGAATTTATTAATTAAGATATTTATTTTTGAGTTGAATTCTTTATATGTGCCTGGGTAATAATGTACGTAAAAGGTTGTAATAATAATATATTAGAAGATGGATGAGTAAGTATTGTATCTCTCGATGGTGTAATTATAGGAGTTGTAACTCTAGGAGCCAAAACTCAAAGAATCATAACTATTATGGTTAGAATTATAAGACCCATAACTCTAAATGGTGAGATTGTAGTATATGAAATTAGGTTGAATGATTTGATTTTTAGGAATCACTTTAAGTCATATATCACATTGCATTGTATGTGGCATGTGAAATTCATAATGTGTGTTGGAAATGGTATATACTTTGTTATCATGCAAAAATTTAATAAATTAATGTAGTGTGGGTGAGATTTCTCTCATTTGATTGATTGATTAGTTTCCAAGTAATAGATCATAATTTACACTAACCAAAAATATGTAGAACCATACTAAAAGGATCTTAGGACTTATTGTGACTTGTACTATGATACCACTTATGGGTGTCTATGTTAGATTGTTATAAATCCTAAGAACCATGGTTATGCCAAGTAAGTCTCATTAAGTTAACCATCTACCAGCGAGAAATGACATTGCAATTAAATTTTCAATTAAACCATTGTCATGATTCCATGTGAAATCATAGAATGTGAATTGATTAAATAATGTATATAAAGTGGACCATTGTTAGTATCATCATTTATAATCTTGTGGTCATATAATGTGATAAATGTATCTTGATTTATAGAATTGGTGACCATGCATATAATACCATCTATGATATGTGTATGAAGGATAAGATTATCAATGCAATTATTCTATTTCTCTCTATAGATTAGGATATAAGTATAATACCAAACTAGATCCTAATCACATGCAAAGATATCAAGGCAAGGTAACCAAGTGGTATAAATAGCCATAGATTTGGAAGATGGTGATCCATGCTCAATATCGAGGGTATAGTGTTCCAAATTTTATGATTAAGATATGGGATATGGGGTCTAACTAAGTCCCAAGATAGTATCAATGGTGTAAATTAAAAATTGTATAAGAGGTATAAAAAATATAATAAAACCATATGTTAGGGTAACCTAGATCTAAGATATACATAAACTAGACTAAAATATATATAAATTCCATGGTTTATTGTAGTATAAGTGTAGGAAACTTTAGCCTAGAATAGGACATGAATCATGATTATATTTTTAAGCCTAAGCACCCTATAATATTCTAGTATTAAACATTAAGGCAACCTAGGCAAGGAAAATAACAACAATGTACATACTAACTTAACAATAAGCATGCCATATTTATCTACTAAGCATGCCACATTTGGTTGAATTTTTTATGCATCAATATCCCCCTTGGCTCTAGTGGTACCATTTAAGAGATGTCATTTCAAACCACATTATTTCCCATTTTATAGATCAAAACCTAGTGTTGAAAGTCGACCTAGGGTTTCAAAGAGAAGGAGATATGTTTCTATAACTAAATTTACAAATAGATCTTGAAGATTGCACACAAAGAAAAAATACAAGTAGGCACAAAAAACTATACACTAACATAGAATTAAAATATATTTATACAAATATGTCAAGTTTCAAACCCTAACATCAATTGGTACCATCTAAAAGTTGATGATTCTATCCAAGTGCATCCATATATTTAGTTCCTCATTTAAGTGACTCTTGATCTAGCTTTATACATTTTATATCACTTGAATATGAATGTATATTCTATTGTTTACATTTAGATTCATGTTTAATTATAATAAAATATACATATAAATTAGTTAAATACTATTATATATACATAATAAAAAATAATTTAAAAAAAAGTGGTGAAACCATTTATATAGTGACCACATCAAACCCTAGGTTTTCCCTTAGGGTTCACTCCTTTCTAGGGTTTCTAATTTCTATGTACAAATACAATTTTTAGACCTGATTTATGATTATCCCTTTTTCAAAAATTACACATTGATATATTGGATGTACATAGTTTATTTTTCTTAACTCAATATATGATTATAATAGTTACATTTTATTTTTCTCAAATATGAAAAATATGTAACAACTATGTAATTCCATGGATTATATCTTTGTGCACTAATAAGGTTGAAATTACTAATGAAGAATCTTTATCCTTCCTTAATCCATATTACTATGGTATTCAATCTGAGTTGATTCTTAATACCACTAGGTACCAAAGGTCATGCATGACTCCTTTTTTTATTCATAATCCCATTATTGACCCAATAATTAATTTAGATTTCTTGGTCCATCTTGTGCTTCCTAGAAGAAAAATAGTACACCCTCTTGATAGAATTTATCTAATTATTGAATTTGAAATTTCTAATAAAACAAGTACTATTATGGATGCTAATAAAGGAAATGAATGTTTGGAATATTTTGATATATTTTATGAAATATACTAATGGGAATTAACTTAATAACTATACATGAACACACAAATGCATGATTAAATACAATATGCAATAAGAGATGAACATAAAACATTAGCTAGGGATAACACATTTGAGGAACAATATAATAACTTAAATGATATTGATCAACTTTTAAATTTACTAATTCCACCATACATGTTCAATGTAATATTATTTATATTATTATTATGTCTACACCTTTGCCTACACATGATACCCACCTAAGGTGTTGGGGAACACAAGGTCTTCCTCAAATTAATTTGCTTATTTATAAACAACCAACCTATATACATCCTATGAAGACTACACATGTGACATGTTACAAGTTGTCCTTGATGTCATGTGTTTGATCCTATCATTGATGTCAAAATAAGTATGAGGTATTATTTTCTAATGGTATGATGCATAGGAGGTATGTCTGATGGAATAGTCTTTGAGAATGATTGAGGCATGATGAGGCATGGTGATGATGACATGGATGTGTATGAGCTTGAATGTGTACAATAAAATTCTAAAATAATATTAAAAAAGGTGTTGAGTCAATCTTGTGACTCTTACAATGAGCTAAAAAGGTAAGTTATCCATTGGTGGTCTTCTCATAGACCTTGTCTTAAGATCCTAAGTAGCATAATGAGGCATCATGATCAGGTTTGGAGTCTTGTGATATTTTATAGTAATGGTATGGGGATTGATGAAATGGGTATGAGGTGTTGAGATCACTAAAATAGGTTTCAAGGTATAATCAAGGTCTAAAGTGTGAAAAGAAATTCAAGACCTAACGTGTAAAGAGACCTAATATGGCCTAATGAGGGTTCAAAGTTAGTTCTCAAAGTGATAAAGATAATTTTATTTTTTATAGAGTTGTAATAGGTTTATTCAATCATATTTATAAATTTTTAGGTCCTAAGTTGAAGGAGAAAGCAAGAAAATGAGTTTGAAGGTCTCCTATGTATACAGATTGAAGAGTCATAAACCCAAGAGAGAAATTTTGATGATCATTGGCATGTGTAAAATTTTCATGGTGTCCTTATTATTTAAGGATAGATGAGTAAGGGTCATATAAATTAATCATTAAGAGTTGGTTTTAAGGACAAAGTTGTCTAAAAAAATGTTAAGAATGAAAATTGGTCTAAAACCCTTTCAAAACCCTTATAGTGACCAGGTAAGGAAAATCTTGTTGGAAATGGCATATAATGTATATATAAGGATATTTTCATGATTGGATGTGGTAGATAACTCCATCATGAGTCTCCAAGTGGTATTGGTATGTTAGGATAGTAAGTGAAACCTATAGAAAAACCCTTATTTCTTAAAAATTTGGTATAACAAGAAGGGTTGACTAGGTCAAAGAATGAAAATAAATGGAGGTTGAAGATTGAAACTATTTTTTTATTATTAATGGTGGTATTTTTAAAAATTATATCCTTTGTGTCAACTATTTTGGTCACTCAAGTTGACCTATCACTAAATAGGGCTAATAGTGAAGACAATGAGAAAAACTAGTCAAAGTGAGAATGTGTTTAGGGATTGGTTTAATATAATTATGAATGGATCCAATTTATTGAGGTAATTATTCAAGACCTATACCTCATGTTGATACTAATTATATGCTTTGGAGTCGATTGAAAAAGGTGTAAATGGTGTTCATAAGATGGTCTGTCTAGAGAAGATGTGAAAGTGAAACCTAGGATATTGAGATTGGTTTTCAAGACCAATGTTACTCTTTTATCCTATGATCTAGATGTTTTCGATAGCTCTAATGATCTTATAGGATCATAATCATGCTTTGAAAGATCATGGAAGTGATTCTAAAGGTGTTCTAAGTCATGTTCACCTTGACTAGTTTTTAAGATAGATTGACAATTTCAGGTATGAAAGATGAAGTGTAGAGTTTAAGAATCTATGAAAAAAGTTAATGTATCCAATTATCATGATGTTTTTGTAATATTAAAGCCAAAATTGCTTATCTTGTTGTGTATACATAGTGAAAGAGAGAGTTAAGAAATTGGTCTATTAGACCAATTGTTGACACTATAACCATTGATCTATCTATTTTATGATGATTTAGAGGTAAAATAGAAACTATGAATGTGCATGATATTTCATGGAAGTTCACTTACAATTACTGAAAATAACTTTCTACATGACTAGGTTTTAGAGCAGTTAGACAGTTCTATGTAGTCATCTCATAGAGGTGAGTTTGGAGTGTTTTAGATCATTTTAAAGGATATAATGCATATTAATTTGTTATATAAGTCTTTAAGGTTCATAATAATCCATTTAGAGTCAAGGCTTGTACCTTTTCAAGTGTGGATAATCAAATGTTCTTGACTATACATTGGTAGTGTTTGACAGTTCTAAGTGGTCATATTACAAGAGTGTGTTTGAGGTTTGTTGCCTTGTTTGGTGATGTCCAATGGACACAGAGGTGAACATGAGGTCATAAAATATCTATTCAATTTATTTAAGAACATATTTATGTGTTAAGTTTGAATGTATGCTTTAGTTGTGTGAGGACTTTATGGGTGTGTGAAGACCTATTTGCAAGTAGACCTAATGGCATGATTCAAGGAGTGATTTGGACCAACAGGTGGTATGAACTTATATGGATGTTATAAAGGGTATATTTGATTCATTTTTTATGTTTTTAATACATTATTAAATTCTCAATATGTTCTAAGGGGTCAAGAGTGTAACATGTGGTTTTGAAGGCCTATTTATATTAGGTCTCCCTAAGGCCTAATGGAGTTTTTGGTCTAATAGAAGTAATGGCCAACATATTTAATGTTTGTTTCATATTTTAAATGTATTATATGACTCTTTTCAAGGTTAATCCATGTATGTAAATATTCTTGGCCGACCAAAGTGGGTGAGAGCAAGAGTCAAGTATAAATACAAGTCATAATGGGCCTATATGAGATAGTTAAAGAGATGAGAATATGAGTGAAGAAAAGAGCTCTTTGAGAAGTATAAGTAGGTAATGTATACCATATAAATTAATCAAATTATCATTCATGAAAATCCATTAGAATTTTTTCATGTGGATCAAAAGGTTAGTTGACCTAATGAGCTTAGTAAGAGGCATATTGAATGAGTAAGCCTAGAAGGCTATTTGAGAGGGGTAGAAGGTTGAGAATAGTTGAATGCATTGATTTATTTTTGAGAGATAATCAGATATTAATTAGAAGTGTGTTATATTTTTATGATATATATTTTAATCTAGATAGAGAAGATATAGAGTTGAAGAATAGGTCACCATCTATTAATTGAGCAACAAGGTATCTTGAGGTGATCAGGCTTGTCTTGGTTGAGTTGGTACTTTATAAAGAGGGAGTTAGACTTATTTTATAGGTTCGAGCTTTAATAAGTGTCCTTGAAGTGGTTTGTTTGTTCCAAGTAACTTAGGTGGTTTTATCCTCCTTGTAATTTAGAGCTTACTAAAGGACTAGTTGAGTTGGTTCTTGACTAGTAAGGTGTTGGTGCTCCTTGTGGGGTTGGTGCCTCACTAAATATTGATCTATTGATTATAGGATAGTATAAGTAGTGTGTCATTGGGTTTTATCTCCCATGAGGTTTTCTCACATAGATCTTGTGTTCATGTGTTATTTTCTTGATTCATGCTCTTAGTTTGAATGTTTTATGAATGATAAGTGGAATTAAAAGAAAATATTGTACACTAATTCAGCCCCCCCCCCCACCCCACTCAATGGTTTTGATTAAAATAATTTGGTATTAGGGTAGGTCCTTTGAAAAAGGTTTGACAACTTGAAGGTGATTATAGAAGCACAATATGGTTAAGTTTGTGAAGGCCATGATTGAGTTTTGCATAGAAGATTACATGATGGTACTAAAAATATTGACTAAGAAGAAGGACTATATTGATGCAAATTCAAAAACTCAAACCCAATAACTTTTAAGACATGCTGAAATAAAGGTTGGTGAGGATAAAGAAGAGGTTGTGAGACATCCATAGAGGTCTTGGTGAAGTTTTGGTGTATCACTTGACCATTTAGAGAGAGAAGAATGCATCATTCTAGCCTAGAAGGACCAAAACATCATAGACCACCACATAGGTATGAATGTAATAAGAATTTTTTGCATTTATTATAGGTACTCAAAAAGTCAACCTTGTCAAATTAAAATATGGAAATGATGTACTTAGTGCCTTGAAGGTGCCCTACAATTTTTGTCATGAGGATTTGTCCTCTTCAAGATATAAGCTTGAAAAAATCATCTAAACATTTATAAAGTGTAAAAGGACATCAAATTTAGGCTACAATAAATATTCGTTGAAGTTCAAAAATATGAATGTTGGATTTCAAATGACTGTGTGTGTGCATTGGACCCAAGAGTAAGGAAGTGCTTGTATAAGGTAGGATATTGGTCAAATCAAGATGTTGTAAAAAGTAAAGTTATAGTAGACTCAATCATGATCATACTCTAGGGGGGAGTATTCTTTAAAAGTCTATGTAGGTGCATTTATTATGGATTAAAGTGAAAGTTTGTTGATTATGTTATTACTCAGAGAACTTGAGAGGACTAAGGTTGATTTAAAACCTTTTTATTAATCTTGAATTAGTGTTCAGAGAATTGGATGACATTTTTACCTCATTATAGTATTGTTCCATGTATTGAAGAATTTTTGAAAGTATGTATTTGTATAAGAAAATCTCAATAAAAAAGGATTGTACTTAAGATCTATTTTTTTGGAAGACATAACGTGACTTGTTGAATTGTTTAGAGTTATTGATCACTTTAGAAGGATGATAAAATTAATTGAATATGTTATTAAGTTGTTTTATCTCTTGTTAAGTGTTTACAAATGATCAGATTGATTTCATCTATAAAGGTCTAGCTCAAAGACATGATGAACAAAGGTATGAGGTTTTCAAGACTTCTTATGTCTATTAAACCTAATGTGAATGTTCATGATGTAAATGGATATTATTTTACCTATAATATATTATTAGAGTATTATATGTACTTTTTGTAATGTTTCTTATTGCAGTTATCTTATTTTCAATGCCTATTTGAGTGTAAGATGATGCCTAGGTAGGAAAGATAGACCAAGTTGTGTGATAGTTGAATATTGGTCGACAAGACCAATGCTATTAAAAGTAGAGATTATTTGATCAGATGATCCAAGGTATTATTATGTTATAAGAGTGATATGATAAGTTTTTTATGACTTGAGAATGTTCATAAAGTTTTGAAAGTGATTATTGTCCTATAGCATCACATGAATCTTGTAAACTTGAAAGAAGATAATTATAGTGTTCCTTTGAGTTTATGTCATTGAATGTAATGTTTATTTGATATAAAGATGGCCTCATAATATCATAAATGGATAGATTATCAGATTGATAATATGTAAGTACCATGAAAAAGATAGTAGTGATTTGAAGATAATAAGTTTTATGAGTTTTGTCAAAGGGTATTGATAGAGTTCTTTATAAGTTGAATTTCAGCCTATTATGCTTGAACTTGACAAGGTTATGAGCCTAAGAGGTTACATATAATCTAAGAGATAATTTTTACATATTTATTATATTTAAAAAAAGGCTAACATGGATTTGAAGATGTTCATTAAACAAATAAGACTATATGTAGGATATAATGAACAAGGGAAACCAGTGAAGGTGATCTCAGAATTGTTTGGTGAATCTAACTATAAATTTAAATGTCCCATGTGCATGAAGATAATCTCAGGTTCATCATGAGCAAGATACATGAGAGTTAAAGGAAATTTTCTATGTGTACAAAAACCTAGTATGATTGTATGTTAACCAAAAAGGTGCCTTGTAATGGTTTGAGCCATGATGGATTGTGATACTTTAAGGGAAGTTGTTTGATGCTATGAGGAGTATATAAAAAATTTCATGCCTATTTGAGGTGGTCTTGTTGGATCAAGAAGTCAATTTTGAGTGAGAAGGAAAGGATATATTTTCACTAGGTCTCCATGGGACCTACTGTTCATATGATGCTTGATAAAACATTCAGAAGGTAATCAAATGAATTATGTATTTGTTGTAAATAGTTGGTTTGTGGTCTAAAATGACTTGATCTAGGTAGATCATGGATTTAGGGGGAGCTAACTCAAGTATCTTAAGAAGCTTGAAGAGAAGTATGTATTGACAAAGGGTGAGCTTACTTTTTTTGAATGATCAGGTCCAAGGATCAGTGGACTATGTGTAGATGACCTTCTAGTAGTTTTAGAGACCCTTTGTCATTAATGTCAAAGGGGGAGAAAGATTATATTGATGGAGAAGTTATCTATTGAAAGGATATTTAGGCTTGAAGTATGTTTTCCATAAATAAGTTTTACCATTAATGAAAAAGGGGGAAATTGTTTCAATTTATCATTGATTTCATTTGGTTGAGATTGTCATTAATGTCAAAAGAAGTATGAGGTATTGTGATCTAATTGTATGATGCATAGTAGGTTTTTATGATGGACTAGTCCTTGAGCATGATTGAGGCATGATGAGGCATGGTGATGATGGCATGGCTATGTATTATATTAAAGGTGTATAATATAGTGATAATATGATACAAGAAAGGTGTTGAGATAATATCATGACTCTCAGAATGAGCTAAAAGAGTAAGTTCTTCATTGGTGGTCTTCTCAAAAACCTTGTCTTAAGACCCTAGGTAGCATGATGAGGCATCATGATCAGTTTTGGATGATTTTTAGCTTATGTAATCATGGTATGAATATGTATGAAATGGTAATGAGGTGTTGATATCATTAAAAGAGGTTTCAAGGTGTATTTAAGGTCTAAAGTGTGACTAGTAGTTTAAGACCAAATGTGCAAAGGGACCTAATGTGGCCTAATGAGGGGTCAAAGTTAATTTGATTTTTTAAATAGGTGTAATAGGTTTATTCAAGCATGTTTTTGAATTTTTAGGTCTTTATTTGAAGGAGAAATCAAGAAAATGAGTTTTAAGGTCTCATATGTATGTAGATTGAAGAGTTGTAGACCTGAGAAAGAACTTTTGATGCTCATTCAAAGGGGTAAAATTTTCATGCTATATTTATTATTTGATGAGATGTGGGTAAGGTTATTATAAATTATTTCTAAGAATTATGAGATGGTTTTAAGGATAGAGTTGTATAAACAAATGTTAAGAATGAAAACTAGTTTAAAACCCTCTCAAAACCCTGATAGTGATCCAATAAGGAAAATCTTATTGGAAATGGACCATAATGGATTGGCAAGGATATTGTGATGATTATAAGTGGTAGAAGACTCCATTAGGAATATTTAGGTGGTATTTTTATATCAAGATAGTAAGTTAAACCTACATAAAAACCCTTCTTTCTTAGAAATTTGATATAATAGGAAGGGTTTACCAGGTCAAAGAATGAAAATAAATAGAGGTTGAAGATTTATACTAGTTTTTTTTGTCCATGGTGGTATTTTAAAAAATTATAGCCTCTATGTCAACAATTTTGGTCACTCAAGTTGACCTATTGTTAAACTGGGCTAATAGTGAAGACAATGAGAAAAAATAGTCAAAGTGAGAATGTGCTTAGGGATTGGATTTAGAGGATTAGGAATGGAACTAGTTGATTGAGGTAATTATTAAATACCTATATCTCATGTCCATAATGATTATATGCTTTATATTCCATTTAAAAGGGTATAAATTGTGTTCAAAAGATGGCAAATGTGGAGAAGATGTGACAGTGAAATCTAGGACAGTGAGATTGGTTTGCAAGACTAATGTTTCTCTTTGAGCCTATGATATATATGTTGTAGGTAAATATAATGATATTATATGATTATGTTCATACTTTTAAAGATCATGAAAGTGATTCTATAGGTACTTTAAGTCATGTTCACCATGATTGGTTCTTAAGACATATTGACAATTCCATGTATGCAATATGAAGTGTAGAGTTTGATACTCTATGAAAAAAACTAATGTATCTAATGAGCATGATGTTTTTGTGATATGAAATCCAAAATGGCTTATCTAGTTGTGTATGCACTATGAAAGAGAGAGTTTAAAAACTAGTCTATTAGACCAATGGTTGACATTAGAACCATTGATATATCTATTGGATGATGATATAGAGGTCATATAGAAACTATTAATGTGAATGAGATGTCATGTAATTTCCATTATAATTGATGAAAACAAATTTTTACTTGAATTGGTTTTGGATCAGTCAAACAATTTTGTGTAGTCATATCATAGAGGTGAGTTTGGGGTGTTTTAGATAGTTTTGAAGTATCTAATTCATATGAATATATTCTATAAGTCTCTAAGGTTCATAATAATTCACGTAGAGTCAAGGTTTTTCTATATTCAAGTATGGAGATTAAAATGTTCTTGACTGTACATTGGTAGTGTTTGATAGTTTTGAGTGGTCATATTGTAAGAGTGTGTTTAAGGTTTGTTGCCTTGTTTGGTGATTTCCAATGGACATGGTGGTGACCATGAGGTCATAAAATCTCTATTTAGGTTATTTAATAACATGTTTATGTGTCAAATTTGAATGTATGCTTCAGTAGTGTGAGGTAGAATTTTTGGGTGTGTGAAGACCTATTTACAAGTAGACCTAATGGCATGGTTCAAGGAGTGATTTGTATTAACAAGTGGTATGGACATATATGTATGTTATAAAGTGTATATTTTATTCATGTTTAATTTGTTTCATGTGTTTTTAAAGGCTCAAGATGTTCCAAAGGGTCAAGAGTGTAACATGTGGTTTTGAAGGCCTATTTGGATTAGGTCTTGCTAAGGCCTAATGGAGTTTTTGGTCTAATAAAAGAAATGGAAAACATATGTAATGTTTTTTTCATATGTTAAATGTATTATATGACCCATTTCAATGGTAATACATGTATAAAAATATGATTTACCAACCAAGGTGGGTGAGAGCAAGAGTCATCTATAAATATAAGGCATAATAGGCCTATTTGATCTAGTTGAGGAGATGAGAATATAAGTGAAGAAAATATCTCTTTGAGGAGTATAATTAGGACATTTAGACCATATAAATCAATCATATTATCAGTCATTAACATCCATTATAAGTTATGCATGTGGATAACAAGGTCAATTGACCTAATGAGCCTAGTAAGAGGCATATTGAGTGAGTGAGCCTACAAGGCTATTTAAGAGAGGTAAAAGGTTGAGAATAGTTGATTGAATTGATTAGGTATTTAGAGACCATAAAATATTCAGGTGTATGAAAAATAGTGGAATATATATAGAGAATATATAGAGCTAAAGAAGAGGTCACTATCTGTTGATTCAATAACAAGGTGTCTTGAGGTGATCAGGCTTATCTTTGCTGAGTTGGTAATTTTTAAATAGGTAATTGGATTTGAATTATCTTTTAGATATTTCATAAGTTTACTTGAAGTGGCTAGGCTGGTGTCAAGTCACTTAGGGTGTTGGATCATCCTTGCAAGTTATAACTTGATAAATGACTAGTTGAGTTGGTGCTCCTTATGGAGTTGGTGCCTCACTAAACATTGATTAATTTCTTATAGGACAATTTTATAAGTGGTGTGTTAGTGGGTTTTATCCTCCATGAGGGTTTCCACATATCTCTCATGCTCATGTTTTATGTTCTTGATTCATGCTCATATGAATGGTTGATTATGCATTGCTATTCTCTTGATAGTTTGAATGTTTTATAAATGATAAGTGGAATTGAAATAAAATATTGTATAATGACTCACCCCCATCTCAATGGTGTTGATTCCATCATGACATCATCATCCCTTCATACTACATGATCCATTGAGGAGACTTTGAAATTAGATTATGTTACTTTTAGATCTAGTTATTTGATAGATTATCATGTATTGCTTCATAATCCATTAACCCCATATATTTTATCTTATTCCTTACCTATTGGTTTCATATCTCATAAGATTATATTATATGAAGGTAAATGTGATATATAGGAACACCAAAATTCCTTTTAGGCAACATGATTATATTATGCCTTTAATGACAATTTGTTGACTAAATTATTTTCATGAAATATTAATGACTATGACTTACAATGGTTTTATGATATACCATTCCAATCAGTTCATGCATTTAATCCTTTGGTAGATCAATTTATAAAATATATTTTTAATCAATATTAGTGAGAATTTATCTTATACTTGAATTTTAAAACTTTATCAAGGATACAATGAACCGATCAATAAATATGTGATTTGGTAAGTGGCCTTTCTTTATAATATGATAAATACTATAGCTGATAATAAGTTACAATATATATTTAAGAAAATATTGTTCTATCCTCTTCACAAGTCCTTTGTGTTCAATAAATTCAAATATTTTTATGATTTATGTGTATACATATAAAATTAATCATGAAGTGCTTTAAAATGTTTATTCTTGACATACTTACCCTTACTTCATCTATTTACTATTGTCACTTAAATTTTCACCCTTTGAGGATATGTCTCAACTCTCCTCATCCAAGTGGCACAATTGAAACACCTTTAGGCTATGTGTATCTTAAGAATGAGGTGAATATCTAGATATGGATAGCTCCCTTGATATACCACTTGTATACCACTACTACACCTATTCTTGTGAGGGAAAAAGGAGATAAAATTGAAAGTAAACTATCCTAAAGGAGGTGATACACCAAATTAGTTTATGACTACCAACCAGCTACATATTACACATGAAAACAAGGGACTAACCAAACATACACTTCTCTAATCTACATCTTCTCACATTAGCATTTCATTATGATGTTGTGATGAATGTTTAGTCTAGGAGGACTAGACAAAAGGCCTTTAATGGCACTATTGAATATAATAACTCACTCAACCATTGACACTTCATAGAACACTTCACATGACCTTTAAGAAGAAGCTTTCAAGCTACAAATAGGTGAGATAATGAGACAACATGTTAATAAAAAAAGAGTCATCACTAATCAAGATCAATCATCCAAATAAAAAAAAATATGAATAATCATAGAAGAGGTAAATTTAGTTGTCTTTCTTGATCCATGGTATGCAAATGAGTAGGAATTTGCCATACTTAGGTGGAGCATAATTTACAAAGGCCAAAATGGCTAGTTCTTATAGAACTTGAGAGAGAGAGGAGAAGAGATAAGTCCAAAGGTCACAAGGACAATTTTAAAGCTAATAAGATTATTTACATGTGCATGATAAAGGAATGTGAAACTGATCATGCAAGGTCAAGAAGCATAAGTGTCATCCTAAGTCATGAAACTCTTAAAAGGTGGTGTATGAGTTCTCATTTTACATAAAAAAATTACCTTCATCACTCACCCCTACTTGAACATAAAAAAATTTATTAGGGATAGGTATAATGATTTTAATGAGAGTGAAGGTTTTTATACATGGCTCTCCATGCATTGTTTGTAGTCTTAATCATCTGAAATCTTTTAAAAGTGAGCCATCACCATCTACAGTCAAAGAAAACTACTCTTTCACACAACTTACACACTTAGCCCCAAATTTGGCTTTATTTTCCCATGAAAATACATAAAATGGATTTGATGAAATGTTTCAATAATACCCATGGCCTTAGAGGCATCAGGCACACCTTAAAATCAACCCATTTGAAGCTTTTCACCCTTCTCACTACCATGTTCACTATGCTAGTTTTGATTGGTTGATATGAGAGCTATTGTTTGAAAAATTAAGAGTTATTATAAAGTATTAAATTGACATGAGGGGTTATACCAAGTCCTAATACTTCTCCAAAAGTTTTTTTCATCTCTTGAAACCTCTAATACCTACACAATGCACAAAATAGTAAAAAATACCATGTTTTATACTCCATCCATATAATTTCATACAGTCTAAAAGTATGGGGAGGAGATTAAAAGAGTCATATTAAATTTTAATAATTTTCATGGTCATTTCACCCCACTTGAATATCCCTCCAACCTTATCTTACCAATTAGATCCTTATTCAAGGTCTTGTAAGGGTTTTGAGTGCTTTAGGATCTTAAGGTTTGTTCATGTATATTTGACATTCAATTTTCCAAAAAATTCCACTAATGTAAGGTTAAATGACCTTTTAAACACCCCAAAACTTATTATATCCGCATGCATAGCCTTCAAGGATATGTAAGCACTTCAACTTGGCTTGTCAAGCTTGTTTTCTCATTTCCTGCATGCTTGAGTTATCTTTAAGTCAAAAGTGGATTTTATGGTTTCTACTACAAGGTGAAATATTTAACATGTCTAAAATTACCTCAAAAACATGAAACAATCCATTTTAATGTTTATCTCATGTTACAATTGGAAGTGACCCTCTATTTGGCCTCTAGACCTAAACCCTACCTATTAGGCCTGACTGTAACTCTTGTGGGTTTGGACCACTGATTGAGTTTCAACATTTTTTACTTGATATATTATGTTTTTATAGATGTTATAAAACTTTAAAAACCTGTACTAAATACTAAATACTCAATCATCTCCTAGTTCATCCCTTTGTCTCTATTCTTCAAAACTACCAATTTGTTCTGAAAGGGAAGTACCCTCTATTTGAGACAAACTATAGGGTACTTCCATTATTTAATCAGATAATTTGAATATTTTAAAGGGTTATAAAAGTGATGTAGACTATATGAACCAAATTTGGGCTCTTGATCAGGTTAATAGACCCCCTACTACTTCAAACTCCAAGATAGACCGTGTGGGAGGCAGACTGTGTGTATGATAGTCATAGATTGACTATGTATTACCCTTGAAAACCCATTTATCTATTATATATAAATCATTATGGTTTAATGAGTATATTATAATTTTAATTAAGGTGTTTTAAATTTCATTCATTCCTCCAACCTCTCACATGTCCCTCATACTACTTGCCTCGTTAAGACTATGTATAACCCTGACTATGTTTTGCTTCAAAGTACTACACCTGTAGGTATTCTTGCCAATTTTTAACTTGATATAATATATAAAACATCTTAATAGTTCCTTGGATTAATTTTTTGTTTTATTTTATCCATTTTTTTACCTTTTACAGGCTATACCTCATCAAAAACATAATCCCTTTGCTCTCTACCCCTCACAGTTAACTACAGTTGACTATGTGGGGTTCTATAGGTGAACTATATGATCTAGGACTTGAAGAAAATTAATAAAACCCTCCTTGAAGTTATTTACACCATATTATAACTTAATTCATTCATTTTATTCTTGGAGTGAGGTCTGTCACCAAGGTATCTAGATCAAACTTCATGATAACCCTACAACCAACGTGTAAGGTTACATTTGTGATTAAAAGGCGACCTGCAGGTAGAGTTGTGATGTCATATCTAGTTTATCATCCTATTTAAGTGATCCATTAATCACAAAATTTTATTTTCACTAACTAAAACCTTTTAATGATGAAGGTATGGTCTACTTTAAACTTTGGGTATTAGAGTCACCTTGGAGTTCAAACTTGTAGATGATAGTGAAGGAATTCAATGTTCAAATGGTAACTTTAGGCCTTCAAAAATCATATTCCCTTAGATATATTCCATCCAAAATTTCTAGATATTTTTTCATATGTATGGGATACAATCCAAAACCATTAAAATGCATCAAAATTCTTTGGAACCACTGTAATATGACCTTGACAAAAGCCTCAGACCTCTATTTTGCACTTTTGGGGATTTGAACTTTGAGAAATGTCACTAGATATTTTAAGGCAGTTACAACTTAACTTGCCCATTTCATATTTCAAATAGGTCTACCCTGATCTTTACCACATTCTAAGATTTTAAAGATAACCTTACCATGCTCTAATATTTTGTACATGTACCTTGAAGGCTCTGTAATGTCACCTGTAGGTGAGTATTTTCACATATAGGTAGTAAATCAAACTTGGGTAATATGTAAGGTGTGTAAGTTTATGATCACTTTTATGATTTCACCAAGGGTTCAAATTCCTTCT
The DNA here is from genome assembly GCA_037957365.1 of Torreya grandis. Lineage (NCBI taxonomy): Eukaryota > Viridiplantae > Streptophyta > Pinopsida > Cupressales > Taxaceae > Torreya > Torreya grandis. The sequence goes on along the minus strand of JARHVA010003941.1, from coordinate 1,600,894 downwards.
TATCAATCTTCGAATATTGAAACATCTCTCAAACTCTCCATCTCAACATGACCTCATCAAGGAGACTCTTATAGGTGTGTGTGAGTTGTATGCAAGTAGTAAGCATGAAATGGAGCAAAATATGTTAATGAAATACCTCATGAACAACTTCAAATAATTATAAATATCCTTAAATGCATGATTATCATTTAGGACATCTTAAGATAAGCTCCACAACATCTATTCCAATGTGAAAACTTTTTGTAAACACCTATTAAAGAGCAGATAAGGATAGCTAATGACTATTTGGTGTGATGAATGAGCTTGTAACAAACCTTGCACTTTCCCCAAACATAAAAATGAACTCTCTTAAGATATTTATGACTTAAAAAAACAAATACACCTTCATTACAATTCCATGAACAAGTTAGACAAGTTTCATACATGTGAATATAAGTGGGATTGAGTGAAGAGTTGACTATGAGGAATGGTAAGAATGAAAATTGCTCAAATCATGGTGTGATGCAACCAAAAATGGAAATATGTGATCATATGGCCTTGAGACCTATGGAAAACCATCTTCTATTCAGATGAAAACTTTATGGGAGACTAACATTTTACAACAAAGAAGAACATGACTGAAGCTTCACAATGGTGATAGCCTCCTGCAACATGAGATAAATTTCTCATAAAAATACCATGAAACATGAAACTAATCATGAATAACATATTATATGAGATCCACCATCCTATAGAGTCAACATCACTAACTATATTATACATACCTATCCAAACCAAAGCAAAACCTATAGGGTGTAGGAAATAGTGATTAGAAAAGCATAATCAACTTGTTAGAGATTATTCATAAAGAATAATTGACAAATATTAGAGATATTATTATGGAAATGGATCTATTTTATTTTTTTTCCACCTCAAAAAGGTGTTTTTATTGAAACCTCTTCAACTATCCACATTAAGCAGAAAACTATTGACCACATATGTGTGTCTAGAAAGGCAAAGGAGTAGAATGATTTTAACTCAAATTTGTCACTTAAAAATAATTTTAAACATTAAATTGAGTCTTAGGAAGATGAATAGAGATTTCATGACCTTATCCCACTTGTCACCTTCCCTCATGGGCCTTACAAGTGCCAAACTCTTCCTTTTTTAGTTATTTTCCTAATTTTTAGTTAGATAACCTACAAGTTTCAAATGAAAAAACATTACTAATAGGGAACTGACATATTATATGTTTGAAAATAAAATAGGACACTTGGACACCTTGAAAATAATGCTACTTGCATTTATGACCCCTAAAAGCCTTGTAAATGACTCAAAGTGACATATTGATTAAAAAAGACTAAGGACCTAGGCTAATAAGGCATCAAATGACCTATAATACACCTTATTATAAAATATTATACACCTTAAAACATCTAAAAATCAAATTTTTACCTATAGGGGTCCAAATTTGACCTGTAAGGTCAAATTTGGTCAACAAATTGGTGACTCATAGGGGTAGCATGCCTGCTATACTAACTAGAATAGTAGCTTAATCCTATCCATTGGGATATGGAGTCACATGTACATAAGTTTTAACACAAAAATTTCCTTTTACAACACGAAAAACATAATAAAACCAATAAAAAGCAACACACAAGATAAGAAACTAAGCAAAATCACACTTGTGCTTCATGAGCACCTATGGAACACACACACCAAAATAAACAAAATTGATTCAAAAAATAACTAAACTAAGATTAAAACTCCCTCATAGATCAAAGGGGAAGTTTGAATCCTTCCTTTATTCATGACATGAAGGATTTAGTAAGACATATAGCCTTCTAACCTTTAACATTGATACCTCTTTTTTCTTCATGGTGTTTGCCAACTTAATTGGCATGATTTTCAATGAGAACCAATAATATCCATATACGTTGGTTATAGAAATGAACTATTATTTCATCCAAATAGTTTTAACCTTCTCATGTAATTGGCCCTTGATGTGCAAGTTTGAAAATATGATAGTCCTCTTAGCCTTGCTCTCCTCCTTGAAATAATGTGCTTTATGTTTCAAAGCACCAAGATTTCCTTCACCATGTTCCCACATCCCTAAATGTGGTTTTAAATTAGATGGATCTATTTAATATCTTTTAGGTACAAAAATATCTGCCTTGACATCATTATCCATGTCTACAACTTCTTGTACACTAGCATCATCAAATGACTTTATGACAATAGGTTCTTGACTAGCAGAATAACCTTCATATTTATGTTTGATTGAACACTCAAGATCATGTTTATTAGACTCATAAACAAACTTATCATCATTTATGAAATATTTTAGAGAATAAAAAACTTTACCCAAATTATCAAATTCCTTACATATAACATTAAACTTATACCATAAATCTTCTTCCTCATGAATGTCATGTTTAAGATCTCTTTTTTCTACCTTGATCTCATGAGACTCTCTTATTATTTCCACTTCTTGAGGATTGACTTGACCTTTATAATTAATAGTACACTCCACTTCATGCTTGAGATGGTCATCCACAACTTCGTGATCAGACATGGAGTCTTCTTCAAATACCTCTCTCTTCAAGTCTTGTTCACATTCCTCATGGACAGATGCAAAAGAGTCTTCAATATGTTTCTCCTCATTCAAAAAGGTAATATTACCATTTTATTCACCAAGGGGAGTCCCTATGGTGATTTCTTCCTCATAGTCACTCATGAGATCTTCTTGATTAGCCATGAAATGAGTTTTCTCTTCTTCAGTTGCTTCTCTCAAGATGGGCTCTTCCTCGAGAATGGGTGAGGTGGAAGGTTGATGGATAGGCTCATGTGAAGAATATATAATATGAGGTGACATGGAAAGTTTATGAATTGAATATTGAGTGTGAGGGGTAAGTGAAGGCTTGTGAGTGGATTTAGGAAAGAGAAAATGCACTAGTTTTCTCATAAGGAAGTGAATTCTTGGACTGATTACAAGGACTAACATCTACATAAGTAGGAGTTGCATCTTTCCAATAATATCTTTGTGTATAATCCATATAATCATCTGATCCCATATGAGAAGACTCATATGAGTACTCTTGAGGTTGACAGGAATCATGGTATGAATGATAGGGCTCATATTGGGACTAATAAAGAGGTGTTTATTGATAGGTTTTTTGGTAGCCTTCCTCATAGGTTTATCCAAAAACATGGTTTCCATATGGATATGGAAATGAAGGGTTATAGGGCTTCCCTAACTCATAGCATTGATATTCATTTTGATAAGACTATTGAGGAGTAAAATGTGGTTCATAGTGAGGCTGATGGGGAGGTTCATGATGGGGTATTGGACATAGCTATATATATCAAATTCATATGTTAGATGATAGATAAAAAAATTTAAAACCTTAATGAGATATACCTGGGCTGTTTATAACTAAAATTTATCATTTGGAGTCATCATTGCTCCTAACTTGATTACTTTTAAAAGATGATTAGATGAAAGACACACCAAAAATATTCCCACTCTCTTTGAACTTAGTCCCACTGAGCATGAAAAAAAATATTGTCACTTATATTTTCACCCTTTGAGGATATGTCTCAGCTCTCCTCATCCAAGTGGAACAATTGAAACACCTCTAGCTTGTGGGTAGCCTAAGAATGAGGTGAATCTCTAGATAGGGATAGCTCCCTTGATGTACCACTTATAGACCACTAATACACCTATGATTGTGAGGGAAAAGGGAGAGAAAACTAAAAGTAAACTATCCTAAGGGAGTTTATACACCAAATTATTTTATGATTAACAACCAGCTGCATATTACACATGATAATAAGGGACTAACCAAACATACACTTCTCTAATTTGCATCTTCTCACATCAGTATTTCATTATGAGGTTGTGATGAATGTTTAGTCTATGAGGACTATACAAGAGGCCTTTAATGGCAATAGTGAATAGACTAACTCACTCAACCATTGACACCTCATAGGACACTTCACATGACCTACAAAAAGAAACTTTCAAGCTGTAAATAGGTGAGAGAATGAGATAAAATGCTAAGGAAAAAAGATTCATCACTAATCAAGATCAATAATCTAAGTAAAACACACTATGAATAATCATAGAAGAGGTAAAACTAGTTTTATTTCTTTATCCATGGTATCCAAATGACCAGGGCTTCCCCATACTCAAGTGGAGCATAATTTACAAAGGCCAAAATGGCTAGTTATTATAGAACTTCAGAGAGAGAGGAGAAGAGATAATTCCAAAGGTCACAAGGACACTTTTAAATCTGATAAAATTATTTAAATGTTCATTACAAAGTAATGTTAAACTGATCATGCAAGGTTATGAATCACAAGTTTCATCCCAAGTCATGAAAGTCTTGAAAGGTGGCATAGGAGTTCTCATTTTAAACAAGGAAACTACCTTTATCATTCACCCCTTTTTTAATGTACATTAACTAATTAGGAACATGTATAATGTTTTTAATTATAGGTAATGGTTTTATAAATTCCTCTCCATTCATTTTTTTAGTCCTTATCATCTAGAATCTTCTAAAAGTGAGCCATTACCATCTGCAGTCAAATAAAACTACTCTTTCACACACCTTGCACACATGGCCTCAAATTTGGATTTAGTTTCCAATTAAAATAAATAAATTGGAGTGAATTAAATATTTAAATACCATACATTGCCTTAGAGGCATTAGACACACCTTAAAAACAACCCACTTGAATCTTTTCACCCTTCTCACTATCATGTTCACTAAGCTAGTTTTGACTAGATGAGATGAGATCTATTTTTTTTGAAAACTTAAGAGTTGTTATAAAGTATTAAATTGACATGAGGGGTTATAAAAATTCCTAATAATTCTCCAAAATTTTGTATCATCTCTTGAAACCTCCTAGAACCTACATAATACACAAAATAGTCAAAAATACCCTATTTTACACTCCATTCATATAATTTTTTAAAGTAAAAAAGAATTGGGAGGATATTGAGAGAGTATTATTAAAGTTTCAATAACTTTCATGGTCATTTAATTGCACTTGGATATCCCTCCAACCTTATCTTCCCAATCGGATCCTTATTCAAGGGTTTGTGAGGGTTTTGAGTGCTTTAGGCTCTTAAAGTTTGTTCATAAAGATTTGACATTTAATTTGCCAACTAATTCCAATAATAAAAGGTTAAATACCATTTTAAACACCCAAAAACTTCTTATATCCCCATACATAACCTTCAAGGAGATGTAAGCACTTCAATTTGGCCTATCGAGTTTGTTTTCTCATTTCCTACATGCCTGAGTTGTCTTTAAGTCAAAAATGGATTTTTAATGGTTTACCTTAAAATGTGAAATATTTTAAATGTATAAAATGACCTAAAAAACATTAAAAAATACATTATAATTTTCATCTCATGTTACAATTAGAAGTGACCCTCCATTTGGCCTCTAGACCTAAACCCTACCTACTAGGCCTAACTGCAACTCTTGTGGGTTTGGACCACCTATTTAGTTTCACCATTTATTTATTGGTATATTATGTTATTATAGGTTTTATAAAATTTTTAAAACCTGTTATCAAAACTCAGTAAGCTCTTGGTTCATCCCTTTGTCTCCATTCTTGAAAACTATTAGTTTGTGCATAAAGGGAAGTACCCTCTGTCTAAGACAAAATAGAGGGTACTTACCCTATTTACTTAGATAATTTGAATTTTTGAGATATTTAATCAAGTTGTGGAGACTCTATACACCAAATTTTGGCTCTTTATCAGGTCAATAGACCCCATACTCCTTCAAACTCCAAGATAGACAATGTGCGAGGTAGACTGTGTGTATGACAGTCATAGATTGATTGTGTATTACCCTTGAAAACCCCTTTATTTGATAAATATCTATCATTATGGTTTCATGATTCTATTATGATTTTGATGATTTTTTTTAACATTCATTCATCACTCAACCTCTCACATGTCCCTCATACTACTTGCCTAGTCAAGACTATGTGTAACCCTAACTATATTTTGCTTTAATGTACTATACATGTAGGTGTTCTTGCCTATTTTGAGATTGAGATAATTTGTAAAACATTTTAATAGTTACATATATTAATTTTGTGTTTTATTGGATCCATTTTATTCACCTTGTATATGATATACTTCATTAAAAACATAATCCTTTTACTCTCTACCCCTCACAGTCAACTATAGGTGACTGTGTTGAGTCCTGTAGGTGAACTATATGATATAGGCCTTGAAGACAATGAATAAAACCATAATTTAAGTTATTTACACCATATTATAATTAAATTAATTCATTATATGCTTTTAGTGAGGTCCATCACCAAGGTATCTATCTCAAACTTCATGATAACCCTATAACTAGCCTATAGGGTTACATTTGTGATGAAAAGGGGACTTATAGGTAGAGTTGTGACGTCATATTGTTTCTATTCAAATTTTGCTTTCAAATTCAAAGGAGAGAAAATGAGAAACTTAAGAAGGAATGGTCAAGGCTTGTATGTACCTGGATATAGTCTGCGCACCGTAATCCAGATGCTTTGAGCACTCCTCTTTGGTTGTGGAGGAATGACACCTGCAAAGAAAAGAAACTTGGACAAAAGAAGGTGTTAGATGGATAGATGGTGGGTTTCCAAGCGAAATCTTGATCTCAGAAGTATGAAGACTTCCTTAAGGGATATAAACCCACTAATCAATAAAAAGAAGTGTCTGATAAACAACAAAATGATAAAGAATTGAAATGACAAAAGATGGAATGAAAAAGGGAAGCAAAGGCTTACTTGAAAGAAGCTGTCGAACTGGTCACAGTCACCAGCATCGGTGGTCCTACCAGCGTCGGTTGGTCAAGGTGCCGACGTCAATTAATATGCCGACATCGTTTGGGGTAATGACCGGCGTCGGTAGAGGCAAAGGTCTTTGGATGAGGTCTGGTTAGGTCTGTGGTCCGTGGATAGGGTCTGGTCAGGGTCTGGGTTTATTTGAGTGGTCTTGAGACAAAGTTTTGGGCTTGGTTGAATGGTCTAAGGTCTGGGTCTAAGAGTTTGGTTGAATGGATAGAGTATATGGTCTGACAGAGGATAGAGACAATAGGGAGATGGAGAAGTAAAGATTCAGGTCTGGCTTGGTTAATAGTCTGGTTTGGGGAGAGGGAGTGTTGAATCTAATTCATAATACTTAGAAGCAAATGACTAGAAAACACAAAGAAAACACAGACAATATACTTACCTGTGCCTTGTTGAAGGTGTGCTACTGATGATTCCTATACCCGCTATTGATGTAGCATGTGTGGAGAACCTGTTGCTGATGGAGAACCCTAAAGCTGTTGCTGCACCTGAGGGAGAGAGTGAGAGGCTTGACTGAGAGATTTGGCAGATTGACGGATGGTTGAACACTGAAGATTGAAGGATTCGTGATTTGCTTCAGAAATTAGCCGATTGTCATTCAGGTCATCAAAGGGTCAGAAAGGTTGGTTAAGTATAATCGACGTCAGTGATTTCGCTGGCGTCGGCCGACATTTGACCGACGTCAGCGGGTTTAGAATGGGCAAAAAGAGCCACCAAGCTCATTTTTCATCTGCCAAGTGCACTATCCATTGGAGAATGTCGAAGGTTGGGCTAAATACGCACGAGAGTTGGTTAGGCGGTTAGAGAGAAGTACGAATAGGTCTTGGGTGAGTCATAGGATGGGAATTAGTCTAAGGCGAGGTGTCTTAGGTGACGTGTCATGGGTGATGTGTCCAAGGAGGGGGATTAATTCAAAATAAGTTTATTATTTTAAATTAGTAATTGTTAGGGATGGGTTAGGAATGGACCAAGGGGGAAGGTGACCAAGGGTTAGACACTATTTTGGTGTCTACATTTGCCCCTTTTTGTCTTGTTGGTTGTTCTAAACAAACTGCAAGACAAAAATAGGTGTCGGTTGCCCCAGGTATGGGATAAGGTTGATTCCATCTTGTTGGTTGTTCAAGTGAATTGCAAGACAAAAATAGGCAAGGGTTGGTTGCCTTGATTATGGATGAGGTATCCCCCCTCAAAGCAGAAGTTGAGAGAAGTTAACCTGGAATCAAGTGCTGATTTGATAGAAAGTGGATGAAAAGGGTGAAAGATAGAGTGAGAACGCTGCAAAAGTTGTGATTGTGCGTACACCACTTCACGAGAATGGTCAAGTTAAATTGTCGCAGGTCGAGGGTCAAGGAGTGCCAAAATTGAAATAATTAGGCCCCAGCATTTAGTCATCTACTGATTGGGTTATTCAATTTAAGCTGAAGCTCCAATGGTCATCGTGTTTCAGGTATCCCAGGCTTAGGAAGTGCTCTCGAAAACATGAAAATGTCACAAGTAGTGTGGATCAACTGGCTTGCGATCCTATACTTGTGAAGGTCAAAAGTGTGCACACAATTTTGCTAGCCAATCATGAGGTAGCATATATGCAAAAATAACCAAGGTAGAATCACTTTGGAAGTAGTCGCGGTTAGAGGAGATGGTCATGATCTCCAAGGTCTGGTGGTCGATGGAGGGATGCAAAAGTGATCTTAAGTGTGCCCCAGGGGGCAAAAATGATGTGGTCTGAAGGACTGACTGATTGGGGACATGATTTTGGGGCAATAGAGAAAAAAGGAGGTTAGAAGGACGCCGATGTTGGTGATAAAAACCGACGTCGGTAGATAAAAATGGCCGATGTCGGCATAGATCGGCCTACATCGGCGGATTAGGGCACGCCGATGCCGACATCGGTGGCCTGCCAAATCTGACAAAATTGGATTGGCAGCCCACCAAAAGTCATTTGCTACTTGTTAATTAAGAGAAAAAAGAGCTCTAGAGTGATTGAGTGAAAGTGACCCAGAGCTGACCGAGGAGCGGTGCGAGGTGGCAGATAGGCATTGGTGGAGAGAGGGAGCGAGTTGGAGAGTTGATTAGACGTTACAGGGATGTGTGTGGGCCAACAAGAGTGTGCAGAGTCATTAACATAGAAGAGATGGAAGAGGGGAGTAGAGGACCCATGGGAGGTCCACCACCAGTGGCACCCATTGTGCCACCACACTGATGATGCCATGATGAGGTAGGAGGGCCCTGAACTCTATTTGGACTATTTTTGTTTTGTATTTAATTTTTAAAAGTTTTGTTGTTTTTAGGTAGAAATTGATTGGGGAGGGTAGCTAGGAAGGTGGGTGGGGAGTTTAGGAGAGATTAGGAGTATTTTAGAGGGTTTTGGGGGGTGTAAGGGTTAAAAATGGGGAAGCCCTAATTTTAGGGCTCGCCCCATTTGGCCCTAGGGCTGAACCAGTCGCTGACATTGGTGAGTCCACCGGCGTCGGCCGACCAGCGACTGGCATTGGTCACTTATCTACTGACATCGGTCACTAAGTGACCAACATCAGTTAGGTGAGTGCCGTCATCGGCATGCTAACCGATGTCAGTGGCTACCTAGTTAGAAAGGGTGGTGAAAAATGATCAAGTTGAAAGGTCGAAGCTACACCAAGGGCTTCCCGAGTGTCAGGTTAGGCATAGATAGTCAGAATGGTTGGTAAAATAAGAAGAGTAGGAATAGTTTTAACATGAGATTAACTGTGGATGGATGCAGGTGAGGCAAACTCTGATGCTGTGGGATCACCTCCCGACCTTACTGACGTAGATGTGCGGAGGCGTGACGATCGAGGAGTGGGTGCAGATGAGCGCAGTGGGGCTAGGTAGTCTAAGACGCTACTACAGAGTGGTGAGGGATGTGAGCCTCATGGTGGCATTGATCAAGCGGTGGGACCATGCCACCAACACCTTCCACCTACCCACGGGTGAGATGACGGTCACAGTCAAGGATGTGTACTAGATTTTGTGGTTGCTGATACACAGAGTTGACATCTATGCATGCTCGAGAGAGGCACACGATATACACATGGTTACACTATTTGGGGAGCACATCACGGAGATGAGCTACCATTTAGTGAGTTTTACTTATGAGCCTTTGTACGTGGCAAATGAGGGTGCACATCGGCTGGCAGTTCTGATGATGATCGGCATTACAGTCTATGCGTTGCCGGATGCGGAGGGAGGCAGGTTCATTGTGGCCATGACTGGGGTTTTGATGGACATGCTAGAGCAGTAGACAGTGTTCACCTGGGCACCCATCTTTTTGGCCCAAGTATATAGAGAGCTATGGGGCATCAGTCGGCAGCAATGGTACAGTCTGTGTGTAGGCCACCTTCTACACTGTTGGGCATACGAGCATATTGTGGTTACCCGACCTCTCGGCCTCCCAATGGCAATCCAAGCCAGTTTTAGGGTCGAATTCAGGTGATGGCATGAGGTGATGGCACAAACGTAGGTGGACAGAGTGGTCAGGGATATTGATCACTACTGAGGGGTACTGGAGGCCCTGATTCTAGCAGATATCATTTGGAAACCATACTTGGTGTATCCAATGTTCAGAGACCAGGGCGAGCAGATGGTCGGGACTCAGAGCATGCGATGGGTCAGAGGTAGGTGAGCCGGTGAGCTCGAGAGGATCCCAGTAGAGAGAGTGCGGCGCCAGTACAGGCTGTTATAGGATGTACCTCCCACGTTCCCACAGTATAGGCAAGATGATATAGAGGTGCCGCTCCCACTGCCAGAGGAGATAGAGGAGCCAGATTTTGAAGAGTTGCCGGCAGGATCTAGGATAGCCGACCCAGGTTGTACAAAGACCTACATAGCATGGTGGGCAGGGCAGTACACAGGCATATAGGTGGGTCTCCAGCCAGATTTACAGGCTATCACAAGGGAGTGAGATACAACTCGTGAGGAGAGGGACACTGCGCGGCAAGAGAGAGACGCGGCTCAGGCCCAGGTCACAGTTTTGTAGGGATAGCTAGTAGGGGTTATAGGGCAACTGACTGAGATGATAGGTCAGGTGGCAGTGTTGATAGGGCATGTCACTCTGTTATAGGGACAGCTGGTTGTAGCCCAGGCACAGGCAGTGGTAGGTCAGAGCTTTAGAGGGCAGGGCCCATTACAGCAGCCATCTCAGCAGCTAGCATTTTCACAGGGGGCAGGACCATCAGTATCAGTGCATCTAGGTCAGCCACAGCCACAAGGGTTAGGATAGGGCACAGCAGTAGGGCAGATGGGTCCACCATAGACTGTATCTCTAGTTAGATACAGTGATGCGCTAGACGAGATTGCTTATTATGAGAGGGCTATTAGGGGGTTCCCTCAAATACAGTGATACTCAGAGATGTGGGTAGAGCAGAGCCGATAGAGGTCTATGTCACGAGTGACGGCTTTTGGGTCTCATAGATGGCACAAATCAGAGGGGGGAGAGGATACATCATCTTCCTGGCCACCGCCACCACCACCACAGCCACAGCCTTGAGGGGAGACCTTGAGATTTTATTTTTGATATATATACCAGCCTGCGAGCCGTTGATGCGAGATGTATGAGAGAGAGACAAAGACACAGATTGTGCGATTGTATAAAAGATTTTGATATATATATGATGATGGTTTTGTATCATTGATGTGTTATGGATGTTGTTGAATGTTTAATGTATTCAGCATTTTTGATTATGATGATGATGCATGTTTTGATATTATGTTTATGATTATAATGTTATGATGATTAAATGTGATGATGATAATGTTATGGTCAATGATTATAATGATGATGATTAATATAATGATGCATTGTGATAATGCTAATAATGAGAATGGTCATGACTTTTAGATTAGATGATGATGCGTAAGGATTATGTGATAGTGATATTTATGTTATGACTTGTGGATTATATGATGTGAATGCTTAATTGTGTGATGATGATAATGTGGTTGTGATTAATGATTATGATATAAATGATGAAAATGATTATGCTAAAGATTATGAAAATATGTGATTGGTTGTGATGTGATTGGCAGGTGACGAGAGAAGGAGATGGAAGAAAGTGATGAAGAGAATGGCCGAGCTAACCCCAGAAGACCCCATGTCAACTGAGTGCTGCCTACATAGCCCATGTCATTAGGGCCTCAGGCCAATGTAGTTCTCCTAAGAAGGGAGGAAAAAGATCGAAGTGGTTGATTTTGGTCATGATAAGGATATAGCATTTCCCATATGTCTGAGGGTACATGCTTGAAATGACAAGGAGAAGATGATGCTACAGCATCTTCCAAATGGTGTAAGCTGTAACATTGGTCAGGGTTTTTCATCCCTAGCAACTATCCATATTCATGATGGATGTTTGCTAAGAATGAATTGAGGTCTATTTATGCTTTAGCAAGTATTGGTTTATGCTTAACATAAATTGTGTGGTTGAAAAGAGTTGGATTGAATAGTTTTGACAAATGATGTGGTTGAATGTGACCAAAGTGTAGGCAGAAAGTAAAAGGCATAAACGCCCTTTTATTGACAAGGACTAAAAAGACAACATAGATAGGGGTTGTTAGAACCAAGAGCCCCACTTATGCGTTGCATCATTGACCATAGTTATGTTAGAGCGGTAATCGAATCACTTTTGACATTAAAGTGAGCTCGAAGTCCCTTGAGTAGGTGATATGATAGGAGGAAAAGGGTAACCCGTTTTAGAGTATGAATAACTTTGCCCTTTTTTAGAGGAGACCTTGAGACAACTACAAGTCAAGTCCATGACCCGTTTTTTTTTTTTTTTTTGAGAGCGGACTGATCAATGCGGGAAGTCCACATAAAGATGTCATTTGTTTGGTGGTCATTTATGAAGCTGATCAATGTGAGAAGCTTCTAGGAAAGTGTTGTTTGTAGCAAGATTTAGTCATAGCCATCCTTCAAGGGAGTGGTCTAGACTTTGCTTTATAGATGTAAGGGCTTTTGAATAGCTGTCCTTCGAGGGAGCAGTCTATTAGTTACAGCAATGATAGTGCAGCTGTCCTTCAAGGGAGCAGTCTGCTTTTTGATTTGTTTTTGTGACCGTGGATATTTTGACATCTTGATTTTTTTTTGACAGAATATTGAGTCATGGACAAGACTTATAGAAGGTCAAGGGCTCCCTTTTATTAGGACGAAACATCCGTACGTCATAAAAGGGTTGTAGAGGATTTTATTAAGGGAAAAAAGGGTGGAATGGATTGAGGATTAAAAGGACAAGGATTGCTCAAGGGATGAGCTCAAGTTAAATGTCAAGTGGATGAGTACTCGACTAACAGTAGAATGGTCGTAGATGCAAAGCATTAAGGGGCTCAGAATCTGGTCGGCCTTCAAGAGAAGACAGACGATAAGTCCCTGATCCATACTTGTGCATGATGATATAAGGTCCAAGCCAATTAGGAGAAAATTTGCCTCATTTACTCCATTCCATATTGGTCACATGTTGGTTCTCTTTGAGGATGAGGTCTCCGATATTGAAATCTCATTCTCTCAGAGTTTTATTATAAGCGCATTTGATGCGATTTTGATAGACATGGAGATGATTGAGGGCAGCGAGACGACACTCGTCAAGTAACTCAAGTTGAGCTAATCGATCTTGATGAAATTCATCATTAGAAAGAATGTCATGGAGTGAAATGCGAAGAGATGGGATCTGTACTTTGAGAGGTAAGACAGCCTCTGTTCCATACACTAGAGAGAAAGGGGTAGCACCCGTAGAGGTTCAGATGCTAGTGTGATAGGCCCACAAAGTGAAGGGTATTTGAACGTGCCAATCCCTTCCAGTGTCATTGACCACCTTCATGATAATTTTAGTTAGGATTTTGTTAGAAGCCTCGGCCTGCACATTTGCTTGTGGGTAGTAAGATGAAGAAAAGCTGAGTTTGATGCCAAATGAGTCTCAGAGTTTTTGGATGGTCTTGTTTTTAAAGGACTTGCCATTATCAGTGATGATTTTGTGAGGTACACCAAAATGATAGATGATGTGGGTGTTGATGAAGTTGACAATCTTGTCAGCTTTTGTGGAGACAAGAGGAATAGCTTCCACCCACTTAGTGAAATACTCGATGGCAGTGATGATGGATTGATGACGAAGAGACGAATGAGGGTTAATCTCGCCGATGAGATCTAAGCCCCATTGTGAAAAAGGCCAAAAATCTTGAGTGACTTGTAAGGTGTGACTAGGGAGATGAAGCAAGTTAGCATGCTACTGACACTTGATGCAACGCCGAACATGATCGCTATAGTCTTGATGAAGAGTGGGCCAATAATAACCCAGGTGAAGGATGCGCTTGGCAATCGAGTTACCACTGAAGTGTCCACCACAAATCCCGTCATGGGCTTGTTTAACAGCATGAGAAGCTTCAGTGGAGTTTAAACAGTGAAGAAGAAGGCTATCAAAACCTCTTTTATAGAGAAGGCCCCCTAACATGGTATAGCGAGCGGTGCGCTTGATGAAAGCCCGCCGTGCATTGCTAGAGAGGTTGGGAGGAATAAGAGAATGAGCTAAGTAGTCCTCAAGTTGTTTATACCATACATCTTGTGAACTAGAGTCTATGGTGTGGACGAGATTGATGTTAGTGGAAATGTATGAAGGCAATGGCACACGATGTACCATGACATAAATTCTTGATGAGGATGATGATAAAGAAGGAATATGAGAGGCAAGAGCCATGGTGTCAGCAAACTTATTTGTCGATCGAGGAACAGTCTGCAATAAGTGATGGTGTCAAAAGATGCTAGAAGAGTGTCAACACGGTGCTTGTACCTTTGTAAAATTTCATTTTTACAAAGATATGAACCATTGATTTGATTGACGACAAGTTATGAGTCACCGAAGATGTTGGACTTAATGTTTAAAGAAAGGGCAGTTTGAAGTCCCAAAATTAAGGCTTCGTATTCGGCCATATTATTGGTACATTCAAAGTCGAGTTTGAAAGACAGGGGCATGGGTTCACCTTCATGTGGAATGAGGATGACCCCCGCACCCCCACCGAGTTAACATTTAGATCCATCGAAGAACATTGTCATTTGGTAGAATGTGTCATCAGTCGAGAGAGTGGTGATAGATTCATTGGGAAACTCGCACTGAGAAGGTTGATTGTCGGGAAGAGGGGCATCCGCTAGTTGGTCAACGATTGTTTGCCCTTTTATAGTTTTTTGTTGGACAAATTCTAAGTCAAATTCAGCAAGAAGCATGAGCCAACGAGCCATACGCTGGTTTTGATATGGTTTGGAATGCATGTATTTGAAGGGATCAGTGTGGGTGATGACAATGGTTTTGTGATTGAGAAGATAGTGACAGAGCTTGGTAGTGGCAAAGACTAATGCCAAACAGAGTTTTTCGGTATGAGTATATCAATTTTCATAGTCGACAAGTGTTCGGCTTATGTAATAGATTGCTTGCTCATGGTGTTGCTCATCTCAATGTGCGATCATGGCACCTAATGAATGATTGGTTGCTGAGATGTAGAGGTGGAAGGGTTGGTCATCTTTTGGTAGAATAAGGATTGGTGGAGAGACCAAATAGTGTTTGAGGGCTTTAAAATCCTCTTAGCAATCTTTATCCCATTTAAAGGAGACGTCCTTCTTAAGGAGGTGATGAAAGGGTTGGCAACAGTTAGAAAGCTACGAAATGAAGCAGCGAATGGATTGGAGCTTCCCTTGTAGACTTTGAAGTTGCTTAAGATTAGTTGGAGGTGGCATTTCAAGGATAGTGCAAATTTTGGTAGGATCTATCTCGATGCCATGAAAAGAGACAATGAATCCCAAGAGTTTTCCTGAGAGGACCCCAAAGACACATTTCTTGGGGTTAAGACGGACCTGGTATTGAAGAAGGTGAGAGAAGATGATTTTGAGGATAGTCAAATTGTTGCAATGAAGCTTAGACTTGCCAAGCAGGTCATCTACATAGTCCTCCATGATTTTATGGAGGAGATCATGAAAGATGTAAGTCATGGCACGCTGATATGTGGCACCTGCATTTTTCAGACCAAAAGGCATGACTCGATAGCAAAAAGTTCCCCATGGTGTAATAAAGGTGGTTTTGTGCTGATCTTTTGGTGCAATCAGGATTTGGTTATATCCTGAAAATCCATCCATGAGTGATAACATCTCATGGCCAGCCATAAGATCAACAAGTTGGTCAATGTTTAGAAGAGGAAAGTCATCCTTAGGACAAGTTAGGTTAAGGTCACGATAGTCTGTGCAGATCTGGATCCCCCCAGTCGCCTTGGTGATAGGAATGATGTTAGAGACCCACTGCAGATAATCGATGGGTTGGATGAAGGAGATAGAAAGAAGGTGCTGAAGCTCTTCTTTGACAAGAAGTGCAACATGAGGATGCATTTTGCAAAGCTTTTTCCTAACAGGCTTAGCCTCTGGGTTTGTGACAATGTTATGAGTGGCAATGTTAGGGTCGATGCCAGGCATGTCAGCATAGGTCCAGGCAAAGGCTTTATGATTATCAGAGAGAAATGTGGTATAGTCGATCTGCTCCTGGGTGTCTAAAGACTGACCAATCTTTAAGAAATGAGGAACATCAAAAGATGAAAGGTTAATGTCAATGGTTGATTCATTTAACATAACTTGTGTTTCAGAAGGGAGGGAGCGCTGAATGAAAGAATCATCAGCACCCATATAGGTAAGAATGGTGTCGTCGTCTATGCAGTGGATTGTGTTGATGGTTGTCAATTCATCATCTATCATGCTAGGATAAATGAGAGTGAGAGACTTGGGAACCCCGTTGAGCTGATAGGTTAGGGGTTCCAAGCGGATGGTGTTTATGCAAAAAAAAACTAGGAGGGATGGAAACCACCGACTTCGTAGGTGAGGATGGAAGAATAGGCGAGTCTGGAAGAAATTGGTCGATGGTTGGCTTGGGGCAAAGGTTTGTGGAAGCCTCAGTGGGTTCCTAGAAACCCAGTCCATACCATTTCTTGGCATTATCATCATTGGGTGGTTCGATAGGGCGATGGGAGCCTTGTTCGTAACATCCAAAGCCAAAACCCTTCCATGCACACCTATAAAGGTAGGTATGTGCAAAGGTGGGGTTGCCAAGAAAGGAGAAATCAGATGTGAATATTTGAGGCGAGGAGGAAGGATTTGATTCAGTAGGAGCTTGATCCAGCCCCCCATAGACGAGATTGGTTCGAAGGCTAGGAGGACCATAAGGAATGACCATTCCGATTTGACAGTCATAGCTTGGGTTTTGATGAAGTTTTCCATACTCTTGAGGAGTCTGGAACATGTCTAGAGTAAGTAGGCGATATTCCCCCAGTGAAAGTCTTTAGAAGATATCGTCCATGGGATCCTTGGTTATTAATTGAGAAGATGATGTGGTGGCCACCGCTGTTTGTGTACTAGTTGACGCTTCTGCAGATGGAGATGATGTTTGGGTTGATGCCTTGAGTAGGATAAGAACGTCATTTGGGTGATAGGTTGTGTTACAAGTCTTAAAAGGGGATGGGTCGACAGGAATGACATGGACTTGTTTGTCGTGTTCAAATTTGACACAACGGTGAAGTGTTGAAGGGACACAAGCCATGGCACAGATCTAGGGTCACCTTAATAGCATGTTATATTGGAATTCTCCCTCAATGATGTAGAAGAGCTCTTAGATTGTGCGTGGACCAATGTGGATATGGAGGACAACAGTGCCAATAGTGTTAGCAGTGATGTCATTAAAGGATCTAAGGATTGCGTCAGTTTTTGATACGTAATTCTTGGGAAGAGCCAATTGATCAAAGGCACGGGTGGAAATGATATTAATGCTAGCGCCCCCATCGATCATAACTTGTTTAATACGGGTTCGATCAACGTAAGCTATGATGAAAAGGGCAGCGTCCTGATCTTCCAAGGTAGAGGTAGGAATTTTAGAATCACTAAAAGTGATAGAGGTGACAGGGGATAAAGAATGGACTAGGCCAGCGAGTGGTTAAGGGTCTTCAGGTTGGACTTTTGCTGCCTGTAGGGCTTTAATTAGAGCCTGGAGATGCTGGGGGAGCTTTGGATAAGGTCATATAGGGTCATCTTCATAGGTGTTTGGTGAAGTTGTTTTATCATAGATTCTGTGATTGCCTCTGAAGAAGGGGGTTGAGACGCACCTAAGATGGAAATCTTGGGTTTCGGTGGTTGAGGTGCCTGGACAAAAGGATAGGTCCAAGGGATAGCAGCTTTTTTTTTGCCTTATCCTTTTTTGACCTAGTGGTTATATGGATAGCATTGATTTCAAAGACAGGAGGTGAAGAAGGGGTCATGGCCTGTTGGTGAGATGTTGATGTGGTTGAAGAGGTTGGATGGGAAGGTGTCGAGGGTCGATCAAGAGTGTCCTTAAGGAGCAGAGTGTCTTTCTCCATATAGCGATGAACGACCGCCTTGAGGGCACAACAAGTCTCGGTATCATGTCCTGGCATACGATGGTATAAACAAATCTTTGTATCATCGAACCAAGACGGTTTTGACCTAAGGGGTTAGAATGGTCTGATAGAAGGAAGGGTAATGCTAGAAGTTTGCAAAAATTAGCGTAATATCAAAGCATATGAACTTACTAAGGGGTCTGTGCTTGTTGATGCATGACGCGCTGGTGACTTTTGCTTGGGGGATGTTGAAGAAGGTTTTCGTACCACCTTTTGGTTTGATGGTGCGGTGATAGGTGAAGATGGCACTTTCTTTGTGAGAGGTGCCAAATTTTTGAGAGGAGGTTGACTTGTGGTTGGTAAAGGAAGTAATGGAGGTAATTTGTGTTGGTTAAGGGTCGGAGTAGGAAGCACACCGATTAGGGTAGAAGGATGAGGACCTAAAATGGAGAGCAAAGTTGATGGTGGAGGAGAGGTTCGCTTCTGTGGTCTAGCAGTCTTCTTCAACTTGGTTTGAAGACTACTTTTGGTCGAGGTCTAGTCTAAGTCCACCTTCACTTACTGGTGAGTGAGGGTAGAGACAGGGTGAATGTCGAGTGACTTGATCGGTTTAGATTGGGTAGATGCAAGTTTAGAAGTGGGAGTCTGGTCTTTGTTCAGAGTCTTGGGAGATTCTACCTTGGGAGGATTGGTAGCATGAGACGAGAGGACACAGGAATGTTGAAGAACTTTAAGACGCTTCCACAATCCACGATGCTCCACTTTCCTTGAAGGGAGAAGTTCTAATTTCTCCACTAGTCAGGAAAATGGTTGAGAGGATGTTGGATGAGGTTTGGATTCTTGAGAAGATGTGTTAGGTGTGGCAGTAGTTTCGGACCCAAGGTGTGTGGGAGTTATAACTGGATTGTCGTTGGTCGAGGACGATAGAGAGTCAAGTTCATCTCTTGGTGGAGAAGAAACTAGAGAGTGTGGCTCCTCAAGTGGGTAAAGGGTAGGGATTATGGTGCCCTCCACTTGTAATTGAGGAGTGGATAAGGTCAGGTCCTCCATAGGTAGAAGAAAGGAGGATGGTGAGACCGGTGGTGCCGGTAAGGTTGAGGTGTCCTCCAAGATGAGAGAGGTTCATCCACACGTGATGGACTGGTAGATGGACTAACCTCTTGAGGTTGGTCAGGGATGAAGGGCGAGACCATATACCGTTCAAATGTCATGTTCGTGCATGCTGTCAATCAAGGTCTGGACATTATTTTGGGTTGGTGGATGATTGGGGAATGGTTGCTTGAAGATATCGATGCCCTGGTTTGAAGGTGCATTGGGATTATCTAGAATGAGCTCACCCTTTTCAAGCATGTCTTGGATTATGTTTTTAAAGGTTTTACAGTTTCTCGTGTCATGACCTTTGACACGGTGGAAATTGCAGAAGTCATTTTCCCTATACCACGCAAGGATGGCGCATGAGGGATCAAATTATGGCGGTGGTCAAATCTGGTGGAGGTTGAGAATCCCCTGTTTAACAAGTTTTTCTAGTATAGATGCGTATGATTCTCCAAGAGGAGTATACTATCATTATACGTATCTCTGCTAGAATTAACGGGTGGCATTCTGAGATGTGGATGGCTCAAGCTAATTGGTTAAAGAGGACGAAGGTCTAATGACTACAGCGTTAGCTGAAGCTTTAGACTTAGGATTGGATGATGAAGGTTTAGAAGAAGAGGAGTCATTAGTCTTAGAGTTGGGATTCTTGGTCTGCAACTTGACTTTATTCTCCTCGATGGCACGTAATTCAAGTTTACGGGCCATCGTGAAGGCTTCGTCGAAGGTGCAGAAGGTCTGAACCCGCAAGGTGGAAGAAATATGTTTGGCGCAAGCTCAAGAGAATAGTTTAATAAGTTCAGGTTGAGGTAAGGAAAAGGAGAGTTGATTGATGAGGCCTCTCCAATGAGCAATGAAGTCAGTTATTGATTCATCCTCGAATTGGCAGATAGTGTAGAGGTCTATGATCGAGACCTTCTTGGTGATGTTAATGGAGAAGTGATCAAGAAAGAGCTGGGCCAGTTGTGTAAATGTGAAGAGGGAATGGCTGGCAATAGAGTTGTACCAGTCAAGCATAGCGCCAGAAAGGGACATAGGAAATGTGTGCAAAAGTAATGCATCGTCATGGGCAATAAGGTAATAGGCATGTTTGAATGCCCGTAAGTGCTGCTGTGGGTCTTCCTTGCTTTGAAAGCGAGAAAATTTGGGAAGTTCCCACTAGTTGGGGTATGGTCTAATTGGAACGGAAGGATGAATAGGCTCATTGCAAATTTGCTCATATGAGAGAGCATTGTGTGAGCCAAAAATGGAAGTCTCTAAGCTAGACATCTTATCCATCAGCATTTTGATGATATCTACTGACGGATTGGCGGGTGGAGCGCCCCCTAGATTATAAGGCACTTGAAAGATATTGGGAGGGGCGTATGACGTGGTTAGTTGCATAGATGCAACATATGGGTAGCTGGTTATTAGAGCAAAAGTTGGAGCCAAGGGCACTTGTGTTATGGGGTTGGTTGGCACAAGTTGGATAGGGGCTGTCAAGGATGGTTGAGGAGTGGCTACGCTTGTTAACGGGTAAACGGTTACTCTTGTGTTGATAGGTGCAAGAGTAGGGGGAATAGAGACTAGTAGGTTTTGGAAAGGTGTGGGGTTTGGTTGAGTGATTTGAGGTTGAGGGAGTACCAAAACCCCCATGGAGGTAGGTTTAGATGGAGTGGCTATGTTTTGAAGGTAAGACACGGTTGGGTTATTGGTGGAGGTGTTGTCTAGTGGCTAAATTGTAGGTGCTATTGATGTGATTCTTGTCTCGACTAAGGAAGTCGGCATCTTATAGATTGGGTTGCCTAGGGAGTCTCACATTTGGCTATGCGCGAGATAGTGTTGTAAGGCTTTAACGTTAAGGTCTAAGAATCGTGCGAAATCTTGGTCTCCTTTTGGGATAATAGGAGTCTGAGGCAGGGTTGGGCGAGTAGGAGTTCTTTCAGTCTCTGAGTGGAACTCCATTATAGGACTAGTTATAGATGGTGAAGGTGGAAGTGGTTGTTGACTAGCGTGGTCAAGGAGAGCCTTGGTTTGACTGCGTGTCAAAACCATTCAAGGCAAGAAAGGGCCAGGTTTTAGAAAACTGTGTTTTTTAAGTCTCAAAAAACTAGAATGAATGTTTAGACAGCCAGAAAGTTGGATTTTAAGCTTGCTATTTTTGAAAAAAAGAAAATGGACAGTGACCGACGTCGGTATAAAAACTGATGTTGGTGAAGAAGACTGCCGATGTCGATCAGATGATCGATGCCGGTATAGAAAAGTTGTCGACGTCGGTTACAGAACTGATGTCGGTTATTGTGTTTTCCAGAAACTCAGAAAAAAAGTTTTTGGAAATAAAGATGTCCTTATCAGCTCAAAAAAAATAGATAAAAATAGAAAATATGATGATGACAGACAGATCCTAGTGTTAAATCCCTAGAAACAATTCTATTAAGATCGTGTGGCTTATGCCTTAATGTGATGTTCGAGGAGGTTGGCTTTTAGAAGGGTCCTAGAGTAGGTAATCTAAAGATGGTTTCAGGTATGTTTAGGTGCTCAAAAGTCTGTATTAGGTTCCATACAGGCCTGGTGCTAAGGAGCAAGCTCCCCTCACTTCACGATTCCAGTGGTTAGCTGGTTTCGCTTAGCCAAAATATACTTTCCCTATAGTTTAGACTCTGCCAGAGAATAGAGTTGGCTTTCCCTTGGTGGTGAAATCCAAGTAGGATCGCCGGGATGGGTAAGGTATTCGCTGGGTGATGAAATCCCAGTCAGGCCTTGTCTCAAGTGAGTTTTATGTTTAATTGAGTGCACGTGGTCTGGTTGTGTAACATCAAGTGATCTACGATTTATTTAATATGCAGTTTACTGATTACTAAGTGTGGACTAAGAAATGCAAAAAAGCAGGAAATGGAATGCAGTATATTTTAAAGCCCCAAATCAAAATGTTAAGTTGGAATGAAAACAAGTTTGAGAAAGGGTTGAAGAAAATGATTTTTTGACTAGTCTAGAAATGCAAGAAAAAGAAAGGAAAAGTTATTTTTATTCCTGCTTATGATGTTTTTTAGAAAAGAAGAAAGAGGTGAAAAGGAAGAAGCCTAATGCACCCTATATGAACAAAGAGGGAAAGGAACCCAAGGAAGGCCCTAAGGGTCCCACCGGGCGTGCCAGAATGTTTCTATTCAAAATTTGCTTTCAAATTCAAAGGAGAGAAAATGAAAAACTTAAGAAGGAATGGTCAAGGCTTGTATGTACCTAGATATAGTCTGCGCACCATAATCCAGAAGCTGTGAGTACTCCTCTTTGGCTGTGGAGGAATGACACCTATAAAGAAAAGAAACTTGGACAAAAGAAGGCATTAGATGGATAGATGGTGGGTTGCCAAGTGAAATCTTGATCCCAGAAGTATGAATACTTCCTTAAGGGATATAAACCCACTAATCAATAAAAAGAAGTGTTTGATAAACAACAGAATGATAAAGAATTGAAATGACAAAAGATGGAATGAAAAAGGGAAGCAAAGGCTTACTTGAAAGAAGCTGTCGAACTGGTCACAGTTGCCGGCATCGGTGGTCCTACCGGCATTGGTTGGTCAAGGTGCTGACGTCGGTTAATCTGCTGACGTCGGTTGGGGTAATGACTGGCATCAGTAGAGGCAAAGGTCTTTGGACGAGGTCTGGTTAGGTCTGTGGTCCGTGGACAGGGTTTGGTTAGGGTTTGGGTTTATTTGAGTGGTCTTGAGACAAAGTTTTGGGCTTGGTTGAATGGTTTAGGGTCTGGGTCTGAGAGTTTGGTTGAATGGACAGAGTATATGGTCTGACAGAGGACAGAGACAATAGGGAGATGGAGAAGTAAAGATTCAGGTCTGGCTTGGTTAACAGTCTAGTTTGGGGAGAGGGAGTGTTGAATCTAATTCATAATACTTAGAAGTAAATGACTAGAAAACACAAAGAAAACACAGACAATATACTTACCTGTGCCTTGTTGAAGGTGTGCTACTGATGATTCCCGTACCCGCTATTGATGTAGCCTATGTGGAGAACCTGTTGCTGATGGAGAACCCTGAAGCTGTTGTTGCACCTGAGGGAGAGAGTGAGAGGCTTGACTGAGAGATTTGGTAGATTGATGGATGGTCAAACACTGAAGATTGAAGGATTCGTGATTTGCTTCAGAAATTAGCCGATTGTCATTTAGGTCGTCAAAGGGTCAGAAAGGTTGGTTAAGTATAACCGACGTCGGCGATTCCGCCGGCGTCGGCTGACATTTGACAGACGTCGACGGGTTTAGAACGGGCAAAAAGAGCCACCAAGCCCGTTTTTCATCCACCAAGTGCACTATCCATTGGAGAATGTCGAAGGTTGGGCTAAATACGCACGAGAGTTGGTTAGGCAGTTAGAGAGAAGTAAGAATAGGTCTTGGGTGAGTCATAGGATGGGAATTAGTCCAAGGCGAGGTGTCCTAGGTGAGGTGTCATGGGTGATGTGTCCAAGGAGGGGGGTTAATTCAAAATAAGTTTATTATTTTAAATTAGTAATTGTTAGGGATGGGTTAGGAATGGACCAAGGGGGAAGGTGACCAAGGGTTAGACACTATTTTGGTGTCTACACATATCCAGTGTATCATCATATTTAAGTGATCCCTAGATCATAAAAATTTATTTTCACTACCTAAAACCTTTCAATGATGAAGGTATGGTCTACTTACAACTTTGGGTGTTAGATTCACCTTGGAGTTCAAACTTGTAGATGACAATGAAGGAATTTTGTGTTCAAATGGTAACTTTAGGCCTTCCAACAATCATATTCCATTAGATATCTTCCCTAAAAAATTTGTAGATATTTTTTCATATGTAATGGATACAATCCAAAACCATTAGGATGCATCAAAAGTATTTGGAACCATTTTAATATGACCTTGACAAAAGCCTCAAACCTCTATTTTGCACTTTTGGGGATTTGATCCCTAAGAATAGTCACTAGATCATTAAAGGTACTTACACCTTCACCTACCCATTTGACACTTCAAATATGTATACCTTGATCTTTCCCACATTATAGTATTTTAAAGAGAACCTTACCATGCTCTAATATTCTATACAGGTACCTCTAAGGCTCTGTAATATCACTTGTAGGTGAGTATTTTAACATACAGGTAGTAAAGCAAACTTGGGCAGTATGTAAAGTGTGTAGGTTTATGATTAATGTTGTGCTTTAAAAAAGTGTTAAAATTCATTCTGAGTAATCTTTAAAAATTTAAACATCTCTCAAATTCTCCATATCATCATGACATCATCAAGGAGACTCTTGTAGGTGTGTATGAGTTGTATGTAGGTAGTGAGCATGGAATGGAGCAGAATATGTTAAAAAAAGGCCTAATGAGAAACTTAAAATCGTTTTCAATCCTTCAAATACATGATTTTAATTTATTAGATCTTAATATAAGTTCCACAACATCTATTACAACATGAAAAATTCTTGAAAACACCTGTTACAGAATAGACAGGGATAACTAGTGACTGTTTAGTGTGATGAATGAGCTTGCAATCAACATTTCACTTTCCCCAAACATAAAAATTATATCTCTTCAATTATTTATGACTTGGAAAAACTAATACACCTTCATTATAGTTCCATGAACAAGCTAGACAAGTCTCATACATGTGACTGCAAGTGGGATTGAGTGAAGAGTTGACTATGAGGAATGGAAAGACTAAAAGTTTCTCAAATCATGGTGTGATGAAACCAAACATGGAAAGAGGTGATCATAAGGACTTGATACTTATGTAACACCATATTATATTCACATGAGACCTTTGTAGAAGACCAACATTTTGCAATAAGGAAGAACCTAACTAAAGCATCACAATGATGACACCCTCCTATAACATGAAATAACTTGCTCATAAAAACACCATGAAACATAAAACTAATCATTAATATCATATTATAATATATCCAACATCCTATAAATTGAACATCACCAATTAGATTATAAGGACCTGTCCAAACCAAAGTAAAACCTATAGGGTGCAGGAAATAGTGAGAAAAAAAATATAGTCAACTTGTTAGAGATGATTCATAAAGAAAAATTAACAAATATTAGAAATATTATTATGTAAATGGATCTATTTTAGTTTAATAACACTTCCTGAAGGCATTTTATTTAAAAGCTCTTCAACTATCTGTACCAAGCACAAACCTACTGACCACTTTTGTGTGTCTAGAAAGGCAAGGAGTAGAATGGTTTTAGCTCAAATTTGGAAATTCTAAAAAAATTTAAATGTGTAATTGAGCCTAAGGAATATGAAGAGACATTCCATGACCTTCTCCCACCTATCACCTTCCCTCATGGGATGTACAAGTGCTAAACTCTTCCTTTTCAATGGATTTCCTAAATTTTAGTTAGATAACCTACAAGTTTTAGATGAACTAACATTAATGATATGGAATCTAACTTATTAGACATTTGAAAATAAAATATTTCACTTGTACACATTGAAAAACATGCCACTTGCATTTTTGACTCCTAAAAGCTTTCTAAATGACTCAGTGATATATTGATTAAAAATGAGTAAGGACCAAGGCTAATATGACATGAAATGTGATAAAATGACCTATAATACACCTTATAATGATATATTATACCATTTAAAACATCTAAAAATCAAATTTTTACCTATAGGGGTCCCAATTTGACCTACAAGGTCAAATTTGGTCAACAAATTGGTGACTCATATGAGTAGTATGCCTACTATGCTAATTAGACCAGTAGCCTAATCCTATCCATTGGGATATGGAGTCACATGTACATGGGGTTTGAGACACAAATTTCCTTTGAAAATTTACAAAACAAAAAAAACCTACAAGAAATAACACATAAGACATGGAACTAAGCAAAATCACACTTGTGCTTCATGAGCACTTACGTAACACACATACCAAACTAAACAAAACTAAATAAAACACTAACTAACCTAAGACTAAAAATCCCTCATGGATCAAAGGGGAAGTTTGAAACCTTCCTTACTTCATGAAATGAAGGATGTAGTGATACATGTAGCATTTTGACCTTTAGCATTGATGCCTCCATTTAATTTATGGTGTTTGCTAATTTCATTGGCATGGTGTTCAATGAGAACCAAATAAATACATAAAGGTTAGCTATGGAAATTAAATCTTCTTGCATCCAAATAGTTTCAACCTTCTCATGTACTTGGCCTTTGATATGCAAGTTTGAAAATATGATAGTCTTCTCAGCCTTGCTCTCCTCCTTAACATAATGTCATTGATGTTTGGAAGCACCAAGATTTCCTTCACCATGTTCCCACATCCATAAATGTGGTTTTACCTTAGATGGAGATCTTAAATATCTTTTAGGTACAACAAGATCTGCCTTGACATCATTGTCCATGTCTACAAATTCTTATACATTAGCATCATCAAATGGCTTCATGACAACAAGTTTTTGACCAATAGAATGACTTTCATCTTTATTTTTGATTTAACACTCAAGATCATGTTTATTATACTCATCAACAAACTTGTCATCAGATATAAAATATTTTGGAGAAGAAAAAACTTTACCCAGCTTATCAAATTATTTGCATATGGCATTGAACTTCTGCCATAAATCTTCTTCCTCATGAATGTCATCTTCAAGAGATATTTCCTCTACTTTGGTCTCATGAGAGTCTCTTAGGACTACCAATTATTTAGGAGTGACTTGAACTTCATCCTTAATATTACACTCCACTTCATGCTTGAGATGGTTATCCACAACTTCATGATCAGACATGGAGTCTTCTTCAAATACCTCTCTCTCCATGTCTTGGTCACATTCCTCATGGACAGCTATAAAATATTCTTCAATATGTTTCTCCTCATTAAAAAAGGTAGTATTTCCCTTTTTTTCACCAAGGGGAGTCCTTATGGTGATTTATTCTTCATATTCACTCATGAGATCTTCTTGATCAGCCACAAATTGAGTTTGCTCTTCTTCAAGAAGGGGTGAGGTGGAAGGTTGATGGATAAGCTCATGTGAAGGAAATGGAATATGAGGTGAAGTGGAAGGTTTATGAATGGAATATGGATTTTGAGGGTTAGGATAAGGTTTATGAGTGGATTTAGGAAAGATAAAATCATTAGTAAGTTAATAGGGAAGTAAATTCTTGGACTAATTAGAAGGACTAACATCTACATAAGCAAGAGCTACATCTTGCCAATAATATCTATGTATAATCCATGGAATCATTTTAGGGGTAGGATAAGGTTTATGAGTGGATTTAGGAAAGATAAAATCACTAGTAAGCTCATAGGGAAGTAAATTATTAGACTGATTAGAAGGACTAGCATCTACATAAGCAAGAGCTACATCATGCCAATAATATCTATGTATAATCCATGGAATAATTTGAGGGGTAGGATAAGGTATATGAGTGGATTTAGGAAATATAAAATCACTAGTAAGATCATAGGGAAGTAAATTATTGGACTGATTAGAGGACTAGCATCTACATAAGCAAGAGCTACATCTTGCCAATAATATCTATGTATAATCCATGGAATCATTTTAGGGGTAGGATAAGGTTTATGATTGGATTTAGGAAATATAAAATCGCTAGTAAGATCATAGGTAAGTAAATTATTGGACTGATTATAAGGAATAGCATCTAAATAAGCAAGAGCTCCATCTTGCCAATAATATCTATGTATAATCCATGGAATCATTTGATTATATATGACAAGACTCATATGAGTATTCCTGAGGCTAATAAGCATCATGATACAAATGATTAGGGTCATATTGGGACTGATAGAGAGGTGTTTCTTGATAACCTTCCTCATAGGGTTGTCCAACAACATGGTGTCCATATGGAGAGGGAAATGAAGGGTTATAGGGCTGCCATGGCTCATAGGATTAATATCCACTTTGATAGGACTGATGAAGAGTAAAATGTGGTTCATAACAAGGCTGATAGGGAGGTTCATGATAGGAGTATTGTACACAGATATTCATACCAACTTCATATGTTATATGAGAGACAAAAATTGATAAAAAAAAACTCAATAAGATATGCTAGGCTGCTTAGAACCAAAAGTTATCATTCAGAGTTGCCATTGGTGCTAATAAGATTACTTTCAAAATATGACTAGAGGAAAGACACAAAAACAATCTTCCCACTCTCTTAGACCTTAATTCCACTAATCATGTGAAAAAAAGTTGTTTTCACTTGGATTTACACCATTTGAAGAGATGTCTCAACTCTCCTCATCAAGTGGCACAATTGAAACACCTTTAGGTTGTGGGTAGCCTAAGAATGAGGTGAATCTTTAGATAAAGATAACTCCCTGGATGTACCACTTGTAGACCACTTCTAAACCTATGATTGTGAGAAAAAATGGAGAGAAACTAAAAGTAAACTATCGTAAAGGAGGTTATACACCAAATTAGTTGATGACTACCAACCAACTGCATATTACACTTGAGAATAAGGGACTAACCAAACATACACTTCTCTAATCTATATCTTATCACATCATTATTTCATTATGAGGTTGTCATGAATGTTTAGTCTATGAGGACTATACAATAGTCCTTAATTATAACTAGTGAATAGACTAACTCACTCAACCATTAACACTTCATAGAACACTTCACATGACCTACAAAAAGAAGCTTTCAAGATGCAAATAGGTGAGAGAATGAGACAAAATGCTAAGGAAAAAAGAGTAATCATTAATAAATATCAATAATCCAATTAAAAAACACTATAAATAATCATATAAGAGGTAAAATCAGTTGTCTTTATTGATCCATGGTATGTAAATGAGCAGGGCTTCACCATACTCATGTGGAACATAATTTACAAAGGCCAAAATGGCTACTTCTTATGTAACTTGAGAGAGAGAGGATAAAAGAGAAGTAAAAATGTCACTAGGACACTTTTAAAGATAATAAAATGAGTTACATGTGCATGAGAAAGGAAATTTATACTGATCATGCAAGTTCAAGAAGCACAAGTGTCATCCCAAGTCATTAAAGTCTTGGAAGGTGGCATAGGAGTTCTCATTTTGCACAAGGAAACTACCTTCATCATTCAACCCTAATTTAATGTACCAAAAATAATTATGGGTATGTATAGTTATTATATTTATAGGAAAGAGTTTCATACATTTCTCTCCATGAATTGGTTTCACTCCTAATCATCTAAAATCTTCTAAAAGTGAGCCATCACCATCTGCAGTCAAAGAAAACTCCTCTTTCACACTCCTTACACACTTGACCTCAAATTTGGATTTATTTTCCCATGAAAATATATAAAAATCATTAAATTTCATGTTTCAATACCATTCATGGCCTTAGATGCATAAGGCACACCTTAAAAGCAACCCACTTGAAGCTTTTCACCCTTCTCACTACCATGTTCACTATGCTAGTTTTGACTTGCTGAGATGAGAGATATTGTTTAAAAACTTAGTATTTTTTATAAATTATTAAATGGAAATTATTGCTTATCCAAATTCCTAATTCTTCTCCCAAATTTTGTCTCATCTCTTAAAACCTCGTAGAACCAACATAATGCACAAAACAATAAAAAAACTCTATTTTATTCTCCATCTTTACAATTTCGTATAGTCCAAAAGTATGTGGAGGATCTTGAGAGAGTCTTATGAAATATTAAAAAACTTTCATGGTTATTTCACCCCACTTAGATATCCCTCCAACCTTATCTTCCCAACTAGATCCTTATTCAAGGGTTTACAAGGGTTTTGAATGCTTTAGGATCTTAAGGTTTGTTCATGCATATTTGACATTAAATTTGCCAACCAATTCCAATAATTCAAGGTTAAAGACCATTTTTATCACCACCAAACTTATTATATCCCCATTCACAACATTCAAGGATATGTAAGCACTTCAACTTGGCCTATCAATCTTGTTTTCTCATTTCTTGCATGCCTAAGTTGTCTTTAAGTCAAAAGTGGCCTTTTTATGGTTTCCCCTATAAGGTGAAAGCTTTAACATGTGTAAAATTAACTAAAAACATGAAACAATCCATTGGAATTTTCATACCATGTTATAATTGGAATTGACCCTCCATTTGGCCTCTAGACCTAAACCCGGCCTCTAGACCTAAACCCTGCCTCTAGGCCTGACTACAACTCTTATGGGATTGGACCTCCTGTTGATTTTCAACATTTTTTTTTGGTAAATTATGTTTTTATAAAACTTTAAAAACCTCTCCTCAATACTTAATTATCTCCTGGTTCATCCATTTGTCTCCATTCTCAAAACTACTAGTTTGTGCATAAAGGGAAGTACCTTTTGTCTAAGACAAAATAGAGGGTAATTACCATATTTAATCAAACAATTTAAATTTTTTATATGGTTATAAAATTTATATAGACTCTATGAAAAAAAATTTGGATTTTTATTAGGTCAATAGACCCCCTAATCCTTCAAACTCCAAGATAGATTGTGTGGGAGGCAGATTGTGTGTATGACAGTCATAGATTGATTGTGTATTGCCCTTGAACACCCCTTTATCTATTAAATATAAATTATTATGGTTTCATTAGGATGTTATAATTTTTATTAATTTTTTTAAACCTTCATTCATCCCTCTAACCTATCACATGTCTCTCATACTACTTACATGGTCAAGACTGTGTATAACCCTGATTGTATTTTACTTCAAAGTACTACACCTGTAGGTGTTCTTTCCTATTTTGAGCTTGAGATAATGTATAAAACATATTAAAATTTAAATAGAGTAATTTTTTTATTTTATCCATTTTTTTCACTTTTATAGGCTATACCTCATCAAAAACATAATCCCTTTGCTCTCTAGCCCTCACAGTCAACTATAGTTGACAATGTGGGGTCATATAGGTGAACTATATGATCTAGGACTTGGAGACAATGAATAAAACCCTGATTGAAGTTATTTACGCTATATTATAACTTAATTAATTCATTATATTCTTGGATTGACGTCTATTACCAAGGTATCTATCTCAAACTTCATGATAACCCTACAACCAACCTATAGGGTTACATTTGTGATGAAAATGGGACCTACAGGTAGAATTATGAGGTCATACTCAGTGTATCATCCTCTTTAAGTGATCCCTAGATCATAAAATTTTATTTTCACTACATAAAACCTTTAAATGATGAAGGTATGGTCCACTTACAACTTTGGGTGTTAGAGTCATCTTGGAGTTCAAACCTATAGATGATAGTGAAAGAATTCAGTATTTAAATGGTAACTTTAGGCCTTCCAACAATCATTTTACCTTAGATATATTCCATCTAAAAAAATTATATATTTTTTCATATTTATGGGATATAATCCAAATCCATTAGGATGCATCAAAAGTCTTTGAAACCATTGTAATATGACCTTGACAAAAGCCATACACCTTTATTTTGCACTTTTGGGAATTTGACCCCTAAGAACAATCACTAGATCTTTAAAGGTAGTTACACCTTTAATTTCCCATTTGATGATTCAAATAGGTCTGTCTTAAGCTTTCCCACATGTTAGGATTTGAAAGGTAACCTTACCATGTTCCAATATTCCATACAGGGACCTTCAAGGCTATGTAATGTCCCATGTAGGTGAGTATTTTCACATACATGTAGTAAAACAAACTTGGGTAGTATATAAGGTGTGTAGTTTTATGATCAATTATATTATTTCACCAAGTGTTCAAATTAATTTTTATCAATCTTAAAATATTGAAACATCTCTCAAATTCTCCATCTCAGCATGACATCATCAAGGAGACTGTTGTAGGTGTATATGAGTTGTATGCAAGTAGTGAGCATGGAATGGAGAAGAATATGATGATTAAAGGCCTCATGAACAACATAAATTCATTATCAATCCATAAAATTCATGATTATCATTTATTGTATCTTAATACAAGCTCTAAAACATCTATTCCAACATGAAAACTTCTTGCAGACACCTGTTATAGAGCAGATAGGGATAGCTAGTGACTGCTTGCTGTGATGAATGAACTTGTAACCAAAATTTCACTTTATAAAAACATAAAAATTAACTCTATTTATCTCTTTATGACTTTTAAAAACTTATACACCTTAATTATAGTTTCATGAACAAGCTAGACAAGTCTCATATATGTGACTGCAAGTGGGATTGAGTGAAGAGTTGACTATGAGGAATGGTAAGACTAAAAGTTGATCAAAGCATGGTGTGATGAAAAAAAACATGAAAATAGGTGATAATATGTAATTTATACATATGTGACACCATATTATATTCACACGATACCTCTTTATAATACCAACATTCTATAATAAGGAAGACCCTGATTGAAGATTCACAATGGTGACACCCTCCTGCAACATGAGATAACTTGCTCATAAACAAACCATTAAAGATGAAAACAATCATGAATATAATATTATAATATATCCAAAATAATTTTGAGTCAACATCACTAATTGGATTGTATAGACCTGTCCAAACTAAAGCAAAACCTATAGGGTGCAAGAAATAATGAGCAAAAAAACATAGTCAACTTGTTAGAGATGAATCATAAAGTAATTTTGAAAAATATTATAAATATTATTATATAAATGTATATATCTAATATTAATACCACCTCACAAAGTTTTTTTACCTAAAACCTCTTTAACTATCCATACCAAGCACAAACCTGTTGACCACTTCTATATGTCTAGAAAGGCAAAGGAATAGAATGGTTTTATATTAAATTTGGCACTTATAAATAATTTAAAACATTAAATTTAGTTTTATTAAGATTAATATACATTCCATGACCTTCTCCCACCTGTCACCTTCTCTCATGGGTCGTATAAGTGCCAAACTCTTCCTTTTTTAGTTTATTTCCTGATTTTCAATTAGATAACTTACAAGTTTCAAATAAACTAACATTATTGATAGGTAATTTGACTTCTTGGACATTTTAAAATAAAATAAGACACTTCAACACCTTGAAAACCATGCCACTTGCATTATGACCCCTAAATTCCTTTTAAATGATTCAAAGTGACATATTGATTAAAAATGACTAAGGACCAAGGCTAATATGACATGAAATGAGATAAAATGACCTATAATACACATTATAATGATATATTATACCCATTCAAACATCTAAAAATCAATTTTTTTCCTATAGGGGTCCCAATTTGACCTATAGGGTCAAATTTGGTCAACATTTACCATTTAAATAACTTGTAATCTATAATAAAGCCTTTATTGCCTTGTAATCCCTACAATATCATACAATCATCCATATTTCAGCTACATTCATCCCTATTCATCCTAAAGGATCCTTTAAAACTTGTATATATAGTCTATGGTATTCTAGGACAAATTTTCACTAGTAAGATACGACCACACTACATCCTTGTCCCCTAATGCAGTCTTGTTCCTTGCACTCCAACAATCACGTTTTTGAATTGAAACATTTCAAAATTAATATCTTACATATTTGGTAAATTTTTTTGGTGAAATTATTTCAAATGTATTCCTATAAAATCACATAAAGGTCATTCATTATTCCCCTAATGGATCTCTATATTAAATATATTGCACACTAAGAAAAGAGCACTACTTCTTCCAACTTCAATTATGCAACATACTAACAATCATAGGCCAAGTCTAAATATTATTTATTTTAGGTCAAGGCCATTCATTTTTAAGCATTTAAATCAATATTATAGATATATTCATCTAATTTCATAATCACATATCGCATAATAACCTTGAGGGATAACTACATCAACCTAAGTCCCATTTGGGCTATGTTGGTAACACTCAATTACATGAGTGTTTTGAGGCTAGCTTGGATATTACCCTTACTCATTTCCCCCATTTGGATTTAAATCTCTATATTATTTTTTATGTATTATCTAGGGCTTTTTAATTAGTAAGTATTCCATATGATAAAATAGAACAAAAAATTTGTCACTTAATGCTTACAAGTAATCACACTGACCCAGATTAAAAAAACAAACACATAATCAATTAGGACGTGAACTCAATCAATAGATAAGGATGTAATCCACCATTATTTTCCTCCTATGGACTTGTCCTAACAAACTATGAATTAATATTTTATAACATGACTTTTTTTGCATGTCATTTCATATGATTTTCAATTATAGTAAGCTTGCATAATAAAAATTTAATTTGTTTTAGGGAGTTTTGCACATCCTTAGGCATTTTTACTATTTTAAAAAGTTTATGATTTGACTGTATTTTAATATCAAATCAATACATATCAATATTATAATTTCAATAGTTTAATTCCATTATTTCAAAATGGTTAAAAATTCTAGTGAACTTGTTATTTTTAGAACCTTGTTTTCATTAATTTTTGGGATAGAATTTCTTTCAATTTTTTTTAAATTCATGACATTGAAATAATACAATCTTGAACCATGAATATAATCTAACACAAAAAGATTTAATTTATTTGATCTTAGATTAAATTTAACATTGAATAAATTGTCTTTTCACATTGGATCATTCCAACATTGAAGTTATTTCTTTCAACCTTGGGTTGAAATATTCTTGATTCTTAAAACAAAAATGTTGCACTATTATTTTTTCTCTTTATTTTCCATCTACTTTTTCTTGTCTTATAAACTATGTTTTAGTAGATATAAAACTAATTAGTGAATTTTGTAAGGGGATACAGAAAATTATGTTCATAGATATTGTGGTGTGAGGGGTTTACCCTAATACTCAAGCCATAGTATATAATTAAACATGGAGTTTAGTTTCGGCATGCCTCACAATATATTATAAATGCCTAAGGTCCATTTTTTATACCATATGAAGCCTCTTTTAGAAGTTTGATTTGTGGTGCACCTGAGAACAACACATATCCTAGATAATTTACTCTCATAGTACCTTATAACCTAGGTTAGTGGGATATAAACATGGTTCTACCTCTATAGTTAGTACTTTGAAACATTGGGTTGACACTAATCAATGAATGAGAAAGTATAATTGAGAGCTTAAAAATCATTTAACCCTTTCCTAGATCACCTTAATACCTTATTTTTTCTTGTACTATATTATTTATTAGCATTTATTAATTCATATTTTAGTATATGCCTCTTAGGCATAGTGCTAGATTAAGTGGTATTTGTATTTCACATATGTAGCTTCCTTTGGTTTATTCTATAATGGCAAGTTAAGATATTTTCTCTAAAACTAATAACACTAGTAATAAAATTCATTAGTATTCTAAAAATTAGGTTCATATTGAAACTAATAATGAAATTAATGTAGAGGACTATGATAAAGAGCAAGAAACTTATATTAACCCAAACAAGCTTAATGGAGTAGATAAAAATCAAGTGAAAGAATAATATGAATTTTATCCAGGTCTTCAGGAGAACACTAATAAGATGAATAAGATCATTAGTATTCTTATATAATCAAAAATTGAGCATCAAGTTAAGTTACCCATATTTATACCACAATATTTTCCTTTTTTGATAATCAAATCTCCTACTTCCAATGTTGTTACTTCTACTATTACATCCTTTCCTATTTCTACACCTTTAGATACATTTATAACACACTATTTTGGTTTGGGATCATCGCTCAGTTTCCTTTAGTTATCCATTCCTATGCCTACTCATGTTACTTACACTCTTACAATTACCTCTTCAAATGCTACTCTAGAGCATGCCATTCTTACATTACAAGTTAAGTTAACTCATATTGAGTAATCCATTTCTCATGTTGGCCCTTCCATGAACTCATGTGCCTTATTACATACCCTTTAACACTTTTAATTATATCTTACCCATTACCAGTTAGATTTGTGGATCCCAATCTTCCTCTTTATGAAGACAAACGAAATCCTGAACAACATTTTTGTGCCTTCCATGCAACATGTCTCGACTAAGCACATAACGATACATTGTTGATAAATATTTTTATAATAAGTCTAAGAGAATATGATAATATATGGCTATATGATCTTCCTTTTCAATCATCAAAGGCTTTCAATCCTTTTAAAAATTAGTTTTTAACACAATTTTCTATCAACATTGGTGAAAAGTTATCATATGCTCAAATTGTAAAGCTCAAAAAGGGTATAATGAAATAATCAATCAATATGTTCAAAGGTACAAGACTAAAAATGAAAAATAAAATGGTTGATAATGAGATTCAAGATATTTTTACATAAATCTTTCTCTCTCCTCTTCAAGAGTCCATTATGTTTGATATGTTCAAATATGTTGATGAACTATACGATATATTCAAAAAGTGAGAGGTCAAGTTTCTTAATTTAAACAAGTGTAACCATGTTTAAAATGTTCCTTCTACTTAAAATATAGAGTATAAAATCAAACCAAATTATAAAACTAAATTAATTGAAAGCATTAATGAATCAAAAGTTATAGTGATATCTCATAAACACCTCAAAATATTAAATTACAAGCTCCACCAAGGAGGCAATTTTAAAATTTTCCATCACCTCCTCATTTTTTATTATAAAAAATCCTAAAATGTAATGTAATCATTCTTCCTCCACCAATGGAGATAGATATATCTAGATTAAAATCTATAAATTTTAATGGAAATGAATATTGTGATTATTATATATGTATTGGACATTTTACAAATAATTTTTTCAATATTAAGCATAATAGTCAATATCTCATTGATGATAATATCATTGATATTAGTACACCTATTGAAAAGTCTAATCCAAAAGCAAATAACAATGCAAAGCTCAAAATGTACAAATATCCTTTTCCAAATCATGAAGCACATAAAAAGTACAATTATGAAGTACATTATGTATATAATGTTCATCCTCATCCTTCTACATATATAAATCCACTTGATAGTATTGTTGGTATAGTTATAAGTAAACAAGCTTCACGTATTGTGATCATATTTGATGATAGAGAATTTATTGATGATGATTCAGATATAAATGCACTTTTTTATTTGAGAATATTTTAAAAATAAATCCATCCATAGTGTCATGATAGCTAATGGATCAATTGAAAGTGGGTGTGACATAAAAATCCTTTATTCTCTTAGTTATATAGAAGAAGATTTACAAGATATTTCTAGACTTGTCAAAGAATTTTATGGTCATACAAATGATACTCTTGGGCATATAGTGCTAAATTTATAAGTGGGCCCTCTCATAGTGCCTAATCCATTCTTAGTTATACCAAACATGGGGGTATTTGATATGATACTAGGACCCCCTTGGATATAAAATATTAGATAAATGCCTTATATAGTTCAAAAATGTCTTAAATACATTCATTATAATCAAGTAATCAAAATTCAAGAAATACAATATGAATATCCTTTGGAGAAAATTATGTTTACTTATTCTATAGAAAAGTTACCTGATATAATTATTGAGAAACATGGAAATGAAATATTTTATCAAACTATTCAAAATCATGATCTATATATTCCAAATCACTTTACAGTTTATTCATCTATTATTGAGCATAAAGATATTATAGATCATGAAAATATTCAAGAATCCATTTCTATATACTTATGAGCATGATATAATTACACACATGCATATTCATTTTTCTTCATAGAGCATGGTATATTCTCTTAAGCAAAAAGTGTCACATAAAAAGAGGGCTTCACCTCATGTACAAGTACATATTGTTACATCTCTTATCCTATAAATGAGGATAAAATTTTACATCAACATATGATCAGTGATTCATAGGGTTATATTATATCATATGGATCCTACTTAGACTCAGACGAATCTATAATTGGAATTTATTCTACACATGAATTCACTTCTTCATATCATGCCATGGCTTATGCATATGTGCCCATCACTAATATCATTGGTTAGTTATTTGCATATTTTCTTTTTACATAGATTCTTTGACTTTTATTTTCTATTTATTATATCCCTTATCCAAGCATTATTTTATCCCTTTGCTTTAATTTTCACTTTAGGTACTTACCCTCTTAATTTTTAAATTGATTTGAGCAATCTAAAACACTTATCTTTAAGGCACTCCACTTGCTTACTATTTCATATATTACACCCTATGGCACCTTAATGATCTTATATTTCTAATTTTTACATGAACACATTTATTATCTTCCCCACTTAGGAACATGTACATTCCTATATATTTTAATCATTCACGCTACATTTCTATGACTCAATGTTACACAAATATTGGGGGTACATTGCTTGCCTTCCTTCTAATCATACTATATTTTGGCAACTTGTTGAGGATTTTTTTAATCACTCCTAATTTTTCCATTTTAAAAACCTTGATTTTTAATAACATATTATCAAATATCTTTTATAATTCACACATTTTAAAAAATTAAAAAAAAAACAAATTAAAATAATCAAAATACTTTTAAAAATTCAAAAGCAGGACCCAAAGCATTTTAAAATGTTATTATCTTACCTTTTTTTCACATGTTGTTTATTTTATGTTAATTAGATATAAAATTACATATTTTAATACATAATTATTCTCATGAGATAATTGGGTGTGGTATAAGGCACATTCTTTGATGTTGGGATCCCCTTATTACCCAACAACCTTGCTTAGTTGGGGGTATATATTCATTCTTTATGAATAATTTAAAAAATTGTATCTATCCACAACCTCTTTCCCATGTTGACCTACATGTCATACAAATGTTTTGTTACTCACACTTTGCAAATGTATAACATGAAATTTTCTACTTTATAACATTAACATTCATACATATGTTGGATCTATACTAGTTTTTTTTGTTACATGTTTCTCTTTACATTCTTATTTTTCTACATGATAGGTTAGACTTTCTTCCTTATTGTGTGTGTGGCCCTTGGCCTTGTATTTTAAATTTTTTTTTTTTTATGGAATCATTATGCTATTTGTGTGTGTCCTTTATACTTATGTGTTATGTGACATGTACATGTCCCTTGTATGTGGGAATCTTTGGCCTTATGAGTGACATATTATGCAAATTACATGACATTTAATGACATTAATTGTTTGTTTGTTCATTACTTATTAATATGGTGATATGATTCATATCATGCATTCTATCTATTTTACTATGGTGCCATGATTCATGTCATGCATCACTTATATACTATATTCTTACTCTAGTGTTATGATTCATATCATGGATATATTGTTTTTATGATTCAATGATATATCTTTCTAACACATGTTTCATATGAAAATTCAACGATATATTCAATAATATGTTGTAATCTGTTTCAAATATTCAAATTGATACTACATCAATAGATATTTCACATATGCTTTCTTTTGAGATAAGTGACTTTTAGGCTATATCTCATATCAAAAGGGGGTATCATAATGAGGTTGCTTATAAAATTTAGTCCTCATGGAAAAATATTCATATTTATGGAAATACAAAATTTTAAAATGGAAATATGATTCAACTTTTTTTATATTATGGAGGCATGTGGCATGCATATAGTTTAAAAGTTGAAAATTATACGTTTCAAATAGTTTCAAAGTTGTAAAAGTTCCATAACGTTTAAAAAGTGGAAAAAATTAAAAAGTATAAAAGTTGCAAATTTTAAAAAACTATAGGTTCAAAATAACATTTCAATACAATAAAAATATAGGGGGTATGATATTCATTCATTTTCATGTTTCTACTATGCCATTTTCAAATTCTCAAGTTTCAAGATTCAAATTTGTAAATTTTTAAATAGAATATTTATCCATCTGCAACAATGTGATTTATCTCAATGGTACAAGTGGGCCATAGTTCATCATTTCACCCCTTCAAATATTTTACCGAGTTCTTTATACTATGGAATGAGATTTGGAGCATACAATCTTTCCAAATCAAGAGAATTAAATGGTTTTAAAATTTATGCTCAATCACTTTCAATTCACCATAGTTCAACACTTCTCAAAATGTCCCAACAAGGGTTCATGCACTTTTCCATCTCCAAGTTATAGGGTAATTATATTTCATAATATTTTTAGGTGTATTATTTCCTTTCTCTCTTTTTAAGTTATAAATTGTGTGAACGGAATCTACAATGCAACTAAATCTAAGATATAAATTACAAAATAAAATTTAATCTAAACTCAACTCAACCTAAGGATATAAAGACAAATGAAAGGAAATAAAAAACACAAACTTACACAATTGAAGTACCACGAGTCTCCTTCATTGTGATTAAAAGTATTTTTCTCTCTAAAATTGGTTGCTCAATATTCTCAAATATAATGGGAATTGGGAATCATTTCGGTGTGCAAATAGACTTTTGATAGCTTGTATTTTCTTGGATTAATTGAGAATTTTATAGCACATCATTATCGTAAGTGATTATGGATGAAAGTGATGGATTGCATGTATATTTATAAGTTTAAGAGAGGTTGATCAAATAGTAGAGGATTATTTGAATATTTATAATTATTTAAATAATCAATGGTGGATAATTAATCCTCATCCATGAGGATGACTACCAATTTCACAGGTTGAGATAAAAGGGGAGTTGGTCAAGTGAGTCATCAATAATAGGTCAAGGAGGTTGAAATATTATAAGGTGACTCACAAGGTGGTTAAGAAATTTGAGGAAGGTGGTTGTATTAATTAATAATTATTCAATTATTGAAAATTTGGAGGGAATTGATGTTAGTTTGAATTCAATTTTTTTGAATAAGAAGAGTTAGCATCAAAGTGGAGTTCAACACTAAATGGTGAAATTTAGGTGTCTACATTTGCCCCTATTTTAAATGGTATTACAAATCAATACCATTTTGAAGATTAGTAAAGTAGAACATTGATGATTGTGCATAAACAGTTACCGTAGATAAATGAAAATGAACAAGATGATGCACCCTCAAATGTTCATGTAGGAAAGTGATGAAGGCTAAAAATTATTGAAGGTATATGATAAAATGATTATAATGAAATCCATCAAAAAATCAAAGTACTAGAAATCAATACCATACTTGCAAATTTAAAGCATGTGTAAAATGTTTATAAATTAGAGAATAGATTGGAAAAATAATATTTCCCAATCATAAATACATACTTAATATGGTGCTCAGGATTCAAAGATCACATGAGTGGTTGTGGGAATGATATATCCTAACGATGGTAAGTTATGGGTTGGAAAATGAAAAAAAATAGTTTTTACAGTTTGGACTAAAGTTTATAGGATTGATATTTGAAAGTAATGATAAAGAGTTTAGCATGTTGGTTAATTACTAGTCTAAATTTTATAAATTTAGTTGAAGAATGTGAAAACTATAAGAAAGAGGGGGAAATATTTGAATAGGGGGTAAAATATAATAAGAGGGATAGAGGAATTTCAAAATCATTTGTGCAAATTGATTTTCTATGTGATTTGTTAATAGATTTTAATTTAGTGAATTTATTTTGGGGTTGTGGAGAAAACTAGATCATATTCCCGCTCACCAACATCGCAATAAGTGAGCGAGGAGTTAACAGAGACCATAAAGGAGTGGGCACCTAGTGAATACAATTTCAAAGTTTGAATTTTTTTTCCAAGTCATTTATTGAATATTAAAAGTAAGTTAAACTATTTCATAATTTTCTCATTAGAGAATGTGGCACTGAAAGTAGAAAATTTGTTAATGGTAACTAAAAAATCATCCAAAGCTATAGTGAAATTTTAAAACTTTGTAATGAAATAATTAGAATATAATTAGGAAATGGGGTCAATGAATTCACTATTATAGTGGTGAATCATGCATTTGAGCAATGAAATTGTCAAATGCATTGGTGAATTTGTTAAGTTAGAATGAAAAAGAGGGAATTATAAAATTGAAGACATTAGTAGTGAAATCATCAAGGGTGTAGTGAAATCATGTATTATAGTATCAAAATAATCAAATACTTCTTAGGGTTTATTGTGATTCTTATTAGTTAGGAAACAAACACATTTTTATGATAGATGGATAAGTGATGTAGGTGGTAGATGAAAATGATGAGTGATTTATAAGGGATTTGATATGCTAGTTGATTGTAGGATTAGAATTGTGTTATTATGTGTTTTTACATGAGGTATTTCTAACTATAGCTACATAAGAGCATAAATCAAGAACTTTGACATGGATATGATATTTACCAAGTATGAATTTAGGGTTAAAGAGGCTATTAGATTGTCTTATATTATTGAGATGCTTGAGATTCAGGCAAACATATCTTTATTGATTGCATTATCAGAGAGATGGCATAATGAGACTAGTACATTTCACCTACTAATGGGTGAGATGAAAATTACATTAGAGCATGTATGGAGGATCTTGATATGGGGTAGACATGTGTACTAGGGTAAGGGATCACATATGGTCACATTATACATTATTTTTAGAGAGGAGTTGATTCCAATTATTAGAGGTGGGTGGACAATGACATATGCTTTGACTTGGAGACAAACTCATTGATTATTGTACTCATGGCTATTTTTAGTGGAATTATGCTTCTTGAAAAGAGTGGGAGATTGTACCCCATTAGACTCCTAGATGTGATAGGTGATATGATGGATATGGGTGAGAGATTCACATGGGGAACCATATGTATTGGCACATTTTTATAGAGACTTGCAACATATAGTGTATGTAGGTGAGAGAGAGATTGGGCCATTAACACATTTACAGGTATAGTCATATGAGCACATTACAGTGGAGCATCCCATAAGGCAAATGATCATGAGGTTAAAGGATGATCCTAATACATATATATGGCATGTTATTATAGGTGTTTAGAGACCACACTTGGGTGACTTGGAATGGTATAGGATGGTGATAGACAAGCTTAGAAATGATTAGATTATATGAATACCCTATATAGATGTTAAATTTGAGCAGGCACATGATGGATTTTATATGGATTACATGATTATAAAATGTTACATTATGGGTGTACATGATTATATTATTGAGCAATACAAGCTAGATAGGGTTTTACGAAAATATGGAGTTTAAATACACATTCTTTTAGGGCCAAATCTATTTGTAAGGTCAATGAGAGAGAGATCATATTGGGGGGGAAATAATTTATCCTAGGATTGCTAAGCATAGTTGGACACATTTACATACTGTTACATTTGCATAGAGGAGGGATGCTATTGACACAGGGATAGTAGATGGTTATGTTGATTAGTGGGATAGATAGTGGCCTATGATATTGATAGTACCATATGATCCTCCACAAAAATGGAGATAGATGTTATTAATGAGGTTGGATAGATATTCATGGGGGATAGGATTGGGCACTAGGATCAAGAGGGAAATTATAACACAAAGATGTGGGAAGTAGAGACAGGATGTGGGCTAGGCATAGGATGGAAAAAAGATACCTAGAATGAGTCATACACAATTAGAGGATTTGTATATTATATAGGATACTTGAGTGGTTTTGGCTGAGGATACATACATGAGACATATTGTATATGACCCAATAAGATAAGGGAGACAAATTTAGTGGTCATTGATAGTTATGGGGAGGGTGATGGAGGTGACACAAAGATGAGACCTATTACCAAGATGAAGATAGAGGGAGAAAATGGAGCTAGGGCATAAAGTATAGTTAGATCAATATAGGATTATAGGCTTTTGGATAAATTACATGTTGAGATTAGAGCCCATGATATTGAGATTACAAGTTTATAAGGAGAGGTTAACAGGTTACAAAGAGAGATTAATAGTTAGGATATGTTTTTGGGTTTGAGATATTTAGAGATTAAACATCTATAAAGAGAGGTTGATATGATTTAAGTTGAGGTGGATAGACTACAAGTTGAGGGGTTTGATTTGGTAGTTGGATTAGGCACACATGATGAAACTACACAGACTATTGATGACACATGCTTGGCATAAAGATATAAGAAAGAGAGATACACACTATGGATTTAAGTGGCATAGGTGAGAGAGATATTGATAGTACTAGGAAAGTTGGTATCCTTTTACAAGGTCATGAGAGTCATGTAGTAGGTGACATACTATACAAGTTTATATGAGGGAGTAGTTCTTCAGTCACAATGAGCACCATCATTCAAAGAGTACTATACTAGGAGATCTTTGTTAGGGATATTGGTCCATCTAGTGGAGTTAGAGAGATCTATAGGGAAGGCATCACAATATGTTATGGGTATTCCAAGGATTACACCATGAAGACATGACCTAATTCTGACTACATATGCCCTTGTGAGGGCTAGGGAGAGACCTGAGAGGGTTATTTATGATATATCAATGTATATATATTTTTGATATGGTATTGATATACAATGAAACACTTTATATATATATATATATATATATATATATATATATACATAAATACATGATTCATTTTTTG
Organism: Torreya grandis; assembly: GCA_037957365.1. Taxonomy (NCBI): domain Eukaryota; kingdom Viridiplantae; phylum Streptophyta; class Pinopsida; order Cupressales; family Taxaceae; genus Torreya; species Torreya grandis. The sequence continues at coordinate 1,556,262 of JARHVA010003941.1, read as the reverse complement.
GCATTATATTTGTATTATGGATATGGTTATGTTTTAGAATTATGGATGTATTTTAATTTTACATGTATGGTAGATGACTTATATGAATACATATGGTATGGTAATTTCTCTCTTGCTTTTGATTTATTATAGCACATGTTAATATTTTTAACTTTTATAAATGGTATAAAATAAAAATGGTAAAATGTATGGATGTATAGATAGTTGTCATTTGTTTATTTTTAGTTTGCGTTGGAATTAGAACATGAATAATTAAGTACGGTTTTAAGAAACTTAATGCTTAATATAACATAAAACAATACACACCAATGATATGCAATAACCATGATTATTATTGTATTTTTATGTGTAAGGAGTTTAATATTTATTTGTACAAAACTAAGTGCATCATGATATGAAAAAAAATAATCACACTATTTTTAATACACAAAATAATCTTGACTAAAACAAATAAATAAAAGAAACAAGCCATTGAAACAAAATAAACTATGTAAAAGTGATAAACACATAATAAAATAAAAAAACTCATGTGTAAATATAAGTAAAAGATTCAAGGATGTTAATCTTAAGCAAATGACAAGACACATAAGACTAACCAAATGATGACCACATACAAGCAAAAGTAAAAACTAAATAAAATAATACCTAGAGAAAGAACATGACTTGACAAAACATCTTAGGGTAAGATTAAAACCTTTGATAACCAATGACCATGATAACATTAAATTATCAATGAAAATCCCAAATATAACCATATGGATTTGGATGGGGATGTGAAAAAGTGAAACCATGCTTTGGAGGAATGGGATGATGGGGATGATAATGGCCAAGTTGTCCCTATATACCCCATGTATCTAAGTGCCACATACATAATCCATCATGGATAAAGTCCATGTGGGGATATCAAGCCATATTAGTTCTCCCAATACATTAATTCATGAAAAAATGGTTTGATTGACAAATTATCATTTTCAAATGTATAGATGATCAATTTTTCTCCCAAGAAAATGAGCAAGTGAACAATGTCTTTGTGTGGAAAGATAGATAGGGTTGGTATACATGTATGGGTAAATTTTTCATGTGTGGTTGGATGGTTTAGACAAAGTTCACATGGATTAAAATGTTATATTAATGTTTATTTATAAGAGTATCCTCAAAACATGATCAAGGACATAGTAACAAAAGTATAAGGACCAAGCCCTAAACTAAGATGTCATGGTTGGATGGTAAGATAAGCAATGATTTGAGAATATAAAAGTGATAAATTCAAATGGGATTCCCCTAATTAACTAGGGTGTCTATAGACAATAGATTACTCATGGCACCTAAAATTTGGTTTTCACCATGGTACTTGCCCAAAGTGTTAGTAGACTGGTTTTCACTTTTCGACACACTATTTTTCTCTTTTCTCTATTTTTTATTATTTTTTTAAATTTTTTTTACACCTAAGGTATATAAAAAAAGATTAGATAAATTTAAGCATATAATATTTTAAGGTGCATTATGTCCATAGGATCATCAAGCTCCTCTCCATCTTCAGTAGCCAACCTGTAAGCTCCAAATCCATACTTGGCAATAATGACATATGGGCCTAACCAATTGGGCTCAAACATTCCTTTATTTTCCCTTTATAAATTTGTATTTCCTTATTTTTCCTTGAGAATAATAACTCTAATTTTAAATTCCTTGGATTTAATCTATTTATTATAGCTATGGTGAAAGTGGTGTGGTAAACTTACAGGTGAATTAAAACGTTAAGGTATTTATCATCTAGAAGGTCAAGTTCACTATGGTGTGAAATATGGATGACTCATAATCAATAATTTTTTGTAATTATATGTATAAATATGGAATATCAAATTCTATAGGTATAAATGAATCACTAACATAAACACGTGAATAAGGAGTTGTTCCATGGGTGTGCAGATGCTAGTGTAGTATTCCTAGAGGGTAGGATAAATCTATGTATGCCAATCATGACCAACTACATTGATAAATAATTTAAGTATTTTAGGAATAATTTTATTAGTTTCCTCTACTTGGTAATTACCTTTTGGGTAATATGGCATGGACCACTTGTGTTTTATATGGTATGTAGTGTAAAGGGCCTTAACTTCTTTATTTTTGAATGATTTTCAATTATCAGAGATGATAATGGATGGGATACCAAAATGATATACGATATGGCTTAATATAAACCTGGAAATATGTTTTCCAATAACATGTGTTAAGGGCATTGCTTCAACCCACTTCGTAAATTATTTGGTGGTAGCAATTATGTACTTGTGGCCATCAGATGAATTAGGATTTATTTCTCCAATGAGGTCTAACCCCCATGTGGAGAATGTCCAAGGTGTTGTAATGGGTTGAAAATCATGAAAAGGAATATGTATGAGATCACCATGATTTTTTCAAGGTACACATTTCTTAACATAAGTAAAAGAATCATATTCCATGGTAGGCCAATAATAACCTACATGTAAGAGTTTTTAGCAAGAACTATACAATTAGAATGAGCATCACAAATTCCCTAATAAACTTATCTAATAACTGAGGTAGACTCTTCAAAATTTAAACATTATAATAGCATTCCATCATAACCTCTTTGATAAAAAATTTGACCAAGGATAGTGTAACAAGATATGTGATAGATGATTTATTTATGTTGATTATGAGTTAAGTTCAGTAGAAAGGTGTTATTTTGGATATATTCATAAATTTTTGTCTACCAAGAATAATTTGGACCAACCACCTCACAAACCATCTCAAAATAAAGAGTTTCATATGCCTATATCATTAAGTACTCTACAAGGAATTTACTATGCTTGGTTGTGAGATCAAGTAATGAACTAATAATTACCATGTCATCAGTTGTTCTATTATTAATATGTGTCACTTATTCAAATTGGATAGATATAAAGCAAAATTTTAGGATATACACCATCCTCTTATATGGGATTAATTTTTCATCATGAGCTCAAAATTTATTGGTTAGTTGATTTATGATGAATTTAGAATTAGCAAAGACAAGAAGATCTTGAATACCCCATTGTATTTCAAGTTTAAGACAAGCTATGAGGGATCCATATTATGTTATACTATTTTAAAAATGAAACTCAATTCAAATTTCTTTGGGAAAATAATCCCCATCAAGTGTAACTAGTAATATACCTACCCCAAAATGATGATTTTTGAAAGAACCGTCAAAATAAAATTGCCAGACTAGGTTTTTATCAATGGACATTATTGCTTCATCTGAGAAATATATAATAAGATGCGTATGATCTTCTAGAAGGGCACCCACTAGTGCATATTTTAGTACTTGTCCCTTGATTACTTTTTTATTCACGCACTCAAGATAAAACTCACTAAGAAGCATGATCCACTTATCCATTCTACTTTTTAAATCTATTTTGGCTAAGAGATACTTAAGAGGGTCAATTTTTGCAATGATTTTAGTTTAATTATTGAGCATGTAGTGGCAAAGTTTTTGGGAAGTAAAAACAACCACAAGACATGTATTTTCCATAAAGAGTAGTTAAGTTCATATGAAACCAATTTTTTTCTTAGGTACTACACTACCCATTCTGATCCACTATCATCATGATGTGTCAACAATGCCCCCAATGTATATTATGTATTTGATATATACAAAATGAAAAATGTACCTATAATAGGTGGCATTAAAACTAGTGGATTAGAAATTTATTATTTAATACTTTCAAATTCCTTATTACAATTATCATTCCAAGTGAACAGAGTTCCCTTATTAATAAGAAATGTCAATGAATGACAAATGTTTGCAAGTTGAGATATAAACCACCAGATTACATTTATTTTTCCTTACAAACTATGAAGTTTTTTGATATTTTTATGTGGAGGCATATTCATTATAGCTAAAAATTTGGAAGGATCAAATTTTATGCCATGACATGAAACAATAAATCCCAACAACTTCCCCACCCCAAAAGCACATTTATTTAGGTTTAAGTGAATCTTGTATTCTCTCATTCTATCAAAGATTCTAAGAATCACTTATTGATGTTCTACTCTAGATTTTGATTTGGAAAAAATGTCATCAACATCCATGATGTCATGAAGCATATCATGAAAGATAACAGTCGTTACTCTTTGATATGTGTCTCCAACATTTTTTGAGACCAAAGGGAATTACTTGATATAAAAAGGTTTCTCAAGGTGTTGTGAATGTCATCTTATATTGGTACTTAATAACTATTTTTATATGGTTATAACTAGAAAAACTATCTATTAAAGATAACATTTCATGACCAGCAATAGAGTCCACAATCATGTCAATGTTGGGCATTGAAAAGTCATATTTGGGATATTGTTTGTTGATATCCCTAAAGTCTATACAAACTCAAATTCCTAATGGGTTTTTTAAATTAGTAGATTATTTGATATCCAATATGAATAATCTATGGGATAGATGAATCCAACCTCTAATTTCTTCTTTAGTTCCTCCTTCACTAAGAGTATAACCTTGGGATGTATTTTTCTAAGTTTTTTATTTATAGGTTTTACATCTGGATGAACCATAAGATGATTCAACACAAGTGAAGGATCAAGCCTCAAAATATATGTATAATACCATAAAAATACATTGGATAATTATTTAATCAAAAGAGTTAATTTTACATGTTCTTCTTAAGTTAGGGATGTGGTAAGTTTGACTATTTTTGTACCTTCTTCTATTCTTATATTGATTGTAATGGTATCTTCAACTAGGAGAGTTGATTATTATCAATGTTTTTAGGGTGGAGGAGGAAGTTTGAGTTCCTCCTCAAGGTATTATTCATGTTATTTTATTGTGGTACCGATGTTATTATGTGATATTAGTTCTCCAAAATATCTAGAATCAGCTAACTAGATTGAAAATCCATTCTTTTGATCACCGTCTGGAATATGGTCTCTTATGCTCAAGAATTCATAAATTTCTTCATAATTTTATAAATGATCAAGTGTATGTGTTAGTTTTTGGTCCAACTAGATTATATTTGGTTAAGAGAGGTCGAGTGTCAAAACAACATTTTCATGGAATAAATTAGTTAGGGATAGGTCTCCAAAGTGGTTGTAGATGGAACTTATTTTAGTGTTTGAAGAGTCTTCCTCAGACTCACTAGAAGATTCAATTTGAAAAAATGTGGTATTTACATTAAGTGGGTTAAATCCTATGCCATGGTAAACTTAATTAGATTTAAACATGATAAGTTTGATTAATCCTTGTTCATGAAGACCAAGGCCCTTAACTTTATAGCTCATTATTTTACACAATATGGATTTAGTTATGGGATATTTATTGTTATTGAAACAAGTGGTTATTTAATTATAATAAATCTAGGATGGATTCAAATATTCAATATGTTCATAAAAAAGAATACTACCTTTTACAAATGATGTTTTTCCAAATTTATGAAGCACTTGATGTTTTATAAGATAGTGGGGACTACCATGATTATTGGGAGACATGTGAATTATGATTACATAATTAACATCTTGAATTTCATATTCACCCATTCTTTTTATCAATGATTTTAAATTGGGAATATAGTGGATGGTGTAGCTTTGGAAGTGGATTGTTGATTGGATGCTTGGCTTGTAGATGACATATCCATGGAAGTGTAGGTGGATGGCATGTTCAACGAACCACCAAGGAGAGGTGTTTGAAACAAATTATTAGGATGGATATAATTTTTGAGCATAGGTAATTCCTAAACAAGATTAAATGTGTCTTTAGTAACTAGGAGATAGTTTTATTTTAGGTAGCACCCTTCCAATATCTTACAATATTGAAAGGGTTGAGGATCACTTGGGACAATTATTTCTATGCCATCATGAAAAAAATTCAAACATTCATGCAAAGTAGAGGGTATGGCATTCATTTAATGGATCCATGGATGACTATGAAGTATATTGTAAGTTAAATCTAGGTCAAACACATGGACTAGTGTTTCTTGAATACCAGGCCCCACCATCAAAGAAAGGTATACAATACCCATAGACTACCACTCATTATTATAATAAGCCTTAATTATAATGATATTTCACTTTAATGTTGTTGTAGGATACCCTAAGTTCTTAATTAATATTAATGTAAATAAATTATAATCCAATCCATTTTCTATAAACACCCTTTTTTACTTTATGTCTAGAGATAATGGCTTTTATATACATTGGTAGATTATGGATAGATCTCGTATAGGAGACACTGAAATGGTCAAATGTAACCTGATTGTTAGTGATGTATTTCCAATTAACACTTAAAAACTTGATAGACTTTATAAAAGATATATTTATATACAATTGAGGTCTTGAGAAGCTCTAAAATGGATATATTAGTAGGTGTCTTCTCAATATGGTCGATAATATTATACTTATTCTTCACATTAAATGAGGAAACACTAAGGATGGTAAATTTTGGGTGCCTTGTGGTAATGATGTAATCTTGAGATTATAAAGTAATGATATAGAAATGATTGTCCATGTAATCAACATAATTGACTATGTATTTGAAAGGATGATTGGCTTGGTTGACATTACTTTCTTGGGGTAGCTCTTACTTTTGCTTATCCTATCCTTTCTCATGTTTTGGGAATGGGTCTTTATATATTCCCAAATTTTGGTTATCAGAGGTGGTTGATGGTTGATTTTTGATAGTTATGTCCCCATCATCTATAAGATCTTGTACATAGTGTTTGAGCCTCATACACCCATTAGTTGAGTGTCTCGTTATCCTATGATACTCAAAATATTCATCTTCTTTGTACCAGTCAGATTTAGGGACACAAAATGGTCATGTTTTCTTGGGCCAACTTTTTTAAAATGGAATTGTAAAACTCTCCCAATTTATTGCACTTATATTTGTGGTTTTCTTATCTTGGTTGACCATTGGGAATGATAATGTTATTAATGTGTTATGTATTAAATTGTTTTTATTTAGGTGGGTTTTGTATTTGTTTGATATTGGTCGTACCATCACCTAAAACATTCTTATTCTTGGGAAAAAACTTGGGTTTGTCAAGTTGTTTTGAGGAATTATTATCAGGATTAAATATTTTGATAACACCTTTAGTGATTAAAGTGTGTTCAATTTGAACTCCCTTTTCAATAATTTCATCAAAATAACATGGAAAAATAAGTTTCAAGTGATGTCCCAAATCTGATTTAAGGTTGCTCATATATATAACAAGTTATATTTTAGGAAATGATCATGAAAAATGGTTTACCAATGACCAACATATTTCTAATAAAGAGGCAAAGTTTTCACCATTACAATGTTTAGTGTTATGGAGGTATAACATGGTCAACTCCTAAACATTGTATGAAAATGATGAACAAATTTATTAGATAGGTCTTCAAAGGTGAAGATTGATCCTTTGGGTAGGCATGAGAACCATTTGAAGGCTTGAACCCTAAAATTTGTGAAAAGAGTCTTAACATGTACTCATTACTATAATCAACATCTACACATGCTAGATAGAAGTCCTTAAGGTGTTCCCTAGGTTCACCCTTACCTTTGTATTTTTAATCTTGGGAAGTTCAAAATTTTTTAGGAAGGGTGTTATCATGCTATTTAATCATATGGGTAAGAAAAAAATTCCTTAAATTTACATTGTTTTCCCACAAAAGGTACCATATTGAAAGCCTTAGACTTTATCCTTCATATTTTTCCACTCTTTAAATAAGTGTGGTGATAATTGATTCATTTGGCTTGAAGAGGTAAACAAATCACAAGTTTGACCCATGAATTGGTTTGTCTTAGTGTTAGCTTTTGAAAATTGGTCAAGGGATGGATTGTTAATGAAGTGATTAGGAAGTGGGTTGGAAGAGGAGTTAGTATATTATAAACATGTAAAGGTATTTGAATTGGTTGGGTTAGTGTAAATGTTAGGGTTTACTAGGTTTGAATTACTATTAAAACTAGAAGTTATTGGATTGGGATTGTTATTGGAGTTCAAATTTGGCTGGTTTGGGTGAGTGTTATAATTAGAGTTTGTTTGGTTTGAGTTGGTGTTAAAAGTTAGTGTTTGTGAAGTTAAATTAATTAGGGTTGGTTGGATAAATAAAATTTGGGTTATCTTGGTTTAATTTTTTTTTTGAAAAGGATTTGAACCAATTTCTTGATTTGGATGGGTGGTTAGCATTGAATGGTTTTTTTTAATTAGTATTAAAAGAATTGGTGTTAGTTGATGTTTGATTTGAAGGCAATGCAAAAAATCCTAAAAAATAACATGAATTAGAAAAATTATTTGGCACATTTCCTCAAGTAAAATTTTGATTTGGATTGATAGGTAAAATTAAAGTTAAATTCAAATTTGGATTTGATCTTGATTGGTTGATGGGTGAGCCAGAATATGTATTCAACCTCAAATTTGGATAGATTAATGTTGTTAATGTGTGAACCATGAATGTTTTGATTTGGATTGATTAGATAACTTGAATTATTATTCATGTTCATATTAATTTGATTATAGATTGGTAAACTTGAATGAATATTCAAGTTTGGATTGGGATGGTTGATGTTTGAAAAACTTGAATGAGTATTCATTTTACATTGGGTTGGTTGAAAAATGAGGATGAATTCACATTCACACTTATATTTGGACTGTGGTTTGAATTTGGTTGAACCAAAATATTTATTATTTGATTGGCTTAGAGATTTGAAATTTCTTAGTTGATGTGATGATCATAGGTTTCCATAGAAAATCCATGACTTACTTGGGAGGATTCCTCATAGAGGA